>JAJGRW010000529.1:234014-370929 GCA_025461045.1 Carex parvula | reverse complement strand
GGAGCTACTCCCCTGGTGAAGCTGACGACCAATGACGAGCAAGTCTATTGGTGTGAATTTGACTTAGGCATGCTTCGACAAATCTAATCAAACAGACCACCTACTTAACCTGCCTGCAGAATGATGAACTTGATCTCGAGCCACGTCGTGCCCAACATTGCTAAGGTGCGGATTTCGAGTTATTCTCATATTCCTCTAACTGATTTTATTGTTGTTGTAAGCTCGTGGGTTTCTTTGCTTGCTTTTGATCTCATGTTGATTTCTTGATGATGTGATTTGATTGAGTGATTAATGTACCATCACTGGTACGGGTCTGGTGTATTGCTGCACACCAGCTGTTTGGTGAAATGCCTAAGAGAAGTAAATTACTAGTATGGGTCTGGTGTGTTGCTGCACATCAGCTGTTCGGTGAAATGCCTAAGAGAAGTAAATCGTTGGAAATCTTAAGGTTAATATATGGTAGTGGTTTGGAGTTACATGGTGTACAACTATTTTATATAATCTAATTATGGAACAGACCACAACTTCTATATTCTCAAATTGATACATGCATGACCCAAAAGTTAACAGGAGCCTTGATATCAAAATAAAACATCCACTTCACAGGAACTGAACGGTAAAATTTATATAATAAATTGAGATGGTAATGAGTGAACTATGTAATAATTAGACACATTGAATTGTGAATCAAAACGAGGTACATGATGACATACATTAGACAAGTAAATTTTGTAAGTGTAAATATGCCTTAGTGAAATGTCTTATTACATATTGAAATCTGCATGTCCTGATTGCACAAGATTATTTGTTTGATTAGTGTAGCTTGGTTGTAGCTCGGTTGCCAATTACTTGTAGTTAAAGTCTTGAAGTTGGTATTCTTATTGCATAAACGAGTTGCATGACATACGCTAGCATCATGAACTGAACCATATTTCTGTTTGCATGAAATTAACTTGTATGCATGGTACAAGGCATTAGTTTGGAGTTGTTGCTTGCTTGTTTGTGTAGTTGCTAATTGGTTGTATTGTTGATGCTTGCTTGGTTGCTTGCTTTGTTGTTTGTTTGGTAATTAGTTGTAGTTTAAGTTCTTGAATGTTCTTTTTGAAATGCATAGCATGAATGCATGAATTGTCATAATGAGTATGCACATATATTCTAGAATTGAATTGTGACACAACTTGAAGAGTTTAGTGGCAAAATAAGATTGTAGTATATGCTAGTGTTATATTTTAGAATAAAGCATGAAGATGCATGATCACATATTTTTATATATCAAAATCTGAAAATGAAGTATGATGTTCAAATTTAGATTTTGGTTTTAGATAAGACATGATTTGCATCAAGTGTTCGAGTTGCATTGCATATGCATAGATGATATAGAACATGAGCTGAACTAGAACTTTTGCAGGTTATACTTGCATGCATGATAAATAGCATGATATGAACTATTTACTCGCATTAAATGAACCTTCAATAGAAATGTGAATATGACTTGCATTCATAGAACACATGGACTTGCTTGTATATGGAATGTCTTGTATGTACTTTGATGGGAATTGAAGAATGAAATTCGTGAGCTGTGTAGGCTCCATATTCGGGTAGCGCATGGCAAGAGCTGTGTAGGCGCCATATTCGGGTAGCGCATGGCAAGAGCCGTGTAGGCGCCATATTCGGGTAGCGCATGGCAAGAGCCGTGTAGGCGCCATATTCGGGTAGCGCATGGCAAGAGCCGTGTAGGCGCCATATTCGGGTAGCGCATGGCAAGTGCCGTGTAGGCGCCATATTCGGGTAGCGCATGGCAAGAGCCGTGTAGGCGCCATATTCGGGTAGCGCATGGCAAGAGCCGTGTAGGCGCCATATTCGGGTAGCGCATGGCAAGAGCCGTGTAGGCGCCATATTCGGGTAGCGCATGGCAAGAGCCGTGTAGGCGCCATATTCGGGTAGCGCATGGCAAGAGCTGTGTAGGCGCCATATTCGGGTAGCGCATGGCAAGAGCCGTGTAGGCGCCATATTCGGGTAGCGCATGGCAAGAGCTGTGTAGGCGCCATATTCGGGTAGCGCATAGCGAGAGCTGTGTAGGCGCCATATATTTGAGAACTTGTAATGCATGATAAACAAAGGAAATATTTGCAAATTGATATACTTGAACAATTGTGCATATTTGAGAATTGCTAAGTTTGGAACAAAGCATGGTTACACAATAGGGTTGCATAAGTAAAATTGGATTGAACATTGAAGTCTAGTGCACATGACCATTGCATATTATAATATTTGGTTATGCTTGATTGTTATAGCTATTAATTGTTTCTCTAGCTTGCTGATTTTTCTTTTATGGTATTTGAGCATTTCTTAAAAGCGAATGTTGAATTTATTTAGTTCTTCCTCCTGACTTGACTGCGGTGTTACTTTTTATAATTGTGTTCAATAGCTAATTGATCCGTAAGCTTTTAGATTGCATAACTGAATTCTTTCATAAATTTCTTATTTGCATCACATGCGAGTATATAGAAGACATGAGTTGAACAATGCTGGTAGTTGATATGCATGGCATGTATATATATTTTCTAAAACTGGCGCATGACATAGTAAGAAGCAAATTGACCGAAATAAGAGTTCGATGAAGATGAATCATTTGCGTGATATGAATGCATAGCTTTTCTCATGAACATATGACATGGATGCATTAGGTTGCACATGAGGCATGATCATAATATCTGAAATTAAAGTATGGTTGATTTTAAAGCATTTGATTAAAAAGAATGAGATATAGTTGAGTTATGCATTGTAAATTTTATGTTTGATTGTCATAGTCATATAGATTGATTATATAAAGTTCTGGGTTGCTGATATTTTGTTATCATACATGAGTATTACATAAAGTAAAGTTCTAATATTTTCATTGATTGGTTATAGTTGAAGCTAGTTTATTGGAAGTCTTATATTATTATCATGGTCTATATTTTTTTGTGCTCGGTGCTGTTTTGGTTCCAGTTGGTCGGATCTGGGGATAACTCGACTGGAACTGAATACCGCACTGGGAGATTTTCAATCTCTCATCTTTCCACTTTGTGGGTTCCAGGTACAAAACGCAAGATAAGGAAATACGATTTCGAACATGAAGACGGCGGGACTTGCAACGAAGAAAAGTAAGTTATGTCATTGGTAATGCATATGTAACTATGTGATTATGTAAAATGATAGAAATCGCCTTGCGCTGATGAGCGCGGCGGGTTGTCGGCCCCGTTGTCGGGGTGTGACACCAGCGGGTACATATCCGCCTACAGGACCGCAAATGTTAGAAGAAATTGCTGAGAAAACGAAAATGGTTCTGAGTCGACTCAAGTCAGCTCAAGAAAGACAAAGGAAATACGCGGATGTTCATCGCAGACCGTTGGAATTCCAAGAAAGTGATCACGTATGGCTTCGAGTTTCGCCTGTTAGAGGCGTACACAGATTTGGGGTTTCGGGGAAGCTAAGTCCTCGTTATATTGGGCCGTTTCAGATTTTACGACGAGTTGGACCGGTAGCATACGAGCTTGCACTACCACCAGCATTGGACCGGGTTCATCCGGTGTTTCATGTATCACAGTTGCGTAGATATGTGCGAGATCCGTCGCATTGTATTGACCATTCTGATTTACACGTGCAAGATGATCTGACCTATCAAGAGGAACCAATGCGGATATTGGATCGAAAAGAACAGCGGCTACGAAGCAAAGTGATCCGGCTTGTGTTGGTAAAATGGGGACGACATTCCGATAAGGAAGCGACGTGGGAGCTCGAGGAGAGCATCCGAGAAAAGTATCCGGAGTTATTCGACAAATAAGGTACGAAATCAAGTTCAGCGGACTGAACTTCATTTTAAGGGGGGGAGAATTGTTACATTCTAAATCCTTGATTTAAATAAAAATACATAAAAGGGCCTATTTGTGAAGATTTATTTTTAAATTATGCAATATTTAAAACTTGGAGGGACCTATGTGCAAATATTCCAATTATTAATATGACACCTCTCTTCTTAACTTGGTCATTTCCATTAAACCCATCTAATTTTCGTGAGAAGCAAGTTCTTGGCCGAACTTAAGAGAGAAAGAGAGAGAGAGTGAAATCGAGCACGAAATCAGGTCAGAACTTTCGGAAAATCGGAGATTCGAACTAATTGGACGATCGTGATCAATTCTATAGCTTCAACTTGGTATATTCTTTCTTCCTTGAAATCTCTCAAAAACCCTAAATTTTTCGAGTTGTTATATTTCTTTGAGAATTTGAATTTAAGTTCGATTGATTCGATATAACTCGATATTCGGTTTGATTTGGATTGATTCGATTGATTTTGTGAGAAATTGGAAAAGGGGGAAATTAGGGTTTGGTAAAAATGGTGGAATTTGGGGAAATTACTAAATTTTCAGGTGTTATACACCAATTGGATCTGAATTGATCGAGTTATAATCGTTCGAACATCTCGATTCGTGTTATTTGAGTAAATCATCCGTTTGAGCTGATTTTGGGGTTAGGGTTTTGTACCAAATTTGATACCAATTGAATATATAGTTTCATGTGTTGGTTCTTGATAACTAGATGTAAAAATACCATGTCGAGTCGATGATACATAGCAAAGGTTAACCGTATCGAAACCCGATCGAAACGAGCTAAACCAAACATGAAAAACCAAGTTCTGTGTACTTATTGCGGACCGAAATAGGGTCTATTGCGGACCGAAATGAAATTTGCAGAAAAACCAACTCTCTGGAAAGTTTGGTTGCGGGCCGCAATGAACTTGGCAGAAAAACAAATTCTCTGGGAGAATAGTCTGCGGGCCGCAACAAGTCCATTCCGGGCCGCAATGACACTCAGAAATTCAGAAAATTGTGTATTTTTGTTGTCTAAACCTAATTGGTTGAACCATGATTTAAACCTATACCACTAGGACCCGTATACGAACACTAGATAGTGTTTAACCTAATTTAACTCGATTTAATCTACGGGATACCAATCGAACGCTTTAACCGAGTTTAAACGTATAAATAGGTGGTAGACCTACGAGGCATCGGATCTCGGGATCGTTCGAGACGCCTGAGCCTTAAACGAGTGCGCTATATACTCAGGTGCGGGGTTTCTGGACTTGTTTGATAGTTTATATTCAGAATTAAACTGTGTTTCTTTTGACATGTTGATTATTGGTTGAATTGCATTATCGGATTGTGTTGCATATGCATTGCATTGCCCTAATTAATTGGAACTCGGATTGTTTATCTGATTGATCTGCATACTGGTATGGTATTCTTTGTGTATTGATCTGAATGATCTAATTTGGAATTAAAAGTCACCGTGATTTATATCACCATCGGTTGGTGGATATGGCATTACCGTCCCCCACCGTGGCGACGACACCCAGGGGGTGTGTTCGGATTTATCAAAGTCTGTGCACGGACTTTGACGACCCAGTATTCTAAAGCTTTAGATTGTCTGGCCCTCAGCAGTTCCCAGTACCGGTTGGGATGAGGGGTAAGTGACTCTGTATTATGAATTGGACTATATGTGACTTGTGTATCGGATGGCATTACCCAGGGGGTGAATGCGTTTGAATGGTCGATTGGTTTTAAATGTATCGGAGGCATTACCCAGGGGGTGAATGCGGTTGGACTGTCATTTGGTTTTATATGAATTTTTCCGGATATGAAATGGAACCAGACTTTTATTTAAACGGTTAAACCTATAACTACCAGATATTCTGAGTTCGAGTTAAACCAAATATTGTGTGATTGAATTTCGATTTGGCAATTCCTGAGTTGAATTTCATTTGGCTTATTGATGTCGGTTGATGTGTGCATGTTTATATATTATCATAAACTGTTTTGAGCTTTATTTGTGCTTTACTTTTGAATATAATCTGTGATTGCAAGTCCAGGAGCGAAACGTGGCAAATTTATCGCACTGAGAATTTATTTCTCACCCCCTCTTTGGGTTATCTTTTCAGGTCCGGGTTCAGCAGATCAGAGAGAGACACGAGGTCGGTAGGCCTGGTCATTCCGCTGCTTAGTTTGTCTGGTATGTTGACATGAGAGATTATGTATATAGTTAGGTTTTGTTGATATACATATATAGTCTCTATGTCATTTTTGTGGTGCGTATCCATCGAGATACGGGTTTGTATGATATTACCTGACCAGCTGGGATTTATAGTATTTGTTTGTTGGTTGTTTGTTTATGTTTTCTTTTACTATTATATCGTAATTGCCTTGTAGGCATACGGGTAACCGTATGTCTACGGCAGGAGAGCACCTGTCGCGCCTCGTTGGGCTCCGGGGTGTGACAAATTTAACTTAATGTAGTGTAATTCAACATAATTTCCAGTAATTTCGCGTATTTTAGCATAAATAAGCTAATTATATATCAAAAGAAGCAATCTATCAAATAATTTAAACAATAAAATTCAAATATTCAGTGTTTTTTGTTTTTTCAGTGAAGATATCGTCCCAATTCATATCTAATTTAGCGTAATTTATCATATTTTAGCGTAATGTAATGTAATTTAGAGTAATTTAACTTAATATATTATAATTCAACGTAATTTCAAGTAATTTAGCGTATTTTAGTATAAATATGCTAATTATATATCAAAAGAAGTAATCCATCAAATAATTTAAACAAAAAATTCAAATTTTCAGTGTTTTTCGCCTTTTCAGGAAAAATATCGTCCCTATTCATATGTAATTTAGCGTAATTTACAGTAATTTAGCGTAATGTAATGTAATTTAGTGTAATTTAACTTACTATAGTGTAATTCAACATAATTTCAAGTAATTTAGCGTATTTTAGTATAAATATGCTAATTATATATCGAAAGAAGTAATCTATCAAATAATTTAAACAATAAAATTTAAATTTTCTGTGTTTTTTGCCTTTTCGGTGAAGATATCTTTCCTATTGATATGTAATTTAGCATAATTTAGCGTAATTTAACGTATTTAAGAGTAATGTAATGTGATTTAGTTTAATTTAACTTAATATATTGTAATTCAACATAATTTCAAGTAATTCAGATTATTTTAGTATAAATATGCTAATTATATATCGAAAGAAGTAATCTATCAAATAATTTAAACTAAAAAATTCAAATTGTCAGTGTTTTTCGCCTTTTCAGTTAAGATATCATCCCTATTTGTATGTAATTAGCGTAATTTAGCGTAATTTACCGTATTATAGCGTAATGTAATGTAATTTAGTGTAATTTAACTTAATATAGTGTAATTCAACATAATATAAAGAACTTAGCGTATTTTAGCATAAATATGCTAATTATATATCAAAAGAAGTAATCTATGAAATTATTAAAACAATAAAATTCAAATATTCAGTGCTTTCGCTTTTTCAGTGAAGATATCATCCCTATTCATATGTAATTTAGAGGAATTTATCTTATTTTAGCGTAATGTAATGTAATTTAGTGTGATTTAACTTAATATAGTGTAATTTCACATAATTTCAAGTAATTTAGCCTATTTTAGTATAAATATGCTAATTATATATCGAAAGAAGTAATCTATCAAATAATTTAAACAAAAAAATTCAAATTTTCTGTGTTTTACGCCTTTTCAGTGAAGATATCGTCCTTATTCGTATGTAATTTAGCGTAATTTACTGTATTTTAACGTAATATAATGTAATTTAACTTACTATCATGTAATCAACATAATTTCAAGTAATTTAGCGTATTTTAGAATAAATATGCTAATTATATATCGGAAGAAGTAATCTATCAAATAATTTAAACCGAAAAATTCAAAATTTTTAGCGTTTTTCGCCTTTTCGGTGAAGATATCGTCCATATTCATTTGTTATTTAGCTTAATTTACCGTATTTTAGCGTAATGTAATGTAATGTAGCGTAATTTAACCAAATATGGTGTAATCAACATAATTTCAAGTAATTTAGCGTATTTTAGCATAAATATGCTAATTATATATCGAAAGAAGCAATCTATCAAATAATTTACGCCAAAAATTCAAATTTTCAATGTTTTTCGCTTTTTCAGTGAACATATCGTCCCTATTCTTATGTAATTTAGCGTAATTTACCATATTTTATCGTAATTTAATGAAATTTAGTGTAATTTAACTTTGTACAGTGTAATTCAACATAATTTCATGTAATTTAGCGTATTTTAGTATAAATATGCTAATTATATATCAAAAGAAGCAATCTATCAAATAATTTAAACAATAAAATTCAAATTTTCAGTGTTTTTTGCCTTTTCAGTGAAGATATCGTCCTTATTCATATGTAATTTAGCTTAATTTACTGTATTTTAGCGTAATGTAATGTAATTTAGTGTAATTTAACTTAATATAGTGTAATCAACTTAATTTCAAGTAATTCAGTGTATTTTAGTACAAATATGTTAATTATATATCGAAAGAAGTAATCTATCAAATAATTTAAACCAAAAAATTCAAATTTTTCAGCGTTTTTCGCCTTTTCGGTGAAGATATCGTCCCTATTCATATGTAATTTAGCGTAATTTACCGTATTTTAGCGTAATGTAATGTAATTTAACTTAATATAGTGTAATCAACATAATTTCACTTAATTTAGCATATTCTAGCATTAATATGCTAATTATATATCAAAAGAAGTAATCTATCAAATAATTGAAGCAAAAAAATTCAAATTTTCAGTGGTTTTCGCTTTTTCAGGGAGGATATCGTCCCAATTCGTATGTAATTTAGCGGAATTTACCGTATTTTAGCGTAATGTAATGTAATTTAGTGTAATTTAACTTAATATAGTGTAATTCAACATAATTTCATGTAATTTAGCGTATTTTGGTATAAATATGTTAATTATATATCGATAGAAGTAATGTATCAAATAATTTAAACCAAAAAATTCAAATTTTTCAGCGTTTTTTGTCTTTTCGGTGAAGATATCGTCTCTATTTGTCACACCCCAAATCACGGGTATAACAGCCTGCCGCGTATATTCATTCAGACATATACGCAAGGCAGTGGATCTTTTATATGCATTACCAATAACGCCATTACATAATAACCCCATCCCAATATTCCTTGCAAAATGTATATCTGACAGAATACGGCAAACTATATTTTAGAAATGCCTCCCGCATCCTGTCAGTTTCAACAACCCAAATCCCCAATTTCATGTGGTTATGCTGTCAGATGCAATCCAAAACAGTCTCTCTGTATTCGTGTAGTAAACCTGAAAATAACCCAAAGGGTGGGGGTGAGAATAATTTCTCAGTGCGAATTTGCCACAATCAGGTTATTGGACTTGCAATCAGAATCCATACTCAAAAATGAAATTCGTACAACAGCACATTAACAGTTCTATTTCAATATATGTATATATGAATGCATATGCTCGACAACAATAATCAAATGAATCACAACATACAAAATTTCCAAGATGAATCTCAAACAAACACATATTTGGCTTAACTCATTTTAATATGACTGGTAGCACCTACAGATGTTCTCTCGAGCTGGACCCTTTATCAAACCCTCATCTGTAGGGTTACTGACATCTACAGATGTTCCACCGAGCTGGACCCTTTATCTGACACCCATCTGCAGTGCTTTGGCTTAACCATTTACTAAAGTCTGGTTCTAAGTCAGCTATGAAGCTCAACTTTACAAATGCATTCACACGGAATCAAAGTCAGCCATACGGCTCAACCTTGCAAGTCTCATTCACATAGGATCAAAATCAGCTCAAAACCTTGCAACAATTCATAAACAGGTCAACGGATAGGTCACCGTCACCTTATCCAAGCTACCTCTACGGGTCAGCATGGCAAATTCAGAAACAGGTCAACGGTGTTACATTCTAAATCTTTGATTTAATTAAAAATATGCAAAAGGGCCTATTTGTGAAGTTTTATTTTTAAATTTTGCAATTTTATAAAATTGGAGGGACCTATGTGCAAAAGTACCATTAATTAATATGACAACCCTTCTCTCTCTCTTCCAAATCACCATTAAACCTTCTAATTTCGTGAGAGCTCAAGTGTTTGGCCGAAATAAAGAGAGAAAGAGAGATAGAGTGAATCGAACGTGAAATCGGGTCGGGATTTTCGGGAAATCGGAGATTCGAGCTAATTAGACGATCGAGATCATTTCTATAGCTTCGATTTGGTATGATTTTTCTTTCCTTGAAATCTCTCATAAACCCTAAATTTTTCGAGTTGTTAGATTTCTTTGAGAATTCGTATTTAAGTTCGATTGATTCGTTATAACTCGATATTCGGTTTGATTTGGATTGATTCGGTCGATTTTGTGAGAAATTGGAAAAGGGGGAAATTAGGGTTTGGTAAAAATGTTGGGATTTGGGGAAATTATTAACTTTTCAGGTGTTATACACCATTTGGATCTGAATTGATCGAGTTATAATCGTTCGAACAACTCGATTCGTGATATTTGAGTAAATCATCGTTTGAGTTGAAATTGGAATTAGGGTTTCATATCAAATCTCATACCAATTGAATATAAGGTTTAAAGTGTCGATTCTCGACAACTTAGATGTGAATTATACCATTTGAATCGATGATACATAGCAAAAGTTAACCGTGTCGAAACCCGATTGAAACGACCTAAACCAAAGCTGAAAAAAACCAAGTTCTGTGAGGGTATTGCGGACCGAAATGGGGTCTATTGCGGACCGAAATGGAAATGCAGAAAAACCAACTCTCTGGAAAGTTTGGTTGCGGGCCGCAATGAAACCATTGCGGGCCGCAATGAACTTGGCAGAAAAACAAAGTCTCTGGAAATTTAGTCTGCGGGCCGCAATGAATTCATTCCGGGCCGCAATGACACTCAGAAATTCAGAAAATTGGGTATTTGAGTTGTTTAAACCTAATTGGTTGAACCATGACTTGATCCTATACCATTGGGACCCGAATACGAGTATTAAATCATGTTTAACCTAATTTAACATGATTTAACCTACGGAATACAAATCGGTTACTTTAATCGAATCTAAACGGTTAAATAGGTGGTAGACCTACGAGGCATCGGATCTCGGGATCGTTCGAGACGCCTGAGCTTTAGACGAGTGCGCTATATACTCAGGTGCGGGGTTTCTGGACTTGTTTGATAGTTTATATTCAGAATTAAACTGTGTTTCTTTTGACATGTTGATTATTGGTTGAATTGCATTATCGGATTGTGTTGCATATGCATTGCATTGCCCTAATTAATTGGAACTCGGATTATTTATCTGATTGATCTGCATGCTGGTATGGTTATCTTTGTGTATTGATCTGAATGATCGAATTTGGAATTAAAAGTCACCGTGATTTATATCACCATCGGTTGGTGGATATGGCATTACCGTCCCCCACCGTGGCGACGACACCCAGGGGGTGTGTTCGGATTTGTCAAAGTCTGTGCACGGACTTTGACGACCCAGTATTCTAAAGCTTTAGATTGTCTGGCCCTCAGCAGTTCCCAGTACCGGTTGGGATGAGGGGTAAGTGACGTTGTATTATGAATTGGACTATATGTGACTTGTGTATCGGATGACATTACCCAGGGGGTGAATGCGTTTGAATGGTCGATTGGTTTTAATATGTATCGGAGGCATTACCCAGGGGGTGAATGTGGTTGTATTGACATTTGGTTTTATATGAATTTTTCCGGATATGAAATGGAACCAGACTTAGATTTAAACGGTAAAACCTATAACTACCAGATATTCTGAGTTCGAGTTAAACCAAATATTGTGTGATTGAATTTCGATTTGGCAATTCCTGAGTTGGATTTCATTTGGCTTATTGATGTCGATTGATGTGTGCATGTTTATATATATCATTATGAACTGTTCTGAGCTTTATTTGTGCTTTACTTTTGAATATAATCTGTGATTGCAAGTCCAGGAGCGAAACGTGGCAAATTATCGCACTGAGAATTTATTTCTCACCCCCTCTTGGATTATCTTTTCAGGTCCGGGATCAGCAGATCAGAGAGAGACACGAGGTCGGTAGGCCTGGTCATTCCGCTGCGTAGTTTGTCTGGTATGTTGACATGAGAGATTATGTATATAGTTAGGTTTTGTTGATATACATATATAGTCTCTATGTCATTTTTGTGGTACGTATCCATCGAGATACGGGTTGTATGACATTACCTGACTAGCCGGGATTTATGTTATCTATTTGTTGGATGTTTGTTTATGTTTTCATTTACTATTTTATCGTAATTGCCTTGTAGGCATACGGGAAACCGTATGTCTACGGCAGGGAGACCACCTGTCGCGCCTCGTTGGGCTGCGGGGTGTGACAGGTCCCCCTTCGGTGGTATCAGAGCATGGTTTAGAACCTGAACCAGACTTGTTTGGATACGTGAGTGGTATGCGTATTAATTGGGGCCGGCACGACTGTACGAATGTCGTATGATAAATAAGGAATATAGAATATTATAAACTAACTTTGTTTATTCAGCAAATGGAAACACGCCGAGGTAGAGGCAGAGGCAGAGCTCGTAGGAATCCGGAACCTAGTCCGGAACCAATTGGTGAGCCAGTTGGGGCTCAAGCTGGGGCTGGTCCAGCTGGTGCTGGAGTTGCTGGAGGAGCTGGTAGGGACCGGGACTTAGATGACCGGTTGATTGCGGCCTATGAGAGAGGTCGTCAGGCTCAGATGCGGGATGTCGCACAAGTGGTTCACGGTGGGGCACCCGAAGAGTTCAGAAGGTTATATGATGCATTCATGCGTTTGAATCCGCCGCGTTATGATGGAACCGGCGGGTATGCGGCAGCAGAGGAATGGTTAGCTCAGATCAATGCGAAGCTGAATCTATGTCGTGCCCCTGATGATAACAAAGTGGAGTTAGTGGAGCAACAGTTAGAAAGTGATGCTCGATTTTGGTGGGACGGGGCCCGACGTAACTTTGAAGGTGAGGAAGCGAGGATTCCTTGGGAATGGTTCGAGCAACAATTTAATAGGCGGTTTATGAGCAACTTGCAACGTGAAGCATTGCGGAGGAAATTTCTGGAGTTGAGGCAAGACGGGCGTCCGGTGGTGGAATATAATAGTGAGTTCTTGGCATTATCTCGATATGCGACGGATGTGAGAAACGATGTGGAAAGGTATCATAGGCAATACTTGGATGGCTTGGATGGAAATATTTCTATGATTGTGGATACTCCGATGGCGAGGGAATTACAAACAATGATGGATCACGCCGAACAAGTTGAGATGCATGGTAAGCGGAGAAGGACGCAAGTGAATGAAAGGAATGTGAAACAGCGAGAAGATCAGAGTAGGCAAGTGTCGAAGTCGAGGGGAGGATCATCATATACTAGACCCCCTCGGCCGAGCGTGGCACCGAGACCTCCATTCAGACAGACCTCTATGCCGGGTTCTAGACCGGCAATGCCTTCGCAATGGTGCCGATCATGCAACCAAGCACACGATGAGATTGAGTGTAGGCGCAAGGCGAGCGCTTGTTTCATATGTGGTAGCACGGGACATTGGGCGAGGGAGTGCCCGAATTCGCTTATAAGGATGCAAGGCGCTAGTGGCACAGGAGGGTCAGCTAGCGTTGGGCGTGGCGCGCCGACGGGGCGCGGACGTGGCACATTTCAAGCTAGCGGGGCTAACGCTAGCAGGGCTAGCAGCTTGGGTAGCACCGGCAGGGCGGCGGCGCATGCACTTAACATCGCTGGAACTTCGCGCGACGCTGCAACTGAGCAGGGACGTGGCCAGACCGACGTCATGACAGGTTTACTCTCTATATCTGATCATGATGCGTATTGTTTGATTGATACGGGGTGTAGTCATTCGGTGGTGTCGAGGGTATTTGTGGAAAAGTGTAGTTGGCCAATTGAAACGAGTCACCAAGTTTTAAACGTTCAAACCCCATTTGGATCAACTGATCAAGAAATTACCATATGCCGAAACCGAAATATTAAAGTAGACGGGAGGGAATTTGAGGCTGACTTGTTGGTTATGGATATTGTGGGGTATGATGTGTTGTTGGGAATGGATTGGTTGACGAGGCACGCAGCAACTATTGATTGTCCGCATCGACGGATTCATTTTGCGAACTCGAGAGGTATGTCATGTATTTTGAAATGTAGAGAACTTGGGGTACTAACACCGTGTGTTTCTGCTGTAGAAGTGAGAAATTTATTAGAAACAGGATGTACAGCTTATCTAGTAGCCGTGGTGTATGCGGCTGCGGCAGTTCCGGAGATCAGCACTATACCGGTAGTTTCGGAATTTGTAGATGTATTTCCGGAAGAGATTGTGGGGTTGCCACCTGAGCGAGAAGTGGAGTTCGGTATCGAACTAGTACCGGGCACAACACCGATTTCAAAGGCGCCGTATCGAATGGCACCGGCAGAACTGAAAGAACTAAAGGCGCAGTTGGAAGACATGTTGGAGAGTGGGTTTATCAGACCTAGCACATCGCCGTGGGGTGCGCCAGTGTTGTTTGTCAAGAAGAAAGATGGAACGTTGCGGTTGTGCATTGATTACCGCGAGCTGAATAAGGTAACCGTGAAAAATAAGTATCCGTTACCTCGGATTGATGATCTGTTTGATCAGTTGCAGGGATCTTCGGTATATTCGAAAATTGATCTGAGAACAGGGTACCACCAGTTGAGGATTCGGCCTAGCGACGTGGACAAGACGGCATTCCGTACAAGGTACGGGCACTATGAATACCTGGTTATGCCATTTGGGCTGACGAACGCACCGGCAGCGTTCATGGATATGATGCAACGGGTATTTCACGATCTATTGGATTCGACGGTTGTGGTTTTCATTGATGATATCTTGGTGTATTCGCGCTCCCGAGAAGAACATGAGGTACATCTTAGAATTGTTTTGCAAAGGTTGCGGGAACATCAGTTATTCGCAAAGTTTTCGAAGTGTGAATTTTGGTTGGATGAGGTTACCTTTCTCGGGCATATTGTTTCGGGAAAAGGATTAGCGGTGGATCCGGAAAAGATTCGGGCTGTTACCGAATGGCAGAGGCCGAAGACAGTTACGGAGATTCGTAGCTTTTTGGGGTTAGCCGGGTACTACAGGAGGTTTGTACTCGGGTTTTCGCGGTTGGCTGCACCACTTACAAAATTGCTGCATAAAGGTGTGAAGTTCGATTGGGGTACCGCGCAAGATAAGAGCTTTGAGGAATTGAAGAGTCGGCTGGTATCCGCACCGATCCTTGCTATGCCGACTGCTGATAAAGAGTATACGGTTTATACCGATGCATCGCGATCAGGGTTGGGTTGCGTATTGATGCAAGATGATCACGTAATTGCCTATGCATCTCGGCAATTGCGACCGCACGAGCAAAACTATCCGACTCATGACTTGGAGTTAGCGGCGGTGATATTTGCGTTGAAGATTTGGCGGCATTATTTGTATGGCGTGAGATGCCGTATATTTACCGATCATCAGAGTTTGAAATATATCTTCACGCAAAAGGAATTGAATTTGAGGCAAAGGAGGTGGTTGGAGTTGATGAAAGACTACGATTTGGATATCCAGTATCACGCGGGAAAGGCGAACAGTGTAGCAGATGCGTTAAGCAGAAAGAGTCAGGTAAACCTGGCGTCGGTAATCACAAGTGAAAAGCATCTTCTTGAGGAAATGCGTAGGTTGGAAATTCATGTTGGCGCATCACGCGAATTAGCGTTGGAAGTGGCATCTAAGTGTGGTAAAAGCGAGGTGGGGACTAGCGCAACTGCAATTGCGTCGGTTGTGCTAGCGGCGGTTGAGATCCGATCGGAATTACACGAACAGATTCGTGCAGCGCAACAGGATGATCCGAAATGTCAGAAATTTAAATTGCACTACGAGTCAAATGCTGATTCCCCGTTTAAAGTTCAAGGAGATGGTATTTTGAGGTTTCACGATCGCATTTGTGTACCAAATAAATCTGAGTTGAAAGATGTGGTTCTATCGGAGTCGCACGACTCGGGTTATGCTATTCATCCGGGGGAAGTGAAAATGTATCAAGATTTGAAGAAGTATTTTTGGTGGCCGAAAATGAAGCGAGACGTGCAAAGGTACGTTGAAAAGTGTCAAATTTGTCAGCAAGTTAAAGCGGATCGAAGGAGGAAAGCGGGGTTGTTGAGACCGTTGGAAATACCTACGAGAAAATTTGAGTCGATCACAATGGATTTTGTATCCGGGTTTCCGAGGACAGTTAATAGATACAACACGGTTTGGGTGATTGTGGACCGGCTGACGAAGATAGCTCATTTCATTCCGCTACGGATTGAGACGTCGGGGCAAGAATTAGCGGAGTTGTTCTTGAAGTATCAGTTCAAGTACCACGGTTGCTCACGCTATATCGTTTCGGACCGAGATCCTCGGTTCACTTCTCATTTTTGGGAGAGCTTTCAAGAGACAATGGGTACTAAGCTGAGGTTCAGTACAGCGCATCATCCTCAGACGGACGGTCAGTCTGAGCGCACTATTCAGACATTGGAAGACATGTTACGCTCTTGTGCGCTAAGTTTAAAAGGTTCGTGGGTTGATCACTTGTATCTGGTGGAGTTCGCTTATAACAACAGTTATCACTCGAGCATTGGTATGTCACCGCAAGAGGCGCTGACGGGGCAGCAGTGTAGTACTCCGTTGTGGTGGGGACCAGCGGGTACATATCCGCCTACGGGACCGCAAATGTTAGAAGAAATTGCGGAGAAAACGAAAATGGTTCTGAGTCGACTCAAGTCAGCTCAAGAAAGACAAAGGAAATATGCGGATGTTCATCGAAGACCGTTGGAATTCCAAGAAAGTGATCACGTATGGCTTCGTGTTTCGCCTGTCAGAGGCGTGCACAGATTTGGTGTTTCGGGGAAGCTAAGTCCTCGTTATATTGGGCCGTTTCAGATTTTGCGACGAGTTGGAGCGGTAGCATACGAGCTTGCACTACCACCAGCGTTGGACCGGGTTCATCCGGTGTTTCATGTATCACAGTTGCGTAGATATGTGCGAGATCCGTCGCATTGTATTGACCATTCGGATTTACACGTGCAAGATGATCTGACCTATCAAGAGGAACCGATGCGAATATTGGATCGAAAAGAACAGCGGCTACGAAGCAAGGTGATCCGACTTGTGTTGGTAAAATGGGGACGACATTCCGATAAGGAAGCGACGTGGGAGCTCGAGGAGAGCATTCGAGAAAAGTATCCGGAGTTGTTCGACAAATAAGGTACGAAAGCAAGTTCAGCGGACTGAACTTCATTTTAAGGGGGGGAGAATTGTTACATTCTAAATCTTTGATTTAATTAAAAATATGCAAAAGGGCCTATTTGTGAAGTTTTATTTTTAAATTTTGCAATTTTATAAAATTGGAGGGACCTATGTGCAAAAGTACCATTAATTAATATGACAACCCTTCTCTCTCTCTTCCAAATCACCATTAAACCTTCTAATTTCGTGAGAGCTCAAGTGTTTGGCCGAAATAAAGAGAGAAAGAGAGATAGAGTGAATCGAACGTGAAATCGGGTCGGGATTTTCGGGAAATCGGAGATTCGAGCTAATTAGACGATCGAGATCATTTCTATAGCTTCGATTTGGTATGATTTTTCTTTCCTTGAAATCTCTCATAAACCCTAAATTTTTCGAGTTGTTAGATTTCTTTGAGAATTCGTATTTAAGTTCGATTGATTCGTTATAACTCGATATTCGGTTTGATTTGGATTGATTCGGTCGATTTTGTGAGAAATTGGAAAAGGGGGAAATTAGGTTTGGTAAAAATGTTGGGATTTGGGGAAATTATTAACTTTTCAGGTGTTATACACCATTTGGATCTGAATTGATCGAGTTATAATCGTTCGAACAACTCGATTCGTGATATTTGAGTAAATCATCGTTTGAGTTGAAATTGGAATTAGGGTTTCATATCAAATCTCATACCAATTGAATATAAGGTTTAAAGTGTCGATTCTCGACAACTTAGATGTGAATTATACCATTTGAATCGATGATACATAGCAAAAGTTAACCGTGTCGAAACCCGATTGAAACGACCTAAACCAAAGCTGAAAAAAACCAAGTTCTGTGAGGGTATTGCGGACCGAAATGGGGTCTATTGCGGACCGAAATGGAAATGCAGAAAAACCAACTCTCTGGAAAGTTTGGTTGCGGGCCGCAATGAAACCATTGCGGGCCGCAATGAACTTGGCAGAAAAACAAAGTCTCTGGAAATTTAGTCTGCGGGCCGCAATGAATTCATTCCGGGCCGCAATGACACTCAGAAATTCAGAAAATTGGGTATTTGAGTTGTTTAAACCTAATTGGTTGAACCATGACTTGATCCTATACCATTGGGACCCGAATACGAGTATTAAATCATGTTTAACCTAATTTAACATGATTTAACCTACGGAATACAAATCGGTTACTTTAATCGAATCTAAACGGTTAAATAGGTGGTAGACCTACGAGGCATCGGATCTCGGGATCGTTCGAGACGCCTGAGCTTTAGACGAGTGCGCTATATACTCAGGTGCGGGGTTTCTGGACTTGTTTGATAGTTTATATTCAGAATTAAACTGTGTTTCTTTTGACATGTTGATTATTGGTTGAATTGCATTATCGGATTGTGTTGCATATGCATTGCATTGCCCTAATTAATTGGAACTCGGATTATTTATCTGATTGATCTGCATGCTGGTATGGTTATCTTTGTATATTGATCTGAATGATCGAATTTGGAATTAAAAGTCACCGTGATTTATATCACCATCGGTTGGTGGATATGACATTACCGTCCCCCACCGTGGCGACGACACCCAGGGGGTGTGTTCGGATTTGTCAAAGTCTTTGCAAGGACTTTGACGACCCAGTATTCTAAAGCTTTAGATTGTCTGGCCCTCAGCAGTTCCCAGTACCGGTTGGGATGAGGGGTAAGTGACGTTGTATTATGAATTGGACTATATGTGACTTGTGTATCGGATGGCATTACCCAGGGGGTGAATACGTTTGAATGGTCGATTGGTTTTAATATGTATCGGAGGCATTACCCAGGGGGTGAATGTGGTTGTATTGACATTTGGTTTTATATGAATTTTTCCGGATATGAAATGGAACCAGACTTAGATTTAAACGGTTAAACCTATAACTACCAGATATTCTGAGTTCGAGTTAAACCAAATATTGTGTGATTGAATTTCGATTTGGCAATTCCTGAGTTGGATTTCATTTGGCTTATTGATGTCGATTGATGTGTGCATGTTTATATATATCATTATGAACTGTTCTGAGCTTTATTTGTGCTTTACTTTTGAATATAATCTGTGATTGCAAGTCCAGGAGCGAAACGTGGCAAATTATCGCACTGAGAATTTATTTCTCACCCCCTCTTGGATTATCTTTTCAGGTCCGGGATCAGCAGATCAGAGAGAGACACGAGGTCGGTAGGCCTGGTCATTCCGCTGCGTAGTTTGTCTGGTATGTTGACATGAGAGATTATGTATATAGTTAGGTTTTGTTGATATACATATATAGTCTCTATGTCATTTTTGTGGTACGTATCCATCGAGATACGGGTTGTATGACATTACCTGACTAGCCGGGATTTATGTTATCTATTTGTTGGATGTTTGTTTATGTTTTCATTTACTATTTTATCGTAATTGCCTTGTAGGCATACGGGAAACCGTATGTCTACGGCAGGGAGACCACCTGTCGCGCCTCGTTGGGCTGTGGGGTGTGACAAACGGATAGGTCACCGTCACCTTATCCAGCTACCTCTATGGGTCAGCATGGCAAATTCAGAAACAGGTCAACGGATAGGTCACCGTCACCTTATCCAGCTACCTCTATGGGTCAGCATGACAAATTTAGAAACAGATCAACGGATAGGTCACCGTCACCTTATCCAGCTACCTCTATGGGTCAGCATGGCAAATTCAGAAACAGGTCAACGAATAGGTCACCGTCACCTTATCCAAGCTACCTCTACGGGTCAGCATGGCAGATTCATTTCACATATAGAACAATAAAAAGAACACATCAATCGACAACCATACGAATATGCAAATTTACCTTTTCACAACAATTCAGTTTTAACCATATTGGTTTATGCACATGATTCACACAATTGAAATTATGCACAATCAATATACGACATGACAATCGAAAAATAAGAATTTAATTTTTGAAAATGAAACATCAAACAAGTCCAAGAACCCCGCACCTGATTACGAAGAGCGTATCTCGCACTTATAGTTCAGACGTCTCGAAAGGTCCCGCAAAATCTTACTCAACCGAGCCTACACCAATTAACACCTCTCTTTGTTGGATTAGCCTAGATTAATCACAACTCTTCTCAAATTTTCGGATTTGAACCAAACCCTAGATAGAAAATCAAGATTAAGATGAAATTGAGAAATGAATTACCAAATTGGCAACATAGAAGCTTAATGGAGATGGATTACTCAAAACTTATAAAATTTCAAATTTGGGGTAACACCCCAACAATGGAGAAAATTTCAGATCTTGAGAAGAGAGGAGAGAAAGGAAATACCAATGGAGAGCTAAATAGCTACTAGAAGGAGAACTAGACCGCCATTTCCATTCCTCTCGTAAATTTTTCAAGGATTTCGGTGAAATTTTGAGGGAGAAGAGGGGTTTTCTCCTTCTCTTTCTTTGGGCGGCACACACAAGGGGAAAGGGGTGGACCACATGGGACAATGAGGGGAGAGATAATTTTGCAAAATAGACCCTGATCGCGTTCAGGAAATACCATAAAACATTTTGGACGTTTTCAAAACCGTTGTAACGTTTTAATTAAATTCTAAGATTTAGAAATACTGTTTTTGATCAAATTTTTACAAAGCCAATCGTTTTGAAACGTTTTATAACGTTGGTAACGTTTTGAAAAATCTCGCAGCAACAGAAAACTGAAGTTCAAATCGTACTAAAACGTTCGGAACGTTTTATAATCGTTGGTAACGTTTTAAAGGGAATTGGAAAACCCAGTTTGAATTTTGAAAACGTCTGGGACGTTTTAGGGTCCAACAGCTCAATTTTTTTTTTTCTCATAATGTCACACTATTCATATGTAATTTAGCGTAATTTAGCGTAATGCAATGTAATGTAGTGTAATTTAACTTAATATAGTGTAATCAACATAATTTCAAGTAATTGAGCGTATTTTAGCTTAAATATGCTAATTATATATCGAAAGAAGTAATCTATCAAATAATTTGCACAAAAAAATTCAAATTTTCTGTGTTTTTCGCCTTTTCAGTGAAGATATCATCCCTATTCATATGTAATTTTACGTAATTTAGCGTAATTTACCGTATTTTAGCGTAAGGTAATGTAATTTAGTGTAATTTAACTTACTATCGTGTAATTCAACATAATTTCAAGTAATTTAGCCTATTTTAGTATAAATATGCTAATTATATATCGAAAGAAGTAATCTATCAAATAATTTAAACAAAAAAATTTAAATTTTTAGTATTTTTTGCCTTTTTGGTGAAGATATCGTCCCTTTTCATAAGTAATTTAGCGTAATTTACTGTATTTTGGCGTAATGTAATGTAATTTAGTGTAATTTAACTTAATATAGTGTAATCAACATAATTTCATGTAATTTAGCGTATTTTAGCATAAATATGCTAATTATATATCGAAATAAGTAATCTATCAAATAATTTAAACAAAAAATTCTAATTTTCAGTGTTTTTCGCCTTTTCAGTGAACATATCGTCCTACTCATATGTAATTTTGCGTAATTTAGCATAATTTACTGTATTTAAGCGTAAGATAATATAATTTAGTGTAATTTAACTTAATATAGTGTCATTCAACATAATTACAAGTAATTAGCGTATTTTAGCATTAATATGCTAATTATATATCGAAAGAAGTAATCTATCAAATAATTTATACAAAAAATTAAAATTTTCAGTATTTTTCGCCTTTTAAGTGAAGATATCGTCCCTATTCGTATGTAATTTAGCATAATTTACTGTATTTTAACGTAATGTAATGTAATTTAACTTACTATCGTGTAATTCAACATAATTTCAAGTAATTTAGCGTATTTTAGAATAAATATGCTAATTATATATCAAAAGAAGTAATCTATTAAATAATTTAAACAAAAAATTCAAATTTTCAGTATTTTTCGCCTTTTCGGTGAAGATATCGTCCCTATTCATATGTAATTGAGCGTTATTTACCGTATTTTTGCGTGATGTAATATAATGTAGTGTAATTTAACATAATATATTTCAATCAACATAATTTCACGTCATTTAGCGTATTTTAGCATATATATGCTAATTATATATCGAAAGAAGCAATCTATCAAATAATTTAAACAATAAAATTTAAATTTTCAGTGTTTTTCGCCTTTTCGGTGAAGATATCTTTCCTATTGATATGTAATTTAGCATAATTTAGCGTAATTTAACGTATTTTAGAGTAATGTAATGTGATTTAGTTTAATTTAACTTAATATATTGTAATTCAACATAATTTCAAGTAATTTAGATTATTTTAGTATAAATATGCTAATTATATATCGAAAGAAGTAATCTATCAAATAATTTAAACTAAAAAATTCAAATTTTCAGTGTTTTTCGCCTTTTCAGTTAAGATATCATCCCTATTTGTATGTAATTAGCGTAATTTAGCGTAATTTACCGTATTATAGCGTAATGTAATGTAATTTAGTGTAATTTAACTTAACTAGTCAAGTGCCCGTGCGTTGCAACGGGAACCAAATTTTTAGTTATCAAATATTTATTCACGTAATAAGTATGCTAGTTAAGTGTAAAGGAGAATAAAAATGAAATGACAAAGCAATATACAAGTAAAGGAGAATACATAAAAGTAAGGAAGAATAAAAATGAAATGACAAAACAAGTAAAGGAGAATTCATTTTTATTCTCTCCTTCTCGTCAGCAATTCTAATTGGATTTCAATCACAAATGATATAAAATACACAAAAGTTATCCTAATTCTAATTGACAATTCATCAATACAAGTCAAAATGAAAAACATAAGCATTAAATAACATTATATAATGAAAAACATAAGCATTAAAAAATATTGTTCTCATACATAATTTCCAAAATAAAAGAGCCACATACATAATTTCAAGATTCAAAAAATGCCTAATATATAATTTTAAGAGAACAAACATACAAAACAGATTTCCAAAACCAAGTAATACACATTTAGCTTTGCACATGCTTGACATAGCGTCTCTTGTTAGACTTCTTCTTACACATATAGTTTCTTGACAAAAAGATTTCATCATCTATTGGCGTGGTGGATCTTCTTCAAACTTTATTTTTTTTCCCTTCTAACTCACTCAGAGTCAGATGAATCACGTTCACTTTCAAGTATGAGTCCATTCCATATTCCTACAACACAATGCAAAGATGTACATGATAAAAGTAAATGTAATATTCAAGTAACTCACATATAAAGTCACTAAAATACAACACAAAATTAAAGCTAAGACTTCAAATGATTTCTCAATATATAGTATCTTAACATTCCTTGCCAGACCGTCCATGCTTGTCAGAATGCGATAGGGTCATCGCTTTATACCTTTAATCCTGCACCACGTCTTAAGCGTGGTCTGGCTCACTCGGAGCTCTTTTGCAACTTCATTTTGTAGTTTTCTAAACATTGGACGGACCAACTCAATAGATAAGTCTCCAGATTTCCTCCTAAAAGTTATGAAAAAATTATAATATAGGAAAAAATATAAACGACAACAAAAGGATAGATTACTGACATTGGAGGAGCATTCACATCTACCAGTGCAGGGTCGGGCAAATCGACCTATAGTAAGAAGCGTCGAAGTGAAACTATTATTTTTTCTTGTAAAAGGAAACATATATGATAATAGTAAAATCAATAAATCTTAAATTTATTCAGTACCCTTTCAACGTCAGAAGTTTCTTCAACAATTGGTAAATTCAAATCAATGCCAAGAACTTTTGATCCAAGAGCCCTTTCTAACAATGATTAACAAAAAATTGTAAGTACAATAAGGTAATGATGCAATTTATTAAAGGGAAAATTTCTAGTGTACCCATGGAAACTTTTAAAATAGCCAATTTCCCCATAAAAACAGTAACCATGTCAGTAGCAAAATTGAAACCATGGTTACATAAATTCAGGTTACCAGTAGCAAAACTGAAACCATGCCAGTAGCCAATATCGTGTACCACTAACCATGCCAGTAACATAAATTCTATAAACTCAGGTTACATAAATTCTATAATACCAGTAACCATGCCAGTAGCAAAACTGAAATCCTAATCCTTAAAAACTGAAACCCTAATCCTTAATCTAATTTTCTAATTATAAGAAGGAAGATAACCCAAGTTTCTGCTACATAATTTGGAGAGCTACTATAAATCAACTTGGCAACTACTTTTTTTTTATTTTAAAGACATGCATGAATTAATTACCGCTGAATTAATTCATGCATGAATAATTACCCATGAAAAATATTTAGTAAGTCATGCATTAATTAATTACCGCTGAAAAAGGTTATTCGAAACAAATATGAGAAATAAGATCATGTTTTTTGTTGGTGGGCATTCTTTTGCTGCTTCTGTCGATCTGTTCTTTCTTTATATGTATTGTTCTGTACTACAACATATATTTAAGTGTAAGAGAACCGATAATTAATTATTCCTTAGTAACATTATTATTTCTATAGAGAGAAATATATGCTCAATTATTGAATGAAATGTCAACTCACATTTTGAAGATTAGACCCTGCATTAATTTTATTTTTGTCTTGTTGATATAATCTGTACTTAATATATGATTGAACAGTTCATCTATCTCTACTTCAGCCTAAAATAAAAAGCGTGAAAATTTAACACTAAATTTTTTTTTACAGAGAGATACATGTTTGATTTCTGTAAAAAATATTTTAAAAAAATAGATGCCGAAATAAACAGTTAAAAAAAAATCCTCTTGCACGAAAATTAAAGCCTCAAAATATATATGAATAGAAATCAAAAGTTTCCATCCTTTTTATTTTCCTCATTGGCGACACATGAAAATTATATTTTTAGTGGCAGATTGTATCAACTAAAGCCAGACAAAACCGTCACAATCTGATAGCGACCGACTACAACAATATTATTAATTCCATGTGCTTGCTGCGAATATGGCTATTATATGAGACCGACTACAATAATATTATTAATTAATTCTAAGACACGATTGAAGCTTAGATGGTTTTTAATACTCATATATTAATTAAGTGATACGTCAAACATCGATCTGAAACATTTTTAATAAACATAAATTACGGCGTATATTGTAGAGGGATTATATTTTATGTACTATCTTAATTCTCTTGAATTAGTAGAGTTTAAAATAGAGAGATTGTTGCAACAAATTACGCCTGATACATGATGACAGAACGGTAGAGCATACAGAATTTCATGAAGCAGATTTGTTCTTAATTCTGTAAATTTTGTTTCATTTTCAAATTTCAATGAAAAGGGTGACACCAATTCACATTTTTCATTTTATGACCTTGGTCGAGAACTACATCCTTTTTTTCTTTTCTTTTTTTCATTTTTATTCATTCTTAATTCTGTAAATTTCGTTTCATTTTCAAATTTCAATGAAAAGGGTGACACCAATTCACATTTTTCCAAAAAAATATTATTAATTGATCAAACAACTTCAAAGCTACAACAACTTAATTTAATGATCTTTCACGACCCATCAAATAACACAAATTATATAAAATTTAGTGCATAACAATTTGAAAAAACTAACATGTCTACAAACTTTTTCCTAATGTTTAATATTTCTTAGATTTGATTTTATTTGAGAAGTACATAATTGTCATCTTAAGCTATTCTTAATAGATCCTACTCATATAAAAAAAAATAGAAAAACAGATTACCAACATTAGTAAAAAGACATGATTCACACATGTAACACAGAATCCAGTACAAACTTGAATGCCTAAGCAAATTGATGTGTATCCACTGCTATGCGGTTCTTATTTGAGCCAATAGCAGTACGGTTTTTTATCAAATAAATCTCACAACCTGCTCTTTTACAGCAAATGCGTAAGCACTTTGAAAGTGAATTTTAGCTTTCCACCCAAACAAATATACAGAGAAAACATCTAGAAACTCAAAAACTCCTTTGACAATTCACATATTCATCCTTGAATTGTCCCAACTCTAAGAATTTCCAATTGAACAAAAATGAAAAAAAGAAAAGAAAAAAAAGGATGTAGTTCTTGACCAAGGTCATAAAAACCCAATTCACCACTTTTTATCCAATCATTCATTGTTGATTCAAGGCTTAAGAGCTTGAGCAAGGCCAACTTTAAGAGGCTCAGTAAATGCCTTTGGGTCATACTCAGCTGAGAGAGTGATAAATGATTTCGGTCTCCACTGATGTTGGCACAGAACCGCAACCCTCCCCCTATCACAAACCCTAGTTTTAAGTGTGGTTAGGGGATCGATTGCATGAGAACTACCAAGGGCAAAATTATTGTCCCCAGAATTGAACATGTGGGTTAGTTCAGTAGCAACTGCATCTCCTCTTTTGGGATTATACAAGTGGATGTAAGAAGCTTTTAGTGTCTCTCCCTTGTCAGCCCTAGATACAATGCAATATGAAATGTGAAGAGAGATCATAATAGTTTAGACTGGAAAAGAATTTTGCAGTACTGGAATTTAAAGAAGAAAGAAGTGTATACAACGGACATTAGTTTTTTGAATTAGATATTTCATCTAGTCAGTTGCAATTAAGGTTCAAGTTTAAAGCGAATTCGTGCAAAATTAGAGTTGACTGCCACTGGTTTGAATGCTGAATAGCAGGAAGTTAATTATGGCATCATTCTATGATCAAGAATACAAATTTAGTAGAGGCCCAAATACAATCATGATCAAGTCTGAACCAAATATAAATGTAAAGGTGCCAATAGCACTTGCAATGCATTTCATTACTGGTACCAGGTGTACATTGATACCAGGAACTGGTTAAAGACTGTGACAATCTGATTTATGTTCTGTTTGGTACCAGAATAGATTTTTAAATGGTCTATATCACTGATTTCAATACAAAAACCCAAAGGAAACAGAATCAAACTCCAAAAATCATTAAATCAAAGATCAAGTAGCAGAACTGAATGTCATAAATAGAATTTTTATGGCTTTTCGACCCAAATAGCTAAGCACCAATTTGCACCAACTTTTAATGTGTGGTAAAGTGGTAAACTGATTTTTCCTTCCTCACCTAAAAAATAACTTTTTTAGGTTGTAACAGCTAGACCTGGATTGGCCTAGTGAACCACCTAGTATAATTTCTAATACTAAAGCATGCATGAATATGTACATACTGCATACAGAAAATAACATATGATGTCAAAAGCTATCAAAGTTTTGCATTGTACAGATAAGTCAACCATCCAATAAGCACAATAAAGGGTTATGTATCGAATTGTATAGAAGAATGAAGTGTCTGACATACCTGGTAATTCCATTGCTCATATAGAGAGGCGATATCTTTCAGAATGCTGTTGTGATGAAGAAAACTAAGATCTATTGTGGTCTTCAGCCCTTTGGTCTTTGTTGATACCTGAATTAATATTAATAGATCCTTAGCCCCAATAATATTACTTGTTATAGACAAATGGTATCAATCTAAAAGTCTTGTATTTATTTTTTGTCTCTCGTTAGTTCTACAGTTACCTCTTCAAGTGCCCGCAACTGTTTGCCCAATTCTTCAAGAAAATGATACTGGTTTGCACCAAAGACCTCGCATATCTTTAATATCTTGGATTTTACCCTTTCTCCAGAGAAAAATACCACAAACACATTTTTTGCAACATGTACATCACAACATAAAAACAACAGAAATAGATTTTAAGTTACTCATCTCAGCACAGAAGCAGAATCGAGAACAGAAAAACCATAACTTTGCATTCAGAAAATATACAGCAAAGAAATGTAATTTTTATATGCAGTAATAAATGCAAATAACCTTTTATGCAGAAACAGGATGAAAGATGTATCAACAGGCTCTTGCCTCAAAAACATTTTACCCCTGGTGGCACGAAACAATATCCTCTCAAATGCCATCGCCTTCTCCTTTGACACAAGCCCACTAACAAAACCAACCTTTTCCACTTTGGGAATCCTCCATCCAATACACAAATATTATCATGGCCAAAAATTCTAAATGTCCTGAAATATTATCAAAATTATCTTAAAATTAAATTCCAATGCAGTAATATAAAATTATAAAGAGTTCACTTTTTATATTATGTACACCTATTCTATTTAAGAATAATCATACCATCTTCATAGATTGTTAAGAAAATAGTATAGAAGGTGGGGTAATCTATATTAAAAGTAGTAAACAGTGGGTTGAACAAATTCAAATCAATAGGACCTGAAATTATAATTTTTACTTCATAATAAGCTACTATTTCAGAGCAAAGTTGTCATCTTACCACCAAACTCGAGGGGCACTATACATTCCCTTGCCATCATAAACTATTATCTTATCTGTGTTTGTTATACCAAGAGCTGTAACAGCTGATGCAAAAGCTTTCTCTGAAGGAAGCATGTGTGGCAACTACATTCAAATGATGCAATGAATAATGAAAAAACAAGAAAAAGCAGATCAAATGCAAAAACTCTGATATAATAGCAGGCCTTGCGGTTTCAACAATACTTCTTTTGTTGAGGTACCATACTACAATGGTGAAAATATGTGTGAACTTGTGTTGTACATTTTGGTACTGTCAACTGATGTCTGATAGAATATGCACCAATTGTTTCCACAGCTACACTTTCTAGTAGGAGATTTTTGTTTCTTTTTAGTTTCTTTTTGTTGAACTCGAGTCTGTTTGACCCTGGCATGCTAGAAAAAAAAATATTGATAGGATAATAAAACCTGAGACTGTAGCTTCTGTGTATATGGTCCCTATCCACAAAAATGTTGCAATGAATATATGAGAAATTACATCTCAGAAAGCTAGTCTTACATTAGAATTAAGGTCTGAGATACGACCAATGTCAAAGTATAGTGCACCAGGTATGTGTTCCTCCTGACATAAATATAAATAACAAAATCAAGGCCATGAGTTTTTATTATTAAAAAGGAAACCAATAGTTTGGCTACCCAATAGACCTACATAAGGAACATGGGTCATTTTTTGTGCACCTCCAGGCACCTTATTAAACATTTTCTTTTAGACCTATCAAAATTTCCCCATTTCAAGTACTGTATTCTGACTGAAAGAGGGAAAAGGAAAGGGTAGCTCGGGTGCGACTTTTACAGAAATCTTGTGCAGAGGCGCATAAAAGGGAAGGTGTTTCTTCAATTTCCATGGTTATCAGACATTCTGTGGTTTTTCAACAGATGGAAGTTTTCCAAAGGCAAAAGAAAATTAAAAATAATAATAAATAGAACAATAGTAGAACAAGTTGCTGAACCTTGTATTCTTGAAATGGATCTCGATTTTCAAATGGCATATACCAAGAAGCATCCAATACCTAATTTAACAAGCCATGAGTCGACTGATATCAAAATCTTTATTATCACAAATTAGTTGCTCAAATTATTTGGGATGTGGAGCATTAAATTATGATGAATAACTAATAACTACCCATGAGTCGTTAAAGGTTGTTTCAATAAATATGAAACAGGTGGTATAATGTACCACTATTTTTTTGGAAAAAAAGAAAACAAAAAATCATTATTAATATTTGAATTTAATTTTAGTAAGAACAGCTTCTTATGTTTAATTTACAGCATATTAAGCCGAGTATGGTTAAATTTA
The DNA here is from genome assembly GCA_025461045.1 of Carex parvula. NCBI lineage: Eukaryota > Viridiplantae > Streptophyta > Magnoliopsida > Poales > Cyperaceae > Carex > Carex parvula. The sequence continues at coordinate 341,128 of JAJGRW010000529.1, read as the reverse complement.
CCAATACGAAACATATACTTACCTTTATTTCAGGATTTTTCAAATTCTGATGTAACCAGTTAACAGAAACAGCTGCTTCATCTTGTTCCATCAGTTAAGTGCAGCCAAGTGCAAATTGTTGAGCTGAAGCTGCTGCTATAGAAAACTTATAATGAAGTACTTAAATCACAGATTTTGGTACTGGATTCTGGTGAAGTCTGTACATATACAGACCAGCATTTACTGTCAGCTTTTCTTCGGTTTTCAATTGGTACAAGTTGAGGAAAGGGTAAAATCAGGTCTGCAATTTGAGATTAACGAATTTGAATGATATATATACATAAAAGAGTCGGTTGAATTTGAAATTGCAATGGCGGGACATTACCTGTCAAATCCATTGAGAAATCGAAGAACCGATGTCCTCCCAATTTGAATTTGCGCGGAATCTTTCTTCTTTTCAATTTGAATTTGCACGGCGGAGAGGAACTTCTTTTCAGGGGAGAGATCGAAGAACTAATATTTTGTTCAGAGGAGAGATCGAAGAAATGAGAGGAGAGATCGAAGAAATGCTCTGGATGCTGCAATCCAGCAGCCTCTGCTGCTGGACTCTTTCAAAAAAAAGAAGGAAAGGAGAGGGACGCGTGGGGAAGGGGGCATTATTATTTGACTTTGAGATTCGTGCCAAGTTAAAAAGAACGGTCCAGATCAAGTAATTGCAAAAGATTCCCTTTTACGGTACCGTCGGTGCTATGAATTCGGAGAAAACGCGTGGGGAAGAGAAAACGCGTGGAGCTTTAAGAGAGAAAAGGAGATTCAGTGATACAATTTATGTGTGTCACTGTATGTAGCATGCATATAAATCACTAAATTTAGATTTCTACATGTTAGATAACATGAAACGAATGCAAACAATCGAAATCACTGATTTATGGCTGAGATTGAGATATACTTTTGATGAGTGGCTCAGATTAAATCAATGAACGGCTCAGATCTCCTCATGACAGATAGAGGATTGGATCCCAAAAAAATTTACGTGATATTAGTAGTCCTGATATAGTGTAATTCAACATAATATAAAGAATTTAGCGTATTTTAGCATAAATATGCTAATTATATATCAAAAGAAGCAATCTATCAAATAATTTAAACAATAAAATTCAAATATTCAGTGCTTTCGCTTTTTCACTGAAGATATCGTCCCTTTTCATATGTAATTTAGCGTAATTTACATTATTTTAGCGTAATGTAATGTAATTTAGTGTGATTTAACTTAATATAGTGTAATCAACATAATTTCAAGTAATTGAGCGTATTTTAGCATAAATATGCTAATTATATATCGAAAGAAGTAATCTATCAAATAATTTAAACAAAAAAATTCAAATTTTCTGTGTTTTTCGCCTTTTCAGTGAAGATATCGTCCCATTATATATGTAATTTTACGTAATTTAGCGTAATTTACCGTATTTTTGCGTAAGGTAATGTAATTTAGTGTAATTTAACTTACTATCATGTAATTCAACATAATTTCATGTAATTTAGACTATTTTAGTATAAATATGCTAATTATATATCGAAAGAAGTAATCTATCAAATAATTTAAACAAAAAAATTCAAATTTTTAGTATTTTTTGCCTTTTTGGTGAAGATATCGTCCCTATTCATATGTAATTTAGCGTAATTAACTGTATTTTGGCGTAATGTAATGTAATTTAGTGTAATTTAACTTAATATAGTGTAATCAACATAATTTCATGTAATTTAGCGTATTTTAGCATAAATATGCTAATTATATATCGAAATAAGTAATCTATCAAATAATTTAAACAAAAAAATTCTAATTTTCAGTGTTTTTCGCCTTTTCAGTGAAGATATCGTCCATATTCATATGTAATTTTGCGTAATTTAGCGTAATTTAACTTAATATACTGTCATTCAACATAATTTCATGTAATTAGCGTATTTTAGCATTAATATGCTAATTATATATCGAAAGAAGTAATCTATCAAATAATTTATACAAAAAATTCAAATTTTCAGTGTTTTTCGCCTTTTCAGTGAAGATATCGTCCATATTCGTATGTAATTTAGCGTAATTTACTGTATTTTAACGTAATGTAATGTAATTTAACTTACTATCGTGTAATTCAACATAATTTCAAGTAATTTAGCGTATTTTAGAATAAATATGCTAATTATATATCAAAAGAAGTAATCTATCAAATAATTTAAACAAAAAATTCAAATTTTCTGTGTTTTTCGCCTTTTCAGTGAAGATATCGTCCCTATTCATATGTAATTTAGCGTAATTTACCGTATTTTAGCGTGATGTAATGTAATGTAGTGTAATTTAACTTAATATATTGCAATCAACATAATTTCACGTCATTTAGCGTATTTTAGCATAAATATGCTAATTATATATCAAAACAAGTAATCGATCCAATAATTGAAGCAAAAAAATTCAAATTTTCAGTGTTTAACGCTTTTTCAGTGAAGATATCGTCCCTATTCATATGTAATTTAGCGTAATTTATCGTATTTTAGCGTAATGTAATGTAATTTAGAGTAATTTAGCTTAATATAGTGTCATTCAACATAATTTCAAGTAATTTATCGTATTTTAGCATAAATATGCTAATTATATATCGAAAGAAGTAATCTATCAAATAATTTAAACCAAAAAATTCAAATTTTTTAGCGTTTTTCGCCTTTTCGGTGAAGATATCGTCCCTATTCATATGTAATTTAGCGTAATTTACCGTATTTTAGCGTAATGTAATGTAATGTAGCGTAATTTAACTTAATATAGTGTAATCAACATAATTTCAAGTAATTTAGCGTATTTTAGCATAAATATGCTAATTATATATCGAAAGAAGCAATCTATCAAATAATTTAAGCAAAAAAATTCAAATTTTCAATGTGTTTCGCTTTTTCAGTGAACATATCGTCCCTATTCTTATGTAATTTAGCGTAATTTACCATATTTTATCGTAATGTAATGAAATTTAGTGTAATTTAACTTTGTATAGTGTAATTCAACATAATTTCATGTAATTTAGCGTATTTTAGTATAAATATGCTAATTATATATCAAAAGAAGCAATCTATCAAATAATTTAAATAATAAAATTCAAATTTTCAGTGTTTTTCGTCTTTTCAGTGAAGATATCGTCCTTATTCATATGTAATTTAGCTTAATTTACCGTATTTTAGCGTAATGTAATGTAATTTAGTGTAATTTAACTTAATATAGTGTAATCAACATAATTTCAAGTAATTTAGCGTATTTTAGTATAAATATGTTAATTATATATCGAAAGAAGTAATCTATCAAATAATTTAAACCAAAAAATTCAAATTTTTCAGCGTTTTTCGCCTTTTCGGTGAAGATATCGTCCCTATTCATATGTAATTTAGCGTAATTTACCGTATTTTAGCGTAATGTAATGTAATTTAACTTAATATAGTGTAATCAACATAATTTCACGTAATTTAGCATATTTTAGCATAAATATGCTAATTATATATCAAAAGAAGTAATCTATCAAATAATTGAAGCAAAAAAATTCAAATTTTCAGTGTTTTTCGCTTTTCAGGAAAGATACCGTCCCTATTCATTTGTAATTTATCGGAATTTACCGTATTTTAGCATAATGTAATGTAATTTAGTGTAATTTAACTTAATATAGTGTAATTCAACATAATTTCATGTAATTATATTTTGGTATAATATGTTAATATATCGATAGAAGTAATGTATCAAATAATTTAAACCAAAAAATTCAAATTTTTCAGCGTTTTTTGCCTTTTCGCTGAAGATATGTCCCTATTCATATGTAATTTAGCGTAATTTACCGTAATTTTAGCGTAATTTACCGTATTTTAGCGTGATGTAATGTAATGTAGTGTAATTTAACTTAATATATTGCAATCAACATAATTTCACGTCATTTAGCTTACTTTAGCATAAATATGCTAATTATATCTCAAAACAAGTAATCGATCTAATAATTGAAGCAAAAAAATTTAAATTTTCAGTGTTTAATGCTTTTTCAGTGAAGATATCGTCCCTATTTATATGTAATTTAGCGTAATTTACCGTATTTTATCGTAATGTAATGTACTTTACAGTAATTTAGCTTAATATAGTGTCACTCAACATAATTTATCGTATTTTAGCATAAATATGCTAATTATATATCAAAAGAAGTAATCTACCAAAAAATTTAAACCAAAAAATTCAAATTTTTTAGCGTTTTTCGCCTTTTCGGTGAAGATATCGTCCCTATTCTTATGTAATTTAGCGTAATTTACCGTAATTTAGCGTAATGTAATGTAATGTAGCGTAATTTAACTTAATATAGTGTAATCAACATAATTTCAAGTAATTTAGCGTATTTTAGCATAAATATGCTAATTATACATCGAAAGAAGTAATCTACCAAATAATTTAAGCAAAAAAATTCAAATTTTCAATGTTTTTCGCTTTTTCAGTGAACATATCGTCCCTATTCTTATGTAATTTAGCGTAATTTACCAAAGTTTATCGTAATTTAATGAAATTTAGTGTAATTTAACTTTGTATAGTGTAATTCAACATAATTTCATGTAATTTAGCGTATTTTAGTATAAATATGCTAATTATATATCAAAAGAAGCAATCTATCAAATAATTTAAACAATAAAATTCAAATTTTCAGTGTTTTTCGCCTTTTCAGTGAAGATATCCTCCTTATTCATATGTAATTTAGCTTAATTTACCGTATTTTAGCGTAATGTAATGTAATTTTGTGTAATTTAACTTAATATACTGTAATCAACATAATTTCAAGTAATTTAGCGTTTTAGTATAATATGTTAATTATATATCGAAAGAAGTAATCTATCAAATAATTTAAACCAAAAAATTCAAATTTTTCAGCGTTTTTCGCCTTTTCGGTGAAGTTATCGTCCATATTCATATGTAATTTAGCGTAATTTACCTTATTTTAGCGTAATTTAATGTAATTTAACATAATATAGTGTAATAACATGATTTCACGTAATTTAGCATATTTTAGCACAAATATGCTAATTATATATCAAAAGAAGTAATCTATCAAATAATCGAAGCAAAAAAATTCAAATTTTCAATGTTTTTCGCTTTTTCAGTGAAGATAGCGTCCCTATTCAAATGTAATTTAGCGTAATTTACCGTATTTTAGCGTAATGTAATGTAATTTAGTGTAATTTAACTTAATATAGTGTAATTCAACAAAATTTCATGTAATTTAGCGTATTTTGGTATAAATATGTTAATTCTATATCGATAGATGTAATGTATCAAATAATTTACACCAAAAACTTCAAATTTTTCAGCGTTTTTTGCCTTTTCTGTGAAGATATCGTCCCTATTCATATGTAATTTATCGTAATTTACCTTATTTTAGCGTGATGTAATGTAATGTAGTGTAATTTAACTTAATATATTGCAATCAACATAATTTCACGTCATTTAGCGTATTTTAGCATAAATATGCTAATTATATATCAAAACAAGTAATCTATCAATATTGAAGCAAAAAAATTCAAATTTTCAGTGTTTAACGCTTTTCAGTGAAGATATCGTCCCTATTCATATGTAATTTAGCGTAATTTACCGTATTTTAGCGTAATGTAATGTAATTTAGTGTAATTTAACTTAATATAGTGTAATTCAACATAATTTCAAGTAATTTATCGTATTTTAGCATAAATATGCTAATTATATATCGAAAGAAGTAATCTATCAAATAATTTAAACCAAAAAATTCAAATTTTTTAGCGTTTTTCGCCTTTTCGGTGAAGATATCGTCCCTATTCATATGTAATTTAGCGTAATTTACCGTATTTTAGCGTAATGTAATGTAATGTAGTGTAATTTAACTTAATATAGTGTAATCAACATAATTTCAAGTAATTTAGCGTATTTTAGCATAAATATGCTAATTATATATCGAAAGAAGCAATCTATCAAATAATTTAAGCAAAAAAATTCAAATTTTCAATGTTTTTAACCTTTTTCAGTGCAAGAATCGTCCCTATTCATAGGTAATTTAGCGTAATATATCGTATTTTAGCGTAATGTAATGTACTTTCGATGAATTTAGCTTAATACTGTGTCATTCAACATAATTTATCGTATTTTAGCATCAAATGCTAATTATATATCGAAAGAAGTTATCTATCAAATAATTTAAACAAAAAAAATTCAATTTTTAGCGTTTTCGCCTTTTCGGTGAAGATATCGTCCTATTATATGTAATTAGCGGAATTTACCGTTATTTAGCGTAATTGTATTGTAATGTAGAGTTTAATTTAACTTACTTAATGTGTAATCAACATTAAATTAAGTAAATTATCGTATTTAAGCATAAATATGCTAATTATATATCGAAAAAAAGAGTAACTATCAAATAATTTAAACCAAAAAAATTCGAATTTTTTATCGTTTTTCGCCTTTTCGGTGAATGATATCGTCCAATTCATATTACATTTAGGTAATTTTCGTTATTTTAGCGTAATGAAGTAATGTAGAGGTTCAATTTAACTTAATATAGTGTAATTCAACATAATTTCAAGAAATTTAGCGTATTTTATTATAAATATGCTAAATATATATCAAAAGAAGTAATCTATCAATTAATTTAAACAAAAAAATTCAAATTTTCAGTGTTTTTCGCCTTTTCAGTTAAGATATCATCCCTATTCGTACGTAATTAGCGTAATTTAGCGTAATTTACCGTATTTTATCGTAATGTAATGTAATTTAGTGTAATTTAACTTTATATAGTGTAATTCAACATAATTTCGAGTAATTTAGCGTATTTTAGTAGAAATATGCTAATTATATACCAAAAGAAGTAATCTACCAAATAATTTAAACACAAAAAAATTCAAATTTTAAGTGTTTTTCGCGTTTTCAGTGAAGATATCGTCCCTATTCATATGTAATTTAGCGAAATTTACCGTATTATAGCGTAATGTAATGTAATTTAGAGTAATTTAACTTAATATAGTGTAATTCAACATAATTTCCAGTAATTTTGCGTATTTTAGCATAAATAAGCTAATTATATATCAAAAGAAGCAATCTATCAAATAATTTAAACAATAAAATTCAAATATTCAGTGTTTTTCGTTTTTTCAGTGAAGATATCGTCCCTATTCATATCTAATTTAGCGTAATTTACCGTATTTTAGCGTAATGTAATGTAATTTAGAGTAATTTAACTTAATATATTGTAATTCAACGTAATTTCAAGTAATTTAGCGTCTTTTAGTATAAATATGCTAATTATATATCGAAAGAATTAATCTATCAAATAATTTAAACAAAAAAATTCAAATTTTCGTATTTTCAGTGAAGATATCGTCCCTATTTATATGTAACTTAGCGTAATTTACCGTATTTTCGCGTAATGTAATGTAATTTAGTGTAATTTAACTTAATATACTGTAATTCAACATAATTTCAAGTAATTTAGCGTATTTTAGTATAAATATGCTAATTATATATCGAAAGAAGTAATCTATCAAATAATTTAAATAATAAAATTTAAATTTTCTGTGTTTTTTGCCTTTTCGGTGAAGATATCTTTCCTATTGATATGTAATTTAGCATAATTTAGCTTAATTTAACGTATTTTAGAGTAATGTAATGTGATTTAGTTTAATTTAACTTAATATATTGTAATTCAACATAATTTCAAGTAATTTAGATTATTTTAGTATAAATATGCTAATTATATATCGAAAGAAGTAATCTATCAAATAATTTAAACTAAGAAATTTAAATTTTCAGTGTTTTTCGCCTTTTCAGTTAAGATATCATCCCTATTTGTATGTAATTAGCGTAATTTACCGTATTATAGCGTAATGTAATGTAATTTAGTGTAATTTAACTTAATATAGTGTAATTCAACATAATATAAAGAATTTACCGTATTTTAGCATAAATATGCTAATTATATATCAAAAGAAGCAATCTATCAAATAATTTAAATAATAAAATTCAAATATTCAGTGCTTTCGCTTTGTCAGTGAAGATATCGTCCCTATTCATATGTAATTTAGCGTAATTTATCTTATTTTAGCGTAATGTAATGTAATTTAGTGTGATTTAACTTAATATAGTGTAATTCCACATAATTTCAAGTAATTTAGCCTATTTTAGTATAAATATGCTAATTATATATCGAAAGAAGTAATCTATCAAATAATTTAAACAAAAAAATTCAAATTTTCAGTGTTTTTCGCCTTTTTGGTGAAGATATCGTCCCTATTCACATGTAATTTAGCGTAATTTAACGTATTTTGGCGTAATGTAATGTAATTTAGTGTAATTTAACTTAATATAGTGTAATCAACATAATTTCAAGTAATTTAGCGTATTTTAGCATAAATATGCTAATTATATATCGAAAGAAGTAATCTATCAAATAATTTAAACAAAAAAATTCAAATTTTCAGTGTTTTTCGCCTTTTTAGTGAAGATATCGTCCCTATTCATATGTAATTTTACGTAATTTAGCGTAATTTACCGTATTTTAGCGTACGGTAATGTAATTTAGTGTAATTTAACTTAATATAGTGTAATCAACATAATTTCATGTAATTTAGCGTATTTTAGCATAAATATGCTAATTATATATCGAAAGAAGTAATATATCAAATAATTTAAACAAAAAAATTTAAATTTTCAGTGTTTTTCACATTTTCAGTGAAGATATCGTCCCTATTCATATGTAATTTTGCGTAATTTAGCGTAATTTACCGTATTTTAGCGTAAGGTAATGTAATTTAGTGTAATTTAACTTAATATAGTGTCATTCAACATAATTTCAAGTAATTGGCGTATTTTAGCATTAATATGCTAATTATATATCGAAAGAAGTAATCTATCAAATAATTTATACAAAAAATTCAAATTTTCAGTGTTTTTCGCCTTTTCAGTGAAGATATCGTCCCTATTCGTATGTAATTTAGCGTAATTTATTACTGTATTTTAATGTAATGTAATGTAATTTAACTTATTATCGTGTAATTCAACATAATTTCAAGTAATTTAGCGTATTTTAGAATAAATATGCTAATTATATATCAAAAGAAGTAATCTATCAAATAATTTAAACAAAAAATTCAAATTTTCAGTGTTTTTCGCCTTTTCAGTGAAGATATCGTCTCCTATTCATATGTAATTTAGCGTAATTTACCGTAATTTTCCGTATTTTGGCGTAATGTAATGTAATTTAGTGTAATTTAACTTAATATAGTGTAATTCAACATAATTTCAAATAATTTAGCATATTTTAGTATAAATATGCTAATTATATATCAAAAGAAGTAATCTATCAAATAATTTAAACAAAAAATTCAAATTTTCAGTGTTTTTCGCCTTTTCAGTGAAGATATCGTCCCTATTCGTATGTAATTTAGCGTAATTTACCGTATTTTAGCGTAATGTAATGTAATTTAGTGTAATTTAACTTTATATAGTGTAATTCAACATAATTTCAAGTAATTTAGCGTATTTTAGTATAAATATGCTAATTATATATCAAAATGAGTAATCTATCAATTAATTTAAACAGAAAAATTAAAATTTTCAGTGTTTTTCGCCTTTTCTTTTATGATATCATCCCTATTCGTATGTAATTAGCATAATTTAGCGTAATTTATCGTATTTTAGCGTAATATAATGTAATTTAGTGAAATTAAATTAATATAGTGTAATTCAACATAATTTCAAGTAATGTTGCGTATTTTAGCATAAATATGCTAATTATATATCAAAAGAAGCAATATATCAAATAATTTAAACAATATATATATTACATTTTAAAGCGCTACATTAATCAGTTATTAATATTTAAAGTACAAATCCGTGCATGCCTATCGATTAAGTTATAACTTTGTATAATTATGTTACTATTGATTTTTATATCTGTTTTCATATATACTTAAAACCGTATCCGTAATTAATTAATTTTATATACTAATATACTTATATCTTTAAATATTGGAATTTGAACATTGGTATCCAACTATCCATATCAAATATCAATAGTTGTATAGTTGTATAGTTGTATAGTTGTATACTAAATAGGTTGAATATTGGAATTTAAAATACTGATTACACTAGAGTATACTAAATTTTTCTAAAATTCTCTAGATTATTGTATAGTATAGTTGTATATATGAATATTCTAGATGCATTTGAATTTTCTAGGTGTGTGTATATTATAGCATGTATAGGAGATGCATGCAAATTTTTAAAGTATTTTATGATAGGTATAAATAGAACTCAAAGGTTGTGGTTGTAAGATGCATATGAGAGCAGATAATTAAAGAGAAAAAACTCAGAGCCTTGTAACCTATTCTCTTGGACTCCTTCCTATAGTAAATTAAAGAGAGTTTATCATATATAACTCATCTCTTCAATATCCACAATCTAGCTAGTTAAACAGCTTCCAACAAAAAAATTTGGATTCAAATCCGGAAAACAGTTGGATTATATCCGATCCACAAATAGCAGTCCTAATTTTGTCGATCAATAATTCTTTGATCTGGTTTGAACTTGGTACGTAGTCAGGAAAATTCCAATATATTTGTTGCAGAGATGCCACCTGATATATATATATATATATATATCTCATGATTCCAAAAGCTCTCCTTGAATAATAGGGGCACAGTACAATAAACTATATATTACTCACCGTTAATTTATTTAGATTGTGCTCCGCAAACAGTTGTGCGACGGAAAGGAAAGGGAGGAAAAACGCAAGAGAGTTCACCTCCTCTACTCTGAATCATATATAGGTGAACAAAATCGCTAATTAGTTTATAGACGCAGCCCATCTCCTCTTCGATTATGGAGCAAGTACCCAGTGTTGGTCAATTGTTGTCACGCTCTCGATCGCTTCCCTCTCCTCTCCTTCCTTTTATTTAATTTATTTAATGAAAACGTTGTGAAGCACAGTCTTAACATTAGCGCCCTTCCTCTATCTCTCCTCTTTCAACCTATTCTTTCTTACCTCTCACAATAGAAAAATAATCCCAAATAAATCACTTCTACATGACAAATTTTGATTATCAAGCAAACTAACTAAAATATTAAAGCACTCATTAAAGTCATGACATAAGAATTTTCATGTTCCTCCAACCACGTAACAAAGGAAAAGAAAATTTAAGTCACAACTCACAACAATATATCTTAACTCAATATTATACAACAATCCATTGACATTGCAATTAGCTAGCTAGTCTCGTTACACACTATTAGCATCATAAAAAAATGCATAATTGGGATTTGGAAAAAGTTCTGGCAAAGCACTGGAGCCAGAAAAATCAAAACCATTGAATTGCGCTGCTTCATTGACCCCAGCGGTGCTGTAATAATTAGGAAATGAATGAAGATTTACCGAGTTATAATTTCCCATACTGTGGCTTGGCATTTCTGGGTTTGCTTCATTTGCGGTTGAGGTGGTGGTTGCTATATCATCCTGAAGCAGGCTGCCAATGTACTGCTGCAACGCGCCTATTGGTTTCGAATGCCTGTTGTTTATAAAGCTCTTTGCAAAGTTCTTTCGCTTGTTTGTATTCCAATGGTTCTTCACCCCATTTTCAGTTCTACCCGGCAGAACTTGTGCTATCTTTGCCCATTGATTTCCAAATTGCGAGTGTGCTCTTATAAGCATCACATCTTCCTCTTCCGTCCATTTCTCGTCCTTAGATGTCAAAGAGGCCCAAGAAAGAAAGAAAATAAGTGGAGTTAGTCAACAGCTAGCTGGTAGATTATTCAATTGAGTCCATAGGGTACTAGTTCGGATAGTCTTTATTCCTGGAAAGATTGAATTATTTTACCTCTTAAAGATTAGCACCAGTCTGACTGATTTTGTGCTAACATATTTCACATTACAAAACGGGAACTATTTCTGGTCCATAAGATGCTGATGTTTTTGATATTTAACAAATACCTTGGACATGGTTCATAGAAATCCATTGTTATGAAAATATTGCTTTTTCTATCTTCAATGCAATTTTTTTGATTTAGAATTAACTAAAAGGTATAACCATGATTATATTCATTGAGCAAGACACATTATTAATTAGGAAAGATAAGTTAATCAGCAGGGGAGCTAGCTAACAATATATTCGGTGAGAAGCACAATGAAAGATATATACTTATAATCATCATCTCTATTGTTACTTAAATAGAAAATAATATTTTATTAGGCGTGTAATTAAAAAAAAATATACTTTCTATTTATAATGAGCCTTCATAGTGAAAACAAAAAATTATATCTATTTTTCTTGAACCAGCGAAGGTCAAGTGCCTTATTCTTGCTTTGTTATAGCTGCGTGCAGCCGTGCACCATGGTTTATCAGAAAAAGCAGCTCCGATTAACTCTGTTAGAGGCAATTCTTGATATTTTATAGATAGGTGCAATAGACAATGCCATAGTGTGTTTCAGATGTGCACTTGTTAAAGTGAACAATGGCCAACTTATATGAATAAATTACTGGCAGGTTACATATATAACAAGCTCATTCATATGATAGGAAGTACTCTCAGATAATTAAGTTCACCCCAGTAGGATAGACCCAAGTTGATGTCATTCTAACCTGTTTAATTAACTGCTAGTAATAAAAATTGTCCATTTTCTCTTCACAATTTTTTATTACAAGGCTCAAAATCTCACAAATGTAACAACCAGTGAAAATCTCATGCACTGCTTCTTATTTATATAGCATACTACTTAAGACAACCAATAATTGCTATTTTTTATTTTGAAGAGAATAACATTTATTGTATACATGAGAGTTCAGACATCATATATAGATTGTAATTTCTCTTCAGAGCAAAGATTCCAATTATACAGATGAGGTTTGACCACTTGATAATTAATTTTAACTTTTTAACAAAAGCTTCTGCTTGTTGATCAATCATAACTAAAACCAAATCCAACTATTCTTGATTTTGAGAACTATCCTTAATGATCCACATAATTTGTTCTATACTCTCTTGTGTGATATTTTATGACTATGTTTTTCTTTTCAAGAAGTTGATCTGTTCACAAATTGATCACTATATCATTAATGTAGGTTATACTTACATTGAATTTAACATTTATATAAACATGAAGCATTGATTAAACTTATAATCCTAATACTCACGAGAGTCCCAAAATTTCCTATTATTTATTTATGTAATAATTTGTGGATCTAGAGTTGCAAAAACTTGAGAATATACTCATAATCTATCTTTATTATAAGCTCCCCTTGTGATTATTCAATATCTCCAGTACCTCTAACAATTGAAAATATTTAGAAAGAACATGGTACTTAGGAACAAATTGGATATATGTACCTTAATGTGGGGTCTGCAATGGTTCTTCCATCTCTCTCTCAATTGTTTTCCGTTCCTTGTTGGGAAATGCTTTGCCAGCAATGCCCATTTTCCTTCTCCGTGTTGGTTCACGAGCTCTTTCAACAATCTGTGGAAAAAAAATAGTAGAATATATATAATCGACATTATTTTAAAGTTCACACGCAGGCATCCAAATATGTTCTATATATCTCAGAAATATAAAAATTATGTGCATCAAAAGTACTCACTCATCTTCTTCTGGAGTCCAATGTATTCTTGTGTATGCAGGTAAATATCGGGTGTCGTTGCCAGAATTATTATTCAATTCAGCGGATGTCTGCTCACCAAGCTGAATATTGTCTTTATTTGGAGAGGTGTGTCCCGAAAAGTGCAACATTAAGTTGTCGGCGGAACCGTCCAAAGTGTTCCACGTCGGACATGTGTTACTGGCTGAATCCTTGGAAACATTAAACGGTTGAGGTACATCACTACCGTAATACCCGTAAAAGTTGGATGTTGGAAGCATGTTGCCGGTTTGAGCTTGAACTCGATCCACATTAATTCCTTCATATGAAAAATTAGGAAAAATTTCACGATGTTCCAGTGGAGCAAGTTGTGTATTTACCTCCATCAAGTTAGGATGGACAAAGTCATGGGAGGAATTATCTCCTCCTGCATGACTAAACCACGTACTTTGGAAATCAGAACTACCACTTCCATCAACATCGGGAAAATAAATGTCACTCTGATTTGGAAATAATTCCAAATCATAGCTGGTTGAATTTTGAAAGGAAACATCCTCAAACGGAGCTGTACCAAAACCATCAATGGAAGCCAAGTTGCCTGTTGCTTCTTGGCTGGTATAGTCATTTTGAGGGAGGAAGAAGTTCATTTTAGGTTGCCTATAGCTGTTAGTGAATTTGGGGTTGAGCAAGAGGAGGAGGAGGACGACGACGAGGAAGACGAGGAGGGATGGTCTTTCAATTTGGTAAAGTGGCCTTTTATGTAATGATGAGTTAAAAGGTAAATTGTACATAAAATATTTGACCAACACGGTTACAACACATTATTTATGCCCTTCAAGTAGATGTTCTTATCTTTATAAATAAAAATATTCAAAAAAACAGGGTCATAATAGGAAACTAAGGTTTAGATTGCCACCCGAAATAATGAGTACAATAAATCAGGGTTTGCAACTTCACATAATGCCAGTTCTAGAGAGCTGGCATGGCCGGAGTGTGACAAATAGTAAATACTCATTATTTAATTGTACTTGCAATTTAAACCTGTCGTAAAAGGCAATTAATTAATTCCAGTGAACTATTCAGAATTATATTATATAGTCATTCTAGCAAAGACAGGTGGAATTCGAGAAGCACAAAAGGATGTGCTCGATCTGACCGTACAATTAACAACAAAGTTTACTGCTGCTGAAATTGAAGGCAGTAAACAAAATTAAACTAGCGTGATCCAGCTTGTACTTGAAGTACTGTTACCACGTAAACAAAAGGAACTATATATAATTGATTGGCCAACATTTTCACTCAGAGTGGTCTATTTTTTTGTGAGGTAATTTTGTTCAGGATAGTCATGAAAAAAAAAAATTCCAAGTTTTGCTATAAAAGCTAATTACAAAGTTGATATGAAATTCATTTGCTATACTTGCAATGGAAATAACAGAGAAGCTGCTGACAGCTTTGGATCATTTTCAAATAATTTATACACCCTATATATGTCAACCAAATTTATTTGTGTAGTCGGAAGATTAACGGTAACACTGTTAATACTTGATGAGCCTCTTAGTAATTTCTGGAAAAATCTATATATGCTTAGTGAATCATGACCATCTGTAACATAAAACTGATACAACCCTACGTGGGCGTAGCACTTGATTATTGGCCTTGTTATTCTTTGATACATGCTTGGTGGGGTCATTGATGCATTGCCTGTATGAATATATAGGATTCAGAAAGCTCCGTGGAGATCATCTCTACCGAGTCATCTATGTTACCACAAACATTGAATTATGCATCCTTAACCCTTGTGCCAAGGAGCCATGCACCCACATTTAAACTGGCACATAGGCAAGGTGTACAAGATTGACATTTCACGATGATACAAACGCAGGACCCTGCAAATCCTGAAATATTTGAGCTTCTGATTGAAATGGAACATTTTCTGTTGTGTTACATCTTACCAGCTACAAAATTACCAGAATGCTTACAATGTGAGAAGTCTTTTTTTTTTTTTTGGCTTGCTCCATCAGAGCCATTCTCCAGAAACCAAATTTCAAAGTTTTGAGGGGTAAACATGAAATTTCCCCTTTTAAATTTGTTTAGATTTTACTATTGTCTTCAATAGTAACAAAAACATATCATTAGACGGTCTGAAATTGTTTAAAAATCAATGTGTTTTATTTCTATCAACTTATAGGAAAACAAGTTTTATATTTATTTAGTTTTTCCTAATTATTTTTTGGATAGGAAAAGGTCCATCCATGCCAAACAATTCTTGACCATCCAATAGTATTGATTTTCTTTGTATAAAAAAAAAAGAAAAAAGAATAGAAAATAAACTTAAAAATATAAATTTTGATTATTTTTACAATATTTCGATATTCAAATCTCATTGAGGCAAAGAAAATCATTGATGCATTCCGAGCGAGATAAAGATATTGACAATGTTGTTTTGGCTTCATGCAACGCACATAATTAACGTGCACAGCTAGCTGTTAGGTGAAACTGCATTTGCTTTAACTTGTAAGAGATTAGAGCAAGCCGTTGCTAACTTTTTTATTTCTAGTGATAAATCCGGTGTGCCAGAAGTTTTCCACTGTTGGGATTCTGAATGTTATTTTTTCATTTTTCTTGAGTAAATTAATCTAATGGTTGGAATTGTAGAGTAGTATTAATTTGCTACTTGATCTTTAGTGACGACTGTACCAACCTTTGATATGGTTTATGCATTGTATGGTAATATATACTAATATAAGAGAGAGCTCTAATTACTCTTCAAATAAAATAAAATAAAGTTAAACATTGATAAGATACAGCATACAGCTATGCATTTTGTATGTTTGTAATGCTTTAACAAACTAAATGTTTGTAATGCTTTTCACAAACATTTGATAATTAAGACTGGTTTCACGTGTAATCTCATTCTCTTTTCTAATCTATTACTCAAAGGAGCACTAAATGCCAAAAGATTATTTAGGTCACTTGTGGGGAAAAAAAAATTTATGAGCTTAATTAAATGGTGGTTTATTTTATATTAAAAATAAATGGGTTTCATAATAAGTGACAGATGGGACTAGATTTAAAAATAAAAATAAAAAAAACTTGGGTCAGATGTTTCTGATTTTCACCAGATAAAATTTGAAAGGCTTGCTTTACCAATTTGAAAGGCTTGCTTCCCATGTTCTACTGTGCTACTTTAATGCTCCAAAATTATTAGCGTTTACTAAAGGCAGCACTACATGCCAAGAAATCCTTGAGGATCACTTGTGCTAATGAGCCGACATTTTTATTAATATTCAAAATTAATTACAAAATATTAATTATACCTAGCTTAGCTGGGTATTTTTAAAAATGTCCAAACCTGTTATTTTTTGACTGGTTTGGCAGGTTTTTTTTTTGAAATATTTGTTAGATTACTTCTTTTGATGTATAATTAGCATAATTATACTAAAATACGCTAAATTACTTGAAATTATGTTCAATTACGCTAAATACGGTATATTACGCTAAATTAAGCTAATTTACACTAAATTACGCTAAATTACAGTAAATTGGCCGATTTTGTGTCATCTCTCATAAATCATAAAAAATAATAATAAAATTTCAAAAATAGTAAAAATTGATATTCTACAAGTTCATTATATAACCAATTTACTGAGCTACTTAGATCGAAAAATAGAAATAAAATAATAATCAGAAACTTCAACTCAAGTTTTGAGGCTCTTCTCTTTGTTTTTTGGCAATTCTGAATTTCAAAAAACAGCAAAGCTGTCACTGACGCATGCATATTTTCACAAGCTTTTCAAAAAGTGGTCAGTTGCTAAAATCGGACACTCGAGCGCCGTTTTATGACCGTTTGAAATTTTGTCGTTGTTTTTGGCCTTCTCAGTGAAGATATTGTCTTTTAGCGTAATTTAACATAATTTCAAGTAATTTAGCGTATTTTAGTATAATTATACTAATTATACATCAAAATAAGTAATTTAACAAATATTTTTAAAAAAATCTCCTAACCGGCCAAAAAATGACTAGTTTGGGCATTTTTAAAAATATCCAGCTAACCTGGATATAATTAATATTTTGTAATTAATTTTGAATATTAATAAAAATGTCGGGCTAATGAATATATTAGTTTAAATGTTGAAAGGAAACGATAAGCATCCCCAGGATAGGTATCCAAATATATGCGCCAAAAATAAGGCGCATTTCTCATGCCTGTTTATCATGTTTGCTAGATAAAAGTAAACAAAAGAAGAAAAGGAGCAAAAAGACAATAGTCACCTACTAGAGGTTGCCTTTTTTTTCAGTCAAAATTTATCTGATGTGGTTGACAGCTCATATTTGATAACTATCTGTAATTCCGTATCCCAAATATTCTTAGTTTCAATTTAAAATTATTAATTTCAGTTTTTAATTAATGCTACCTTGCTGAGCGTTACAAAAGAATCACACAGTAAATCTAAAAGAGGAATTTACTCATACAGACTCAATATGCAATTATGGATCTTGCAATAGTAATATAAAATGAGGATTTCGATGTCAATAGATGCACGAACCTCTCTTTTACATCTATAATTCTTAAAATCCAAACATTAAATTAAAATATGATTAATTTTTCAAATAGACTGGATTTTCTAAATCCCTTAAGTGTCATATATTTTTCTTTACAAAAATTTCAAGACTCGCTAACATATTATATTCAATATTTATCAATTAATTAAGTTAATTAAAAACTCAGTTTAAAAGTTCGTTTAAATAGCCCAAAAACTCAATTATAGTCATAAGAATTGTTTGACATCAATAGCGTCACAAAATTAAAAATCCAATCAAATTATCGATCATGCTAAAAAATTAATAATTTTTCTTTTTCTTTTTCTCAATTTCATTTTTTTTTTCCAACGTAAAATGAGGAGAAAGCCGCAGAGAGAGACGACGGGGGAGGGCCGGAGGGGCGTCAAGGGCCAGTTGGCTAATGGGCCGTCATGCAAGTTTTTTTTTTTTTTAAAAAGTGATAGGATGTTACAAGTGTCAAAAATAAATCATCAAATGATTATTAAAATATAAAAAATGTTACAAGTATTGTAACAAATATTTTCGTAATGGTATCGCAACGCGCTACTTTACCAAGAGCTACAGTAAAAACGTCTCCAAAATGTTTCCAAAATGTTTACCAAGAGCTACAAGTAAAAACGTCTCCAAAATGTTTAAAGGGTGTCAACAATTTCAGTGCCCCAGGTATGAGGAAATGCAATTTGTTTGGAGTTCATTCACACAAAAAAAACAGCACATGGAGAGTCCCAGGTACTGGATATGATGTTAATCCGAGTTCATAATTGTTGACGCCTTATACATATATTTCTAAATTAAAACACAAGAAAAGCTCGTGAACAGAAATTACAATTAACAGTCAAACCATTCTTTACTCATTAAGACAGAAAAAAATAAAATGAAAGTAACCCTATTTGATCACTCCAATACTCTAGGCCTAGGGAGCTTAGCTCGAATGAGTATCCCCTTCGGTACTTGACCATGTAAAATACTCAGCCAGGCCAAAATTAATTTGGTATTTATTTGAAATATAAGGGATCCGCTTCAAGATTGGTGCTAGATTAAAACGGACGACTCATATCTCATTCTACACGGTCAGGCATTGCACCAGATCTGAATTGGCTTAGCTCGGCTAAGAAGGCCTAAAAGATGTCAGCCTCCCAGTCTCCCCATAAATTATCCTGTTCCTAGCTCAGGTATCATACAGACAGCGAGTGAGAGAAGGAAAAGTGATAAATTATAGAGAAAATAAACAAATCAATTGTCAAACATGTTCTATAGAATTACTAATTACAAATTAGTAATAAAACAACTTCTCCAGTTTTCTTAAAGAGAAGGTACTTCACTGAGTTTTCTAAGAATGCTTAAGAGATGCACACAAATGTTTATACCACCGAGATACTTGGTAAAAACTCCTTGCTTTTCTGAGTTTAGTAATTTCCATGATACAAATTCTCTCAGAACAGAAGAAACAGAAGAAACAGAAGATTATTTAACAAAACTTATCTACTTCTCAAACAAGGCCACCTGAGAAGACATTGCATACGTCTGCTCATCGTGCTATATATCAGGTTTTTGACATAAACCAAAGATAAAAGGAGTTTTAATGGTATTAAAGTAACTAAGATGTGAATCAAACGTGTCTCCATTCTCTTTTGCTAGCAACTAAATCCTTGAAGTCGGATATAAAATATTCATCTTTTCCTATAATGAAGTAAAATCATTCTAAAACAGCCATACCTGAACTACTAGCAAAGGTTTCCTCCGTGTCTGAACCATCACCAATTCGCCTTTCGCCCTCTTACTAACACTTCAGGCCTAATTCTGGCTTCTCAACACCTAAGCTGGAGTAATAACACCACTTGTGTGTTTTCAAATTACGGCATCTGGTCTCAGTTGCATAGGGAAAAAAATTTACATTTTCAGAAACGAAGCCTGAGATACCGATCTAAAAAGTAATATTTGCAATCTTAGAAAAGAGTTCAGACATGGCTCTGGTGGCTGTGCCTCAGCAGGACTAGGATATGCCAGCCTCGGGACCAGCAAAATTTGCAGGACATATCAGATCCAGCACATCTACCAGCAAAGTGACCGCGGCCAGTTTTTATGGCCTGAACCCTAGTTTCGACCTTGAGTTGCACATCTACTGCTGCACGAAATTGCAACATCCCACCTAGGATTGGGCCTTTGGCACCTATTGAGTCATTCGCAAGAAACTTCTGCTCGGCGAGTTGTTTTGCATGGATTGCTTCTCGATTGTACTCCATGTCAATGAAGAGTTTGAAATGGATTCTTAGGTTTTGGTGAGATATGGATAGTAATTGTTTCCTAGAATTAGCTTCAAAATGATCTGTAGCCTCCTGAAAAGCCTGTATGTTAAAATAATAACAATTTAATTAATTTAAAAAAATAAACTTTAAGATAACTTTTTTCTTTTGTTTTCCAAGCTTAATGGAGTCTCCTTTAACTAAATAATTTTTAGTAAGTAATCATTGCAATCCTGTTAAATAAATCAATACAAGGACAATGTTCACAAAAGAATATATTTTGGTTTGCAAAAATTCAGTATCAATTGTTAATAAATGCTCCCATAGTAGTCTACAGTCCTGGATTGCACATAATAGCTTGCTAGATTTTTTACCCAAAGATTGTGTATTAAAATCTTTAAAAGAGAATCTGATGGCCACCAAATGCAACATCAAATCTCTCTGTGAAAAATTAGAAACTTAGATCTGTTTTCAACCATTTACATTATAAATAAACAATTTATATAATCAAATAAATCAATGGAAGAACTAGAAATATTAACTGCTAATTTAAATTGTTTATTTTGTAGGTACACTCCACTATAATATTATAGTATTCATATAGCACCACAACACAGCCGCAATTTTAACATTTGTGCAATGGAATTCTTACCCAAAACAATAACCTATCTCATAAGGGACCCAGAATATCATCTTTTTGGTGCCATAGCATGTCCATGTCTTCTTGCATTAATAATTTCAAATTTATATTCCTAACAAGAAATATATATTACTGATCTTGTTACTATATCAAGCCTAATGCATTCACGTCAAAAATTGTAAGAGTTCTATTTGTACAATATAAAGCCAAAAAAAAAAAAAATCAATGCAACAAATTACTCGCAAAGAACCATTAATTTTGCAGCTTCTTGATCTTACACAGAACGACAAATTTTACAATATTTGACATAAAATGCATAACGCTTGAGTAATAAGCTCAACATTTTGCATCTACTGTTCGGAACTCAAAATTTGAATTTCTATAGCCAAGGAAAACATGGGCATGATGAGCGCCAAAAGCAACAGGCCTAATACAAAAATTGAGTTACAATTTATTTTTCAAAGAATGTTCACACTATCTAATTAACAGTTACTTGCCAAGTTTGAGAGTCAATGTTCATCAGCTATGAAGATAAAAAATTGTACACTGAACTTAGTAGATGTATTATTAAATATAGGATTTAGTGCAAGTAATAAATGATACAGATAATGCCGAAGTTTGATCTATAACATCCGGCCCATACTCAATTTAAGTCGTACACTCATTTTTGTCATTTTTGCAAGAATTCCAAATATACCCGGCCCGCTAAATAATCCAGCAGACCCAGCTCCGCTGGATAATCCACTGGGCCAGTTTGCACTTTGCAGGCTATTTTGTGGGAGAATTGAGTATGTAAATGGCCCGCTGGATTATTTAGTGGGCCCGGTATATTTAAAATTCTTGAAAGATGGGTGTATGATTGGAATTGAGTTTGGGCCGGATGTTATAGATCAAATTTTCGGCAGATAATGGGATGCTAATGACAGCACATTATTACAATTATTTTCTGTCTTCATTTCCAAATATCATTGCACAAGCCAACCAACTATTACTTGCAAGATTTGAATTGCATGTATCAAATAATTATATTAAATTTTGGATATTACTTTCCACGGTAAGAGATAACAAATACATAAGGATTACAATCACATTCTTTGTTTATTTTCCAAATATCATTTATTACTTGCATAATTTAATCGCGTGTATATTGATGATGAACATAATTAAATGGTACATTGAATTTGATTGAAAATCTTAGAACTACGAAATTCAGTATAGGCAATAATTTGTAATATTGATACGTCAGAAGCAGATAGCTCCTGTGCAGGGGAAGGTTGTTTCCTACTTTTTCTAATTGTACATTGAACTTGATTTATAATTTTAAAATACATAATTTAGCACTTATAAAAAAAATTTAAAATTGATCAGATACAGTAAGGAGCTGATAACTCTCTAGACTCAAAAACACAGCCAATTAACATGTCAAAGGTATAAGATATTATCAGGAAAGCAAAAAAAGTCACAAGAGTAAAACGATGAATAAATCTAAATTTTGATGATCAATCAAATTAAAAACACAGCAAAGACAAGTTTGCAGAACTAATAAAGTGATGCAAACCAGAGGGTACCTAACAATACCAGACCTGACCAGAAACAAGAAAACGGAGAACAGGCTTGTACGCTCATTTATGAAGTCAAATAATGAATACCCATAAACAAATGCCAACCTGGTTTTGGATGGTACGGATCCTGTACAATACTACTAGTAATTAAAATGTAGCCTATTAAGAACCTGCAAATCAATTTAGGAAACCCAAAAGAAAGAGGCGAAAGGACAAAAAACAAATAGATTGAGTAATGGACAGTATCCCAGTTGATCCAGTACCTACCAGCACTTAAGATACAGTGTACGGAAATTCATAACAGTTCTCAAAGCAATGTAAAGCTGATTGGTACTGTATTAATACCATCATAGTTGATTCCTTAATGTGAATTTGGGAATGTAAAAAAAGATGAGTCAAAAAAACTAACACAAGAAATTTCCCAAAGCCCCCCTGAAATTATCCATAAAATACAAAAGAGATCCACTATACCCAACAATGCAACCAGGGACTCTTGGCAGTTTATGAGAATATAGAAACATGCAAAATACAATCTCATTGCAAGTCATCAACAATAAATTATATAACGTACCTTGCTTCATATCTGGTGCTGCGGTGCTTCAGAAGTTCAGATCTCTATCTTCTCGGTTGTGTGCCTATCATGCCCCCCAAAATGCAGCAACCATCAGGATATAGTCATCACAAAAGCAGAAAGATAAGAGTATGCTGCGATAGACAAAAAAATTCACACCATATAGCACAATTCACATGCTAAATTATATTTTGGAAATGATAACTGGAAAAAGTTTTTCTGAAAGCTTTATCCACCAATAATATTTGCATTAGGTCATAAGCAGATCACCCCTTTTCATTGATCAGTACATCTTGATTGGTCAGTCAATTTAGTCCAGATCGAAGGAAAAACAAATAAGAGAAGTGATGGAAACAGCAGTCAGGTTCAGGTCAGATTGAGTAATATTTCAGTTTTAATTTGTATATCAGGTTATAGTTTGGGCTGAGGTCATATGAGATTTTAAGATAGTTGATTTCAGGATTAAAAAAATTCAGGCTTCAGGTTGGTGTGGGTCCAGGTCAATTTGAGCTGGGGTAACGTCCATTTCATGTTTTTTGTTGGGCTTGGGCTCGGGTTGATGTTCATTGTACTAATTACCCAGTTTGTGTAGCTTTTGGGTCGGTCTACATCAGGTTGAATTGCGTTGTACGAATCTATTTTGTTATGATAGGTGATTTTTTTTTTATTGAATCAGGTCGCATCTGGTTTCAGCCAGTCAGATTATGATAGTAAAAGTGCAATTACCAGCACTTCGCACTCTCTCAAAGTGCATTTGCTTTAAGAATAATATGTAAAGTGACCAGGGCTTTGCACTATGCTGCAGTATGGCCAGGAATTTTTCTCACCACCTTCTCAGCCTGTTATGAAATTTAAAAGCTAATTCCCTGCCCTGAATCTGTAGACAACGTTTGACTGACTGAACTGCAACCATAGAGCAGCACTGAAAGTATGAAAACCGAGGATAAACCTAACTGCTGGACCAAAGGCTGAGGTGGAAATAGTATACCCAACACAACATCCACAAAAAGTAACAAAAGAAGCAAAGAAGATGATGATATAAAAAAGGCAAACTCGTCAAACTGACACTAGAGTTGCATAATTTTAGTACTGCATGCATGAGCCAGTACAATTTCCCTCCGAATAATTCACAAAAGAATGCGCTTCACAATTTCACACATGAAGATATCCAACTGATAATGGTAGAAGGATGCTTTTCTTTGCATTATAGCTATGATTGCAGATAAAGCTCATTTTAAGTACCAAAACTAAACAAAAATCTACTTGTTCTATGAAGCCATATTCATAACCTTACAAAGAGAAGACCATTCTAGTATGCTACAACAAACCAGCCTTCCTTCAAAATTAATAAAGAACAAAACTCTTTTAACTCTGGAAACCCTGCATTATACAAGATAAAACGCAATGGAAAAGACAAATTAGTGTAAAATAAAAGTCGACATGTTGGAATTGTGCTGCAAGAGTACTAAATAAATTAATACCAAGATTTTCAGTTATTTTTCTAAACAAAAGGTAATTCCTTGATGGTGGTTATCCATACAAAATTCCTGGTATTTGTAGAAACATGCAGTGAAGTTCATAGTCTTGAACATATCAATTTCTCAACGTATTAACAGGCACATACATGCACAGAACTAAATTGCAAGGGTTCTTATCTGACAAAGTTTGGTAACAACCCATGATCAAAACTCAGGAGTTTAAAGGTAAACAGCTCCTAATAAAAACAAAGCTTTAGATTTCTAGTTGACAACAGCACAAGACACAATTTCCTCTTAATTTATTTTATTTGTCAACCATGCAAATATCTGATCTTTAACATGGATCAAGAACACAAACTGGTCTGCTGCTATCTGATCTTTGACATGCAACTTGATATTTTGTAAATCAATTTGAGCCTTAACTTTATTTGAGTAAAAAACACTAGGTAGCAATAAAAAAACAAAATTAAAGAATATTCACTACAAAGATTTAACTTGGACCTGATCATTCACAAAATCATAGCATTCCTTTTTTAATTTGAAAAGTTGAAACCAAAAGGTAAGACAAACAGTACAAAATTGGGATTTCCTAGTAGTAGGATTTTGCAATCATTGTGTGTGATCCTTTTTTGGTTCGCAAACAATTCCTGGGAACCATTATATATAATACAGCAATCAATGAGTGCGAACATTCTACTTTTATAATTTTCATGTTTCCCGCTATCTTCCTCTCACTTTTGCATTTCATACTAATATTTAGGTTCGCAGTAGGCATTGTCTACAATAAAAAACGAGCTCGCAATCAATGAATGCGGGCTTCCAATTTCTAAAATGTGCATGTTTCCAGCTATCAAAAAAGAGTTCATAGCCATTGTCTATGAACCAAAATAGAGCTCACAATCAATGAATGTGAACATCCAATTTCTAAAATTTGCATGCTTCCAGCTATCTTCCTCTCATGCTTGCATTTCACTTTGTCAAAGGGAAAAGGGGGGTACCTAGGGATGTAGAAGAACTTATTTGATGTATATGCATAAGGCAACTGTGCACTTCAGTCTACCATTTAACAGGCTAAACTAGAGATAGGAGGGCAAAAAAGGATCTCGAAAACAAATCAAAAAATATTTCAGAGAGCTTTCAAACAAAAATGAGAGCATTTATGACCTAACAGCAGTATTTTGGGCCAAATGAGGGATACAGAGGCAATATAAAGAAGGAAACTGAAAAGCAGAGAAAATTCAGGACTAATTGTATGAAACAACCCAGAAAAGAACTAATTGTACCATCGCATACATAAATTTGAAGAAATTGTTAGGACTAGAAAATTGAAAAAGATAACTTCATCAAATCCTGCCTATTTCTCCATTGCGTAGTCTAAAGTGCACAGAAATCTTGCAATAAGATTACATTGAAACAACTTCCATACAGTAACTAATTGGCAGTTCACACAAACCACTGAGGTATCCTTCCAATTATGCTTTTTCATTCTTGCAGCTTTCAACATTTTTATAGCCTTTCTAGATATCTTACTTTGAACACCTCAAATGCACTTATGCATTGAAAAACTCCAACATAATAATGGATGGAGTTAAGGCAATATGACTAGTAATGAAGTAAAACTATGCCCACTAATTGTTTTGGTTTTAAGTTGACAAAGAATTGGACAAATCATATGAGTAATGATCTTCTATGGTTAGACCGGATTTCCTTTGCAGTGCCCAAGTGTTTAAGAAAACTACATTAAAAGGTCAGATTCCCACATCAATCCTATTTTATTTTGTTTCCTTTTCAGGTTTAAGACCACTGGTAGGAGTGTGTGATATGACGACTTTATGCCTATGTTTTCATCTTAGACAATTTCTGAATCTAATGTTGGCAATTGCTTGTATTCAAAGCAATTCTATCTGACCCGCACAAGATATTCAAAGCCCCAAAACTGGAACAACTAAAACACATCCACTCTGAAGCGTCGAAAGACATTTAATATGATGTAGACCAACTAAGACATATTAAAAATGAACCAATAGCCAATTGAGCTAGGAGAAATTTTCTATTTATCCTATCGGATCAAATAAAAATCATCCGAAAACAAAAATACCTCTGATCCCACCCTCTGCGTCTTTTCATAAGAACCTCCATTCATATCGCTCCTTCCATCTCCCCTCATTCTCTTATAGGGCCGTTTCAACCCAGAACTCACATTCTCCGAGGAACCTTGGTTAGAGGTGGTGCTAGCATTAAACCTTTCTGCGAAACCCGAGTTATCCCTCTTCCAATCTTCCATCAACGCAAAATTGTATTTACTTACAGGCTGCTGTCCAGTATCAGCTGCACAATATGATGTTGTACAGCTTGGGCAAAGCAGTAAGCGGTTCTGATAAATCAATGAATGCTCAAACCACATATTGCAGCTGGTGCACCGGGTCCAGAAGTTCCTTGCCTCCGAAGGCTGTGGTGCTGGCTGTTCAAACCTTTGTGTGGCACCAGGCATGTGATGCTCAGCGGTGCATGGTTTGGACGGCCGTGGTCCCATCCATGCAGTATTCTGTGGCACTGGCCGTGCAGCTGTTTGCCGGGCGCCATTCACACCCCGGCTAGCAGTGCTCCGTTTCGGCTGCTGTGGCACTGGTCGAGCAGCCGTTTGTGTGGTACCTTGTGCACTACAACCAGCACTACCCAAGTTATGCCCATTCGCAGTATGAGTTCTCCTCTTCTGATCAAAAATATGCCTTTTGTGCTTGTCCTTCAGTACATCAAATGCCTCTTGGACTAGCTTAAAGGCGCCTTCTGCACCTGGCGAGTGGTTTTTGTCTGGGTGTAGTTGCAGCACGAGCTGCCTGTAGTGCCTTTTCACAGTTGATTCATCAGCAGAGGGGCTAAGGGACATTATCGCGTACCAGTCTTTCTCACCAGAAACCCTCGATTCAGCCATGAGATGCACCTCTAGAACAATGAGAAACTGTGATACACCATCCAGTTGAGGGTACAATGTTTGAGCCTTCTGAGCAAACTTCTTTGCGCCTTTTAGGTCCTTCTGGAAAAACTTTCTCTCAGCAATTTCCTTGGCTCTTTGAGCCTCATCTTTGTTGCACTCCATTTGAAGAAAGTATGGTATTCCGTTTTGGAGGACTTGAAGCACCCGTCAGATAACTGTGTATGGAAACAAGAATTAATTTGATAAGTGATGAAGATGTACTTACAACAGAATAAAGCATATCATTAGAACAATTTTATTAAATAAACATATAGAAGAAATCTGTTTCAAGACCACAACTGCTTTGGATTTACCTTGCAACCTATTTTCCATAAATCAAGCTGATTAGAGCTTGCCTAATTTTGATATCTCAGAACCAATAGTTTGTGAAATGGTAATTCGGTATGTGCCCACATTTCCAAAATTAAAATTGACAACACTTATCTCAAACAAGATTTATTTAAAATAGCCATCGACCAAGCAAGGAACCACGTCACTCAATTCCAAAATCCATCACTACCAGCTAAAAAAGAGAAAGAGAGAAACCATTTTCAAGACATGGGTAAAAAAAATAGAGAAAGAATAAGAAAAATATGTGTTTCCTACAAAATATAAGATAAAGAGTTAAAATCCTTTCCGCTACATCATCTTCAGACAACCCAATCAAACCCTTGTTAACCCTAATATTCCACAAATTGGGATTTTCTTCAAGCTGAGGTCACCGCACATTCGTACAATTTAAAGCATACCTCGTATTGTCCGGACAAGTATATAGAAATTATGATTTTCAAAATTCATTCATAAACCCCTCAAATCAAATTTCAGACAAAAATCAGCATTATTCCACCAACAAATAAAAATATACAGAGAGAGATAACACTCTCTTGAACAGGGAGGAAAAAAAAGAAACAATACTCGATTCCTCAAATTAACGAAAAATATTTAAGAAACACAATAATTTAGCCTAGAAGACGAAGACAACTAAACCAGGGGATGTTATATGCACACAAAAAATAATAATAAGCACCTCTCTGGAGAAAAAATCGGCGAAAGCGGAGGCAATAAGTGAGGAAACAACTCTGCAGAGACTCTCAACTCGCTGAGTCCCAAAATTGCAATGCGAGAAAGGGGATGCAGTTGGCGGAGGAGAGAACTATCCAAAGGCTCTAAGATCTCTGAAGTCTGGAGTTACAATCGGCGAAAGGGAAGGGAGGAGACAAACGGCCTAGGAAAGAACTCTGTAAGTGTAAGGCATAGGCTCCGGCTCCTCAATTTTACCATCGGCAATTACAAGGGGAAGGTGCTACAGAGAAAAAGTAATTGTGATGTGACGGATGTCACTCCGTTTAGGGAATCGTACTTGGTGCTGCAATGGACATTGGACCAAATTCAGTTCTACACAAGATCATTGTCGTCCAACTTACATTATGATTCTCGTGGATCAAGTGCACAAGCATGTTATGCGGATCGGGCGACTACAACTGGGCCCTGGATAGAATTTGGTATTATACCCATTGGATCGGCCCCGTTAGTGATTTTTACAGGGCAGTTGAAGTGTTTAACCCAGATTCAGTTGGCTGAGAGGGGAATCGCTGACAGGTGGGAACCATATCTTCTCATGGGGTCTACTACTTAGTTCTTTATGAGCCCCACATGTCACTGATATCGGCCTCATGAGCTTCTGTGTTCTGTGTAACAGAGAGTCCGTATTGCAGTTGCACCCAACCCCTGTCGTAACTCGATATGAGTTAATTAACCCGAGGCCGAATCCTCCGCCGTACGCTCGTACTGCCCATGTATTAATATTCGGTTCTCATTCGGTACTCAGAAGGCTACCGAATACCGCATATACGGCATACGGCCGAATATGCGAATTCTTATTCGGATTTATATATGCGGATTTATTAAATATTTAATCTCACAATACTTAGATACAATAATGCAGCATGTAGAGAGGTTATAAAAAACTTCTGAGTGGGATGTTTGAAGAGAACACCTGCCTGGCGGGTCTGTAACTCATTTAATGGGTTATGAATTCGGGTCTGAAATTCTTTTAATGGGTTTTAAATATTTTTTAATTTTTTTAAAGCATGAATTCAATATTCAGTCCGAATATCTATTTTCTATTCGGCCGGACACCGAATATGAATAAACGGCCGAATATTCACCGAATAAAACCGAATTTTAATACACTGCGTACGGCAAGTGCAGCACCATTCTTTCCGATCTGGACCGTTCATCTTGTAGCCGTGATAAATCATCACTGTGGACTGTCGAGTATGGAACAACGGCTTAGAGGATAATAGCAACAACACCATGCAGAGTACTGTAGAGTGGTATCAACTTTTGATACTTAAATGAGACGGTCCGAATTCCTCATTATAGCATGTCTTTTTTTATCTGGATACTTTGGGACTTGGGAGTCCGACGGTCAGTTTGCAGCACCGTGCTCTTTCGGAGGGGAGCAGTCCGATAGATACCGGGCATAAGTCTGTCCGATTCATCTTAAAATTCCTACATATATCAAATTTTTAATATAAATTAACCGAATTTAATTCCATTTTCATGGCACCGCTGCCGACATTTTTATTAATATCCAAAGTTAATTAGAAATTAATAAAAGTTCGTTGGTTTCGTCAGAAATGTCCAAACCAGTTACAAAATGGCCGGTTTTCTCTTCCCAGAAGCTGACCATTTTGTGGCCGGTTTCTTTTTTTTTTTTTCTTGCCATAATTAACTTATAAAATAACATTTTTTTCTCTCTCCTCCACACAATTCACTCATCTCACAAAAGAGAAAGGGAGGAAGGGACAGAGAGAAAGAGAAGGCGATTTTCGAGACGAAAAAGCCGATATTTGAAGGGGCCAAAAGGATGAACAATAACAACCGAGGTAGGTCATCCAATCGTGGCCTAGCGAGAGGAGGATCAAGTAGTGATCGAGGTAAAAATGAGGAAAAAAAGAACAACTGTCAAGTATGCCGTGATCCCCGGAACTGTCATGTATGTACGATGAAGGAATTTTTGAGACGGCCTATTCGGTATGAAATTTCAGACGATGACTTTGTAGAAAACCCCTACGCTTTGGTTTGAAAAAAAAAAGAAGGTTGATCCAAAGCCTCCAACATCGGAAGATGAGTTTGTTCTGTGTACTTATACTGGTAAGGCTACCACTTCGTCTACTGTGACAGATCCAGATCCGGCAAAATCCGATGATGACTTTGTTCCATGTACTTTCAAGGCTCGTTGTAAGAAGTAGTACTAATTATTAAGAATTTATGTTGTATACTTTATTCCATGCAGTAGTATTAGTAGGGCTTAAAATTTAGATGCATTTGAGCTTGGTTGTAAGAAATAGTATTTTATTGTAGTTGGATAAATTAGGTTGTAATTTCTTCTAGTATTAATTAAATAAGAATTACTTTTTATTTAGTAGTAGAATGTTGTTTCTTTGAGTATTAATTTCTTTGAGTATTAGTTATTTTGAGTAGTCACATGTTGTTTTCTTTGAAAATGAAGGCGTGAGAAAGAATTCAAAGTCAAAATTAAATTACAAATAAAGTCCACACAATTCAAAGTCTCGTACAAAACAATAAAGTACACACAAATTGCAAATAGAGTCCGCACAATTTTCACAACATGCATATAAATCACCTATTACTACCACGTCTAAAACTAAATCTGCCAAATAAACCACTTCCAAAAGATGACCTACCAGATGGCCCTGCTTGGTTTGTAGATGGCACTGCTTGGCTTGTAGATGCCCTTGTTGTACATCTAGTAGTTGACCTCCTCGGTTGGATTCCAGATGACTCCCTTTGCACCCCAACCGCCTCTCCTCCTCCTATGGCAACTGCCTCTCCCATTGCTTCGGCATACATAGCAGTTGCATCTAAACAACTTGTAGCTGTGCTACGCCGTGACCCTCCGGACCCACTTCCCTCTGCCATTACTATCTCATTTTCTGCCGCATTTGCTGCATTTCTTGCCTCTGCATTTGCATGTGTTACTTAGTAAGTTGGTAGAAATTGAAAAAAAATATAATTTTTGATGAATGTTACATACCTCTTCGTTGCCTGTCGGAAGTGGACAAACTACATTTTAGAAAATAGTAAACAATTGTCAGGTTACTAAATGGTAAATAATTGTCAGGTAAACAATTTTAGAAATGGTAAACAATTGTCAAGTTACTAAATGAACACATGTCAGGTTACTATTGGTAAACAACTGTCAGGTTACTAAATGGTAAACAATTGTCATGTTACTAAATGGTAAACATTTGTCAGGTTACTAAATGGTAAACAATTGTCAGATTACTAAATGGTAATCATTTTGTTAGGGTTTTTGGATTTTTTAGTAATTAAAATTTAATTTTTTAATAATTAATCTTTTATAATTAAATTAATTATTCTATAGAATTAAAAAATATAATAAAAAAAATAATACCTTATAATCGCTGAAGGCTCTCGGTGTGTGAAGAATCGCTGAAGGGTTAGGGGTTATTTTATAGCGCCAAAAGAAAAACAGAAAACCGGCCACAAAATGGCTAGCTTCTGGAGAAGAGGAAACCGGCCATTTTGTGGCCGGTTTGAGCATTTCTGACGAATCAACCGAACTCTGGGCATAAATATTAATTTCTAATTAACTTTGGATATTAATAAAAATGTCGGGCACCGCTGAGAAGGATACTCTTTCCAGTCGACAATCTAAATTGTTCCCTTAAATCATACACACACAAAAGAATTATATAATATAATTTTAAATAAAGAGAATTCAAATATTTTTATTTTATTTTCAAATTTTATAATAACAAAATTATATGTTAAGATAGAATCGCACGTGATCTATATTAATTTTCGGAGTATGTCTGATTCATTATAAAATTATCATCATGCTCTTTCGGAGTGGGAGCAGTCCGATAGATACCTGTCAAAGTCTGTCCAATTAATCTTAAAATTTGTGCATAATTGATCCACACGATTTTAAAGCTATCCGCACAAATGTCAATGTAAATTGAACGGATTTAATCAGACATTAGACCGAATTAATTTAATTTGATATCTATCGCAGTGCTAAGAAAGGGTGCTCTTTTTTATCGACAATATGAATTGTTCCATTCAAATCATACACAGAAAAAAGAATTATATCATACAATTTTAAATAAGAAGAATTCAAATATTTGTATTTTATTTTTAAATTTTATAATAACAAAAAATTTATAACTTATATGTGAAAATAGAATTGCTACACGTGATCTATATTATTATTACTTATTAGAGTTTGTCCGATTCATCTCAAAATTAATATCTTTCGGAGTGAGAGCGGATTGATAGATATCGGTCGGAGTATGCATGTCTGATCTATCTTAAAATTTGTGCATAATTAATTCACATAATTTTAAAGTTACGCATGAATCTCAATGTAAATTGGACAGATTTAATCAAACATTAGAGACCGAATTTAATTCGATATCTATCGCACCGCTGAGAAAGGATGTTCTTTCCGATCAACAATCTGGAAGGTTCCATTTAAATCATACACAGGAAAAAGAATTATATCATACAATTTTAAATAAGAAGAATTCAAATATTTTTATTTTATTTTTAAATTTTAAACAAAAACTTATAACTTATATGCCAAAATAGGATTGCTAAACGTAATTTATATAGGCATAGAAAAAATTATATAAATCGGTTTGTTCTTGATGTCAATTAAAATAAAATCGAAATATCATAAACTTTACATAGGCATAGAAAAAATTATATAAATCGGTTTGTTTTTAACATTTAAATTTTAAATTATAAATTGAGTTTAAAAAATAGAATCATGATGAAGTGCAGGCACTAAACTGTCCTCATTTAAAATTATAGAATAATATATTTCAGTATTTTTTTAACGAAAAATGTACGTTTTTAAATTATTTTGTATGTGAAATAGAATATATGTTAAGGAAAGCATTTTTCAAATCGGAGAAATTCATTATCAAAACTTCCTTTGATTTGACAATAATGTTAATTGAGTTGGCTAGCACAAAAGGTTTATACGTATTTGAAAATGGCTAGATATTTTGATCCTATATATCTCTATTTGTATATTAAGCACGTAGATGTTATGATTGGCCAACGGCTTTGATTAAAAGATGAAATTTCGTATTGAATATCAGCTTTGATATAATAAAATTCAAGAACAATTTGTTTAGAGTGAGGCAACAGTACTATGCATAGTGCATATCAGTTTGTGCTTCGTACAACAGATCCATAGCTCAATTTTGAAAGTTCAAACAATCGATCCGAACCGCTCAATATAATATGCATATGAATATGTATTTAGAGGCCAAATTTTACATTCTTTTGGATTTCTTTTACAATTTTTTTACATAGGTAGAAAATCACTTGATCTAAAAATTCAAGACCATCCAAAAGTAGTGATTTCTACCTATTGAAAAAAATAGTAAATAAATTCTAAAAAAATGTAAAAATTGGCCTCCAAATACATTTTCATGTGGAGATCATGTGGAGCGGTTCGGATCAGCTATTTACGCTTCGGAAATGAATATAGGGTTCCATAGTACGGACCATTGTGCGCTATGCATAGCCCCCTAGTATGGATTCATAGTACAGAGCAATCTATTAATTTCTTCTAATTACGAGAGAGAAGAACACTTCACCAAACCGGCCAATTAGAAGACCGATATTTTCGTGAAACACTCTTCATATTATTTTTTTATTTTTCTTAATAATGGGTAAATGGGTACTTTATAAATTAAAATGTAGGGATATACATGAAATTCCTCCTATTTTTTATTTTGAATGTAAGTATGCCTTTCACAGTAAAAGGATGGGTCATGTTCTTTATCTATATTGATTGATATGCACTTGTCGATATATCAATCTGAAGTTCAATGTAACAAATAATTAAGTGTATTAATCTATGTTAATACTTAAATGGATTCCGTAACACTTTGTTAAGTATGTATACATTCATAAGCCAGTGTTAGAAAACGATAAGAAATTTTTTTTTGAAACTTCTGTTACTAAAAGACAATTGGGGTTTAGAGCTATCTTGAGGGTTTGGTGTTAAAAGGGAAACCGAAACTAGTAACCTCACTATAAGGCACTCCAACCCATATATATATATATATCCTTTCACCAGAGCGACATTCCATCTCCTTTACCAATTAGTTGATCTCCAAAATCTGCATGGTTGGATCTTAATTAGCAATGTATAGGGTGATGACTTCCTTTAGAAAGGCCATATCGGTGAGCAAAAGCTAAAAACTTTCCATACAGTTCTTGCTTATTTTCAATTACATCAATTACTGTCCAATTTTACAATTGAGGAGGATTATAATGCTGATTTTTTTTTCTTTTGGATATTATGAGTTGCTAGTGTTACAACCTCTCTTTTCTATTAATATTTGAATATCTTAAACAATGAATCCAAATATTTATCATTTTTCTTATATGAGCGATGTTTTCACATAAATTGTGTGATCTTTTTTGTTTGTTTTGTACGAGATCAAGAGGCCAAGAAATAGACGGACTAAGATTTACATGGAATCTTTGATCTCTTTGATCTATCACAGTTAACTCTTGATCCATATATCTTATGGATTCTTTGATCTTAATGCAAAACAAACTACAATATTACAAATTTTGCATGGATACCATGCATGAAGCCATATGAGATCGACAGTTTAGATTCGTTGTTTACATATTAAATTTCGAATAGTTGTGCAAATTAAGTAGAGGTTATGACAACTTCTTACAATTAAATTATATCATGTTGTGCTACATTTAATATAAGCTTCAGTAGCAACAGATCACCCTATATTCAATTTTGGATTAATTTTTTCAAACTTTCTGGTAACTCATTGAATATTTATTTCAGGTGATAACAAATAACTCTTTGGAGTTTAGCATTCGTCTCAGTCTTGAGCAAAGTAATAGAAATCTGGTGGATCATGAGCATTTTGGAAGTGGTACTTGTAATTTCCAAAGTGGTTGAGTCTTGTACGTAGCTAGGAGGAGATACTTCCTTACATAACTATATGTCAATCCTACTTGATGGAGGGAAATAAGCAATTGCTCCACTGGATCATCGTGAGAATTTTGGAAAATTTTCATAGGCTGATGAAGGAACTAATAAGCATAAAGTTTAATTAGCTCAAGCCAGCAACATGATGATTCAGTGGAGCAAGTTGCTTATGTCCCAGTTTCAGCTCAAACCAGCAACATGCATGCTTCCAATATCGAACAGTTTAGACGGTTCCACCAACAATGCACTTCTAATTAATGTTGAACTTTTCGGGACACTTCACTCCGAATAAAAACACTAGTTACACAAGAATAAGTTTGACTCCTGGAGAAGATGAGTGAATACTTTTGATTCACATAATTTCTATATTTCTGAGATATATAGAACATATTTTGATGCCTGTGTGTTTAAGGAACTTTAAAAAATGTCAATTATATTCTACTTTTTTTTTTCCCCACAGATTGTTGAAAGCGCTCGTGAGGAAACATGGAGAAGGAAAATGGCCATTTTTGGCAAAGTGTTTCCCAATAAGGAATGGAAATCAATTGAGTGAAATGGAAGAACCATTGTAGACCCGTACAGATATTTATCACATTAAGCATTCCTCTCTTGTAAAGTTTGTTCAACTCTAGATCCACAAACTATTTACATACATATATAAATAATAGGAAAAATATTATTACCCCACATTAATAATTATAAGAATAGAAAGAATAAGAGTCTTAAACACTCTTTTTTTTGGCAAAGAATTACATGCACAATAATTATTACCTCATATTAAGAATCGATTGTCCCTTACATCAATGGACATCAATTGACCTTGAAGTAATGCTCAAGAACTAGTTAAGAGGATGTCTATGGAATAGCTATGCCCTCTAAAAGAAGTAATGTAGCAAGAATTTCAATTAACTAAAAAGTCCCAAAAAAAACCTCCGATTTATAGGGCAAACCAAGGATTCAATTTAGTCGGAAATTTTCAAAAAACCGTTACAACGATTAGTTCATTTTGACACTCAATGATTTAAAAAGGACTTCAACGGTTTAATAAAATCATTTCAAGTTCATTATTTCTAACAATGGATTCCAATGAGTAGAAACTGTTGAAACGGTTTATAAAATCGTTGGCTAATTCATTATTTCATTTGCTTAATGTATAAACTATTTGGTAGCTTAAAGAATAATCGGATCGTTCGTTATTCAACAAATCGTCAAATTTTTATAATTTTGACTTTTTTCATTATTAGTGTCATTTGATATTGTTTTAAAATCGCGTCAAATTTTAGTCAACTATTGCCAAAGAGAGGCATATCAGAATTTGTTAAGCTGTAGCATGTTGTCCCTAACAGCACCTAGAGGAGGTCAATATGGTGCCTTCGCACATGTTGTTAGAGGGCATCTAACTCGTAAGCTAGTATAAAAAGTATATATTCCTCTAGTTATGGTAAAACAAAACAGTAACATCTGATATACTAAATTAATTTCGCTTCATTCTAAAAAAGAATGAAACGTAATTTTAATTCTAGATGGTTTGATATATATTACAAATATATATCTAACGTGTACGTAAGTTGTTCTTGATAGAAACAAGAAAACTTAAACTAATTAAGTGTATCTAAAGTAATAGAAGAGTAAAGAGACACTTGCGAGATATGTTTACGGAGTCCGGCACTAACATCTACGTCTTTGAGGCTTTGTGACCTTCTTGATGGTGCACCTTTTTTACACAATAAAAAAGAAGTACAAGGTGAAATCGGTGAGCCCTTACAAACATTGAGAAGTCACATGGTCCGAGCACAAAATTGGCTCTTGAGCAATAAAAAGCTCTAGTGTTTGAACAAACAAGAGATCTCACACAAATCACTATAATTCTTACACAAGATTGAGTATTGTGGAGTATGTTTGAGATTGTTGTAAGAATATTGAAGTTTAATGCACAAGCAACAACGGAAAATTTTGAAAAGGCAATATTGCAATTTGAGGCGGCAAGATTTTTTTTACAAATCTATATTTTGCTTCTATTTATAGAGAGAGAAACAAAATAAGGTAATTGGCATCAATGGTTACAACGGTTAGTCCCAGTTAGTAGGTTTGGCTGTGTTGGAAACCCTAACGCTCAATAAGCATTACAACGATGGTCACAATGGAACTCTCCGGAGATTTTGGGGTCCGAAATGAATTATTCCGTTACAACGTTTGATTAACTGTTGTAACAAAATAAATTGATTCATTCTATGAATTTTGGATATGAATTGTTATGTTGCAACGCTTTCTTAACCATATTTGATATCATGAACCTGCATAATATCTCAAGAAAAGAAACTGTAAAATTTAACTAATATATGTTTTACAAATCTAGTCAAACAGACTAAGTATATTATTGCATAATCCAACATAGCAGCTATAACTATAGGCATCATTAAAATCATTAAATGCTGAAGCTTTTCTATATATAAAAATGATGTGCGTGGTGCTAAACTGGCCAGTTTAACTGTCAAATACGGGGCCTATTACGTTGTGTTTTTGTTCCACTAAACTTTATATTTTTTTATCTCATGTAGGGACTTATAGACTATCACGGTCTGGTTAGCCTAAACAACGAAAACCAAATACAGGATGTCTTTGTCCATCACGGCCAGAGAGGCAAAAAAAATGTCAGGACGTCTTTGTCCATCACGGCTAGGTTGAAAAAAAAAGTAGGGATGTTTTGATTTATCACGGACTGTCGGCAGGAAACAGGAAATGGACCCATCAAAATTATTCTGGACGTGATTCTCTATAACGGGCAGACCCAAAAAAAAGTGAAATTATGTCTGTTATGCTCCATAATGTCCACACAATCTATAAATAAACCTCATGGCTCCCTTGATCCGTACAAAATCTTTCCCTCCTTTAAAAAAAAACCTTACACATATGTCTTGTCCAACACATCTTCTCTTAAAAAAAAGAAATCCTCTATTTAAAAGATAAATCTTCAATTATATAACCTGACAAAGTAATTAATTTCTGCTATGCCATTTATTATAGAAAGTGCTGTGAAGTTTTGTATCGTAAAAAAAAGAAATCCTTCTGTTCCAACATCACCAGTTTAGTTTCATTTTTTTCTATGTCATTTATTGTCATAGACTGAAGCTAGATTTCACGGTGCGGGAACATGAGGAACCTATTTGTTTGACGTTGCAAAGCTCCCCATCACTTTCTCAGGTTCTCGCATGGTGAATTAAAGCTTCAATCTATGTGAGTTATATATGAACATATTATTTTTAAGTTAACAATTATTGTTTTTTTTATTATCTTAATTCTGAAGTTTTTATTCTCATCCTCGATAAAAAGGAACTAAATTTTTTATGTTTCAAGTACCCTTCGTAAATATTTATATGGCGGATATCGACTAATACTCTTAATTTGGGAGATAACTCTTTTTATTTGTTAGACATCACAAATCTTTGAATTCTTTAAAAATAAAGATATTTTGACTTGAGATATGTTTCAGTTAAACTGATTTCTATAAAACTTCTATATAAGTTTGAAAGAAGTATTAAATATGATTTTTGTATTTTTCTCTTGTAATATTGCTGAAAAGTTGAAGAAATCGTACATTTGATTTGGACATTAAATGTGGATAAAAATTACAAAGGTGCAATGAAAAAAAACCAAATTATATATTAATGTAAAATAAAAATATAGAAGACTGTACTCTTTCATCTGAAAAATTAAATCAACATCTTAATATGAAAACATGTCTATATCTACGAGTTTGTGCTTGACAAAAAGACATAAGGACCTAGAAAAACACATATCCTACCCAACGTCAGAACAAAGGTGCAATAGAAAAAAAAACAAATTTCTTACATTTGATTTGTAATAATTATTATTTTTTTATTAAGTTAGGGAATTACAATTCACATCCTCAAAAAAAAAAAAGAAGGAAAAATGTCTAATAGCAACCAGGTAGACATTCTAATCGTGGGGAAGCAAAAGGAGGGTCTAGAAGGGGCAAGATTGCAGGAAAAATTTATGGTGAGGCCTGAAATTTCAGACAATGACTTTGTTCCGAGGCCACAACAGGTGCAATGAACCCAGGTTATTGATCCAGAACCGCTAACGTCGGACGATGACTTTGTTCCTTGTCCTTATACTAGGAAGCCTAGCACTTCACCAGTGGTGCTTTTTTCAAAACCACCAATGTCGGACGATGACTTTGTTCATTGTCCTTATACTAGGAAGTCTAGCACTTCGTCGGGGGTGCTTGCTCCAGAACCATCAATGTCGGACGATGACTTTGTTCCCTGTCATCATACTAGAAAGTAGTTTTATTGGTGCAGATGTTAGGGATTTAGTTTGTAGTTATGTCATGTATTTAGGTTTAGGGTTTATGTTGGATGAATTTTAATTATGTATGTTGTTAATGGATTTAAAAAAAATAGTAATGTTAGTATTAAATAATTTACAATATATAAATAAATAAAGTAGTTCACAATTGCATGCTTAATTAATTAATTTATTTAAAAATGTAAAAATTATTAGTTTTAATTTTTAGTAACTATTGTGTAGGGTAATTAATCAATATTTATTGTTCATTAGTGTAATAATAAATTATATCTAATTTATTCATTATTGTGTAGGCTAATTCATCAAAATAATTAATCATGCTCATGTTGAGGGTTCATTTCGGTGGTGAAATACGACACAGTCGTAAATGAGCGGAGTATAGCATTGGTCCTCAATTCTCATTGATGGCAACTAGTGAACAAAGATGGTATGATGTAAAAGGTGAAATTTATCGTCAGCTTAAATATTTTGAGAGTGAGTACAACCTAAAAATACTTGTACGGGTTAATGTTGGTACAACATCTCAACGTTATTATGAGATAATAGAAATCATGTGCGATCAGACTTGGAGAGGTATTTATAACCAAAGTATGCTTGCCAGAACCCAATATTGTTATGTCGATTTATACATTGAGTTGGTTCCAATTATCAGTTCAATGCAATCATAATTTTCTATTAATAAAAATTTTGGCAAAAACTCGGAAGGCCAAGTTTACAGACCAAATACTGTGTCGCGAGTCACCGATTCACCGAGCAAGAAACATCCGACTATTTTATTAAATCTGCATATAAAAATACAAAACTAACAGGCATTTTGAGAAATATCCCGACATTTTTATTAATTTTCAAAGTTAATTACAAATTAATTATTATACCCACGATTCTCGACTTTTGCCAAAAAGTCCAAACCAGCCATAAAATGGCCGGCTTTCTCTCCCTAGAAACCGGCCATTTTATGACCGGTTTCCTTTTTTTTAGACTACGACGAGCAAGATAATAAAATCTAACACTGAAAATTCAAATTTTTTGTTTAAATTTTTTGTTATATTACTTCTTTTGATTTATAATTAGCATATTTATACTAAAATACACTAGATTACTTGAAATTATGTTGAATTACACTATATTACATTAAATTACGCTAAATTATGTTAAATTATGTTGAATTACGCTAAATTACACTAATTTTGCTAATTATAATGAAATACGATAAATTACTCAAAATTACGCTAAATTAGACTGATTTTGTGCCATCTTTCATAAATCATAAAAAAATGTAAAAAAAATCCAAAAATAGTAAAAATTAGTATTCTACAAGTTCATTATATAACTAATTTACTGAGCTACTTAGATTGAATAATAGAAATGAAAATCTTAATCGAAAACTTCAACTAAAATTTTGAGGCTCTTCCCTTTGTTTTTTGGCAATTTTGAATTTTGAAAAATAATATAGTGGTCACTAACGCATGCGTATTTTCGTAAGCTTTCCAAAAAGTGGTCATTTGCTGAAATCGGAAACTCGAGCGCCGTTTTATGGTCGTTTGAAGTTTCGTCGTTGTTTTTCGTCTTTTCAGTGAAGATATCGTCCCTGTTCATATGTAATTTAGTGTAATTTACCGTATTTTAGTGTAATGTAATGCAATTTAGCGTATTTAATGTAATATAGTGTAATTCAACC
Organism: Carex parvula; assembly: GCA_025461045.1. Classification (NCBI taxonomy): domain Eukaryota; kingdom Viridiplantae; phylum Streptophyta; class Magnoliopsida; order Poales; family Cyperaceae; genus Carex; species Carex parvula. The sequence goes on along the minus strand of JAJGRW010000529.1, from coordinate 299,435 downwards.
AAGTAATTTAGCATATTTTAGTATAAATATGCTAATTATACATCAAAAGAAGCAATCTAACAAATAATTTAAATAAAAAATTCAACCAGTGTTAGATTTCATTATCTTGCTCTTCATAGTGTCTCTTAAAAAAATAGTTTCTAATTATAAATCACTATGAGGATAAAGGAGAAACAAAAAATAGTTGCTAATTATACATTACTATGAAGACACACAGTAATTTACCGGAATTATCGTATTTTAGAGTAATTTAACATAATTTATCGTAATTTATGTAATATAGTGTAATTCAACATAATTTCAAGTAATCTAGTATATTTTAGTATAAAAATGCTAATTATAGATCAAAAGAAGTAATCTAACAAATAATTAAAAAAAATTGAATTTTCAGTGTTAGATTTCATTATCTTGTTCTTCGTAGTCTCTAAAAAAAAAAAAAAGAAGAAGAGAAAACCGGCCATGTTATGGCCAGTTTGGATATTTTTTTGCAAAAATTGAGAATCGTGAGTATAATAATTATATTTAGTTAACTTTGGATATTAATAAAAATGTCGGGAAATATCTCATGGTGACACGTCTCTCTCGTGGTAAACAGACTAAATGTGCATATGAAAAACAAATATATTCATGATTTATATTATAAAAACGAATGTGTTCAATTAATCTCTATTGAAGACATAAAGTATTTCTTTTGTGCTACAATATTCGTATAGTTCAAACTTTTTTTTTTGTTAAAAATGTTATTGTCGTGGTCTTTAGAAAAAAAAATGTTTAAACGTCCTTTTCGTTAATATAATGTCTTTTCAGTTTTCATATATTTAACTTTTTTTATTGAATTATATTTTCAGTCATATTAAGGAAGCACACAGAAAGTTAAAAAGAAAAGAAAAGGTTGAATGAAAAGTTAATTATGAGGAATAATACACGAACTTGGTGTACATACTAACTACTTGGGAGGTGCGCATGCTAGATGTCAGTGTCACCTCTAAGAGTAAGAGGTGTGCTGGCCTGGCCTAGTGTCACCTTTAATTCAATCCAAAAACAGCACGCCATCCCAAAGCCCATCTGCTGACAGTGTTTAAGACGGTCACGTTTTCTCACCTGGAATTCACCGTTTCCTGCAATGCAAGTCTCCAGAGTCCAGACGGACAAACAATTCAACAAGACTAATCATTTGATATGTTCGTAATCGCATTATTAGAATCAAAACAGTACCGGTGATGATATAATTATAACCTAATCTTATGGGGTATTCTTGCAAAAGTTCCTTCAGCACGCCAGCTCACAGCTCTGATCCAACCATAAAGATAACCTTCGACAAAATTCGCCGCACTGACGTCACTTTCGTAAAAGCTCGTAAGTTACGGAAAACCCAACTAAGGCAATTACAACCTGGTCCAGGTTTTCTTGAGTGAGAGCCGAGAAAAGAGTACTATCCCCAACTTGCGGGCTCCACATGAGACTATGGGAGTAACTTAACTTAGCTCGTCATCCGAGACCGAGAGAGATTACAAATAGTCACTGAAATTTGGGCCCCACTATTAATTACTATACCAACATTGCCGCAGTGAATCTCTCTGCAACCCGAAACCTGAGCAGCGGGCCCCAGTAGTCAGAGAACGAGTGAGCATTAAATGCAGCGTGTGCTACCCATCCTCCAAGTCTCTCAGTCTCTCACCGTAGACGTAGACCCGTCTCCTCTCGTCATCGGTTGCTGATCCCGTCTCTCTCTCTCTCTCTCTACCAAATCCATATCCGACTACCTTCCCCGCTTTTCTCGATTAATTATTGCTTCTAGGGTTTTGCCTCATGTATAAAGCCGCCAGTTTTGGCCTCTTACGCTCTACTCCGCTCAGATCCTCTTCCTCTTCTCTGTTCAAGCCGTTAACCCCGTCTCGTATCTCCGCGTCTCTTGTCGGGTCTAGATCATTAGGATTTGTAAGGCCTCTCGCTGTGTTATCGGGTTCTCTGAGGTACAGTTGCGGATCGGATCGGAGGTCGTCTTTGGTGAGTGCGAGAACTTTGATCGGAGACAAGCCAACTGTTCTTGACCGTTTTGAGAGAAAGATCGCTACTATGGGTAATTTGTTTTTGTCATCGGTTTTTGTTGTCGTTTCTATATGTTAGGAATTGGACTTGAGGTATGGTCAAACTAGCATGAATTACACTGAGTCGTGTCAATTGCGAAATACTCGGGTTACCGAGCACGGATAAAATTATACGTGTGAGAAGAACCGTTTTTGAGGTTTGTACTGTGTTTGGTTAAAGATAGTTGAAGGAGACAAAAGTAGAGGGAAAGAAAAGTTGGAGTTTATCTTGTTTTTGTTGCAACTTTGTGGATAATCCAGCAACCTTCATAAGTTCATATTTTGTTACCCTCCATACTGATGTGCAATGGAAGGAAAGGAAACAGTTTTAGCAACCAATCACACAAGAGAGGGAAAATCCATCAGCTACCTTTGTCTTCACCGCCTTATAACCAAACACTTGTTTAGGATTAAGAGTTATATATTCTAGTTTTCAGCTTGGATATTCCAAACTAAGACAAAACTGCACTAAAATTGCTGGATTACTAATGAGTCATTCAAGTATAATCTTCTTTCGTTGATAAAACTATTTTTCATTTTTATGTTTTTCTGGTTTCTGTCACAAGATTATATGTTATTTGTTTATGCAGCTGAAGAGAATCCCTTTAAGGGCATTTTGACAAGCCTTCCCAAGCCAGGAGGTGGTGAATTTGGGAAATACTTCAGTTTTTCAGCAATCAATGATCCTAGAATAGGTAATGGTTTGTGCTATTAATTTTATTACTTTGGTTCTGGAGTTTTTTTTTTTTTCCTTTTTATGATTGTTCCGGAATCAGGGAATAAGGTCTAGGTCTGAATTTGTTTTTCATGGTATGCTGATCAATGCAGATCCAATTTATAATCCTTCTGTTTTAATGGGACTTGGGTTTGATTTGTAAATATCCAAGTTTATTTTGTTATATTTTTTTGTAATTTTTGATTGGTTCATTCCTTACAGTTGCAAGGATGATTATTAATATGGTACCAGTAAAGATTATTCTGTTCAATTTTTTCACTTTTGGTGGATTTTCTGTCCATGGGGATGTTTTTAATCGATACATATTTATGTTAGTCTTTTATAGCATTTGTGCTGTTCTTTTTGACACAATTTCATTGGGCCTTGAGCATCATTGAAATTTTTTATAATCTTTCCTTCCCAGTTCTTTACTCAAGCTTAAGCAACCAACCGTAATTCTCTGTCTTGATTAAGTGGAGTTAACAATTTCCCGTCTTTGAACAGATAAGCTCCCATACTCCATTCGGATCCTTCTCGAGTCGGCAATTCGCAACTGTGATAATTTTCAAGTGACCAAAAATGATGTAGAGAAAATAATTGATTGGGAGAACACTGCTCCTAAGCTAGTTGAGATCCCTTTCAAGCCAGCTCGTGTCCTCCTTCAGGTCTGAAAAATGAATGGGAAATTGAAAAAGACCCTTGGTTATCATAAAATTGTTAAAACTACATTTTTCCCCTTTTTGTTTGATAACTTGCTTCAACTGCTGTTTTCTGTGTATTACTACAGATGATAAGGAATCTAGATAATATTTACATTGATTGCCAAGTACAATAGGTCGGCCATTCAAAACATAAAATGATAGATTGGACTTCTGCAAGTGCTGTTCTTTTAGCATTGGGATATCTAATAAGTGTTATCCTTGTAGCATTGTAATATTGTGCACTATCCAACTATCGGTAGGCACGTCCCAAATCTCAACAAAGAAGTGACTTTTTTTTTTCTGAAAAAGTAGTCACGATAGATTTAATGGTGAACTCCCCACCTGAAAAATTTCATCTTGTGTGTCATTAGTTTGTTTATACGGTTGCACCCTTTTTCATATTAATAGGACTTCACCGGCGTCCCAGCAGTCGTCGACTTGGCATGCATGCGTGATGCCATGAACAGACTTGGAAGTGATTCTAACAAGATCAATCCTCTGGTTCGTGATCCTCATCCTGTTCTGTTGTTGTATATGACATCATCCTTCAAGATGATTTGATCATTATTTTTCTAAACTGAACTGAAGTCTGTCTGAGCTATGGTGTTTCATTGAACATAATTAAAAAAACATGAAATAGGAGCAAAGGGGACAAAAAGAAAGAACAGTAAATAAATGATGGCTTTGAAATTTCTCAGTACGAATATCTTTGTAATTTAATGGGTATTTTGGTAAAATTGTATTTAGAAGGATATTTGAAGAATTTACTTGGGAGCGTGAATGCTGTGCCTAAAAAATTACTTCCCAATTTTTGAAAGTCATTGATTGAAAGTGGGTACCATACTTGCTGATGCTGGATCAAAATGGTTCAGGAATAATTGACAATAAACAGTTTCCATTTATTTGTAATGCTTGACCATCACAGCACTAACTGCGCTGACGTATGCCATAGACATTGATCCTTTAAATTCTATTTTCTCTCAGTTATCTCCTTTTGGAGAAATTGGAGGTATGACAGTGGAGTACCTGAAGTACTGAGATGAATACAATACATTTTACAATTTGAGGATCACTTGGTCTGTTCTGTTTTCTCTTTATAATATTTTTCCTTTAATCCAGGTACCAGTAGATCTTGTAATTGACCATTCAGTCCAGGTTGATGTGGCAAGATCAGAGAATGCTGTTCAGGCAAACATGGAGCTTGAATTCAAGAGAAACAAAGAGAGATTTGCTTTTCTCAAGTGGGGCTCTACTGCTTTCCACAACATGCTTGTTGTACCCCCTGGTTCTGGCATTGTTCATCAGGTAGTGTGACATGTCTAAATTTAAGAAACTTTAATTGTTTTCTTATTTGAAGTTATCAATTCAGGTTATTTTGTACAACATCTGGGAAACATCCTATGTTCCATTCTCTTTACTTTGTGTTACCTCTCTAAAGCTTGTGTCTGCAGGGATGTTTACTGAAGGAGGATAATACTGTAAAGGAATTGGGGGAAGAAGGGTATTTATTTCCTTTTATTTTTTAAAGGGCATATGAATGAGCACCATTTCTAGCCTATCAGCAATGTCACATGCAACCCTAACAAACATTAAAATATACTTGAATTTCTCCATTGCATTATATTTGTTTGGAATGATGTCTTCTTTCTTCCACTTAGAAATAAGGTGTTAGAGAGGAGAGTGATTTGGTATTGTAAGAGGAGCAAAGATGATATTCCCACTTTTACAGAATTTTTTTTGTTTTTTTGGATATCAGTGATATTTAAGGTGGTTGGTGCACTATTGCTTATGCCTATTTGACAGTATTGTTTAGCTTTCTGAGCTCGCGTATTCAACATATTCTATGATCCCAAGCTATAACAAAACTTGGCGTATTCAACATTTTTAGGATTTTCTTCTTGTAAATGACATTCTGAAATTAGGTTTTGTTTCTTGTGTTTTTGTTTTTGTTTTTGTATTGTGCAGGTGAATTTGGAGTATCTCGGTCGGGTTGTGTTTAACACAGACGGAATTCTCTACCCAGACAGTGTGGTCGGTACTGATTCACATACCACTATGATTGATGGTCTAGGTGTTGCTGGATGGGGCGTAGGTGGCATCGAAGCTGAGGCTACTATGTTAGGTCAGGTAATAAATCAAATGACCGTTGTATACCTTTTCTATCCAATGACAAAAAAAAAAGCACGGTCAGGTATTCCATGCGTAAAATGACTGATTCAGTTTTTTTTTTTTTCCTCGTGTTAAGATAACTTTTGTCTGATACTCATATTACTATTATAATATTATTGCTTTGGTAGCATGCAATTTGCCCTGTCATATTTATTGTCTATTTACTCAATAAAAACCATGAGAAGTGCTATGATGTCTTTCATCAGATAAAAGGTGAGAGCAAGAGATTATGATAGTAATACTGTGTAATTGAATTGTGCAGCCTATGAGCATGGTGCTACCCGGTGTGGTAGGTTTCAAGTTGACTGGCAAGTTGAAGAATGGTGTCACCGCTACTGATCTTGTTTTGACTGTCACTCAGATGTTGAGGAAGCATGGTGTTGTTGGCAAATTTGTGGAGTTTTATGGTGATTTTAGTCTTTACAATTTTTATTTTGGCATGTTTCATTTCTTTAAAGTTGTGTTAGCTATTTCCTGCATACTGTTATAAAATCTTGGAACTTGTATGGTGTTGTCTGCAAAACTACAAAAAAGACCCTATACTATAAACATTCCTTTAATGCATATAAACATTCCTATACTATAAACATTCCTTTAATGCATATAAACATTCCTATACTATAAACATTCCTTTAATGCAGACAATACAGACACTTAGTAGCAGCAAGCAGAATAAAGATAATAGTCCTAATTTTTGGCATCCTAGTATTATTGCTTGTTATTTTCTAAATCTGTCTGATTATTTTTTTTGTATTTCAGGGGGAGGTATGAGTGGGCTGTCGCTAGCTGATAGGGCAACAATTGCCAACATGTCACCAGAATATGGTGCGACCATGGGATTCTTCCCTGTCGATCACGTTACTCTTCAGTACCTCAAGCTTACTGGAAGAAGCGATGAAACTGTATGAATCCCCTTTATATTTTCAATTTTGACCTATGTTTTCATAGTTCTTCAAAAGTGAAAAAATCGTTTTATAATGCAGGTTTCTATGATCGAGGCTTATTTGAGGGCAAACAATATGTTTGTGGATTACAATGAGGTAAAAATGTTCTAAACTGTGCTTTTCACTTTTTAGCAAGACTACTATATGATGTAATTATGTAGCTAAGTAGGTTGGAAAACCCTTTAATGCAATTGTCAACGGGCAACTGGCCCACTGACCTTAAAAAAATGTTCTAAACCTTGTCACCCTTGTATAATGAGACAATATTTTTGAGCATATTCACTGTGAATACATTGACAGCCTCAAGCTGAGAGGGTATATTCATCTTATCTTGAGCTTGACCTTACTTCTGTGGAGCCGTGCATCTCTGGTCCCAAGAGGTAAACCGATGTGTTTATCTAGTAATTTGGGTTTATTGCAAATTCCCAAGGTTTCTCATACAACTGACAACTCAACAATTATTTAAGTATTTGCAAATAAATATAGTGTACTAAGTTAGTGTGATGAAAATATTTCATTAAAAACTCATCAATCATGCCATGTTGATTTAGATTGGGTGCCCTCATTTATAGTACTTGTTCTGAAGCAATTATATGGGCAATAGGAAAAAAATTAGGGAAATTTGTTTCTTTTTGCTTTACTTATCTTTGCTTCTTACCATTTGGGAGTTTATTTGTAAATAGTTCAGAAAATGGTTTGTTGAATTAAAGATCTGAATTTGCTGGTCTTACGTGAAAGTGTTGAGCAATATTAGATGTACTTTGGAAAAACTATTGGTAATGACCTCTTTTATATAGTTAAACACATCAACAAAATTGTCTTGAATGGTATTTTTGTTTCTTGTTAGGCCTCATGATCGTGTTCCCGTGAAAGAAATGAAGGCAGATTGGCATGCATGTCTTGATAATAAGATTGGCTTTAAGGTAATGTTTTTAAATGAGTTGAGCTTCATTTTAAAAGCCAAACTTATTTGACAGCTGTGACAACTGACACCAAAATGTTTCGAATTAGATTACAATATTATAGATTTGTTGTTCAATTGTTAGATAGGTTGTGTATCAAATTTTGTGCAATTTTAGTATTTCTTGGTGAATGATCAATTGCCTATAAAAATGGTACTGTTAAATTTTCAGATCCTTAAAGGATAATCAATCTATTGTCAAATTGCAGTAATTTGATGCATGATCTATCTAAACTATAGATAACATATCTGTAATTTAGTTTTTTATTTTTTACAAGTGTTTAGCGTTGTCATGTTGAATAAGTTTGTTGGTCAATTTAACTTCTCTTTAAATAACGGAGTATAGATTATTACGCACCTAACTTTCACAACTTAAATTATCGGAAGAGATGCCAGCAGTAACTTTTTTATTTTATTTTCCAGGGTTTTGCTGTTCCCAAGGAACTGCAAGACAAAGTTGTAAAATTTGATTTTGATGGGGAGCAAGCTGAAATCAAGCATGGTAGTGTTGTGATAGCTGCCATAACTAGCTGTACCAACACTTCTAACCCTAGTGTTATGCTTGGTGCTGGCCTTGTTGCAAAGAAGGCAACTGAGTTGGGCCTACAGGTGAGACTCACCATTCTCTCTCTCTCTCTCTCTCTCTCTCTGAAATGTTGCCAGCTGCTGCCCTCTTTCTCTCTCCTGTTTATGTTCTGTAGAAGTTGGTGTAATACTGCCAGGAAACCTAATGCTATATTGAAGACCCCATATCTGTTAGAAAAAGAGAGGAGAGGTGGCCCTACCCTTCTTTCTTACAACTCCCTCCTGTCTATTATCTTTGTCAACAGTATATATATTGAGGGTATTATGGGATTGATTTTCAGGTTAAGCCATGGATAAAAACAAGTTTGGCACCTGGTTCTGGTGTCGTAACTAAATATTTGCTCCAGAGGTACTTAATTCTGTTTGCTTCTATTTAATTTTTGAATTATAACATGTAAAATAAATCTGAAGCTCAGCAATTACTTCGGTGACCCGGCTTGTTTCTTTTTTTTTTATAATTGGAGTCCAGACTTGTATGTGATAATACATAGGTACAAAGATGCATAAATGAACACATACTACATTTGTCCATGCCTGTTTGGATACGTACATCCATACATCCATGCACTTCATTCATTCACATTCACACATGGAGAAGTGCTTTTATATATACTCTCTTCATATCTAATATCTGATCTTAAAAATGATTTGAATGAACTTTTAGCGGCCTTCAAGAGTATTTGAGTAAGCAAGGATTTCATATAGTCGGGTATGGTTGCACCACTTGCATCGGCAACTCCGGCGACCTTCACGAGTCTGTTGGTGCTGCGATTTCTGAAAATGGTATGCTCCTCATGTTATCAATTTTGTTTCTTCAACCCTGTTCTAGTGATTTTTACTACAGAGAGAAAACAGAACACCTCAATAAACATAATTCGTGCAAAAATATACGAAAGAAGTAGCGTGGCAATTACTGATAGTGTTAATTTTGAACATAATGAAATTAAACAACTCTCTAATATTTGGATTTGGTTTTGTTGTTTCAGATATTGTTGCAGCTGCTGTTCTCTCTGGAAATAGGAATTTTGAAGGTCGGGTGCATCCTTTAACCCGAGCAAACTACCTTGCCTCACCTCCCCTTGTTGTTGCGTATGCACTTGCTGGCACTGTGAGTTACTTTTCATTTCCTTTTTAATTCCAGCAGTTCTTTTGATTAAAGAGTTGACTGATATGTTAGAACTTTAATTGGCATTAGGTGGATATTGATTTTGAGACAGAGCCTATTGGGGTTGGAAAGGATGGGAAGAATGTTTACCTCAGAGATATTTGGCCTTCGAGTGAGGAAATTGCAGAGGTACAAAAATTATATCCCGAAATTATATTGTATTGGCCTTTTTTTAAATAATACAAAGTGAAAAGCTGAATTTTGAAATGAATGGTTATTTTAAACTTCTGTATAATTGAAAAGGTAAAAGGAAAAGAGAATAAGTGATGAATATACAGATTTACCCTAGTACAGTTGGAGCCTTTTATAGCAAGCAGGTCATTAGTTTATACCATTTAAATCTGCACCCTTGATGCACTTACAATTTGCCTTTTAGAGTGTGGATGAAATGGGTGAATACTGTATGTCTGTTCTTTTTTTTGTTTAGAGTGCTTAATTTCTTTTCTTGATTTTAATTGGTACAGACGGTTCAATCCAGTGTACTACCTGATATGTTCAAGAGCACATATGAAGCCATAACAAAGGGCAATCCTATGTGGAACAATCTCACAGTACCAGCCACCACTCTCTACAAGTGGGACCCAGAATCCACCTACATTCACGATCCTCCCTACTTCAAGGACATGACCATGGCTCCGCCTGGGCCCCATGGGGTGAAGGATGCCTATTGTCTCCTCAATTTTGGTGACAGCATCACCACTGACCACATTTCACCAGCTGGCAGCATTAGCAAGGACAGCCCTGCGGCGAAGTACTTGATGGAGCGTGGGGTTGATAGGAAGGACTTCAACTCCTATGGGAGCCGGCGTGGGAACGACGAGGTCATGGCCAGGGGCACTTTTGCCAATATTAGGTTGGTGAATAAGCTACTTAAGGGAGAGGTCGGGCCAAAGACTGTTCACATTCCAACTGGAGAGAAGTTATATGTTTTTGATGCTGCCATGGTGAGTGAACAAACATCCCTTCTCTTTTTCTGTCTCTAGGGAGAATGCCTGCCTATACAATTTAAACAAAATGAGGACACGGGTATTAAATCTTCATTTTTACAGCATGCACAATTAACTAAGCAAACATGCTCCAGAGGAGATATAATTGAACTGTACCAGCTTGTATTATGTTTGTCACCGGTACACCTGAATATTTTAGTTGAGTGGATTTTGCCCAGTCAGATGAAATGAGAGGATTTTACACCCGTTGGAGAATCCTCTTCATTTTTACAGCATGCACACTCAACTAACTAAACAAACATGCAGAATCCTCTTCATTGTTACAAGTACTCCTAAACAAACAAAAGGGTATAAAATCTTCATTGTCATACCAACAGTCCATATGGTAATGGTTTTGAGCTCTGCAGAATCCTCTCATTTCAGTTTATATCACAATTTTTGTTTCTCCTCTTGTAAAACTCTGCAGAAATACAAGTCTGAGGGTCACCCCACGATAGTTCTGGCTGGAGCTGAGTATGGTAGTGGTAGCTCCAGGGACTGGGCAGCAAAAGGCCCCATGTTGCTTGTCAGTTTCTCTCTCGATCTCTGATATTCATTATTAATTTCATAGTTTGATGATTATTATCTTAATGTAACTGTTTTTTTCACCTTTCATTGAGCAGGGTGTGAAGGCGGTGATTGCAAAGAGCTTTGAAAGAATCCATAGGAGCAACTTGGTGGGGATGGGAATCATTCCCATGTGTTTCAAGGCCGGAGAGGATGCTGACTCCCTCAGCCTCACTGGCCATGAGCGTTACAGCATTGACCTTCCCACCAATATCAGTGACATTCGGCCCGGCCAAGATGTAACTGTCACCACTGACAATGGCAAATCTTTCACTTGCACCGTTCGCTTCGATACTGAGGTTCTCTCTCTGTCTCTCTTGCATGCATGATGCACGCATGAAATACGACAAATATCTTTGTTTGTTATAGACCGAGATGCCCTAATAAGATACCAGTGCGAATCAACATGTCTCTTTAGTTGATTTAGCAATAGTGCTGGAACAATAATTTTGATGATTGTTATATGGTTTTGCATCTATATTTCTTAAGAAATTTGCTCCTCTGACTTGCGTTTCTCTGTTTGATACATATAGGTGGAGTTGGCGTACTTCAACCATGGAGGTATCCTTCCATTTGTCATCCGCAACCTCATCAATTCCCAGAATTAGATTACACTATAATCTACCCTAGCTGGCACATTTTAATTTTATCGAATAAAAGGGGCTCCGAGGAGAGAACACTTCGGCTACTTGATTTTTCGTTAAATGTTGTAGAGAACTTGGTATAAAAATAGTATGGGGTTGTGAACCTGAATGTTATCATTTTCCGGGCAAGACATTTTGTGATGTCACATTTTGTTCACTGTTTTGGTTTAGCTTGGCTCGACATAATCACATGCACATAAGGAATCAATTCAATAAATATGGATAGCTACTTTTCATCGTACATTTTGTAATAATTAGAGCTTTTGTTTTGGATAATTGCTCTGAAGTTATTGTCATCGTATTTTGGACATGATGGATCCTAGAACTTGCTTTATTTATAGCTAATTTTCTATCATCCATTCTTGATAGCCATGATTCGATATAGAAACTATACAAATTATGCAAAATAAAATTTATTTGGAATTATTTGCCAAGGAAAAAAGTAACAAGCAACACATGAAAAAGGAACAAGGTGATGGTGCTGGTATAAACTTTGATACAAATTAAAATGTGGTTTCTCTGAAAGTGCAACACCAGTAAGCAACTTCTGAATTACAAAAATAAATTCTACAGAATTAAAGTGTACTTGTAGATTCACATATAAATCCGCATATGTTGTTGCTGCATTGTGGTGCTCTTTTGACGCATATTTAAAACTGTGAAGTAATAAAATTTATATAGCTTAAAATAACTATTGGCAAGATAGTTTGAAAGTCAATTGGAGTTCTTATAAATTTGCAATAGTACAGCAATACATAATGTGGTAGTGTTATGTTTAGGTTTATCAGCTCCGGATTTTTAGATGAAAGGAAAACGAGTTATAACATTTCGTTTGATTAATGTATATGACCTCAGTTCTTTTGATTCTTCTCAACTCTTCAATTATATCTCTCTATTTTATGAATTCAGATCCAATGTAGTACCAGACCGTGTAGAATGAGATCTGAGACGTCTGTTTTGGTCTGGCACGAACCTCAAATTGAACCCCTTTGTATTGCAAATAGGAACTCGGTTGAGAGTATGCTACGCGGTGCAGTACCGCAGAGGATACGCACTCCTATTTTATTTTATACCAGATGGATCTTTCTAATGATTTGATCCATAATCCAACAAGACCAAGCATGTTAGTTTCATTAATTTTGTTGTATGTCCAGCCCGTCGAAGAAATTTATGACGACCAATTCATTTCTTTTAGTTTTAGGCAACTAATGGTCAATAACTCAATATAATCTGGATATGATAACTTAGTACTCGTTGCAGCATTTAACAATTAACACTAAATTGTTCCATTTTAAACTACAGTAAATTGCTCCTTCGACCGATTCTCATTTCAGGTTTAACCCATTGCTAATAAACAATTCTGTATTTTTTTTCAGTTACATTTCTTTATTTCTCATTCCAAATCTAATTCCTCAAATGCAATTTCTAAATATTATTCAGATTCTTTTCAGTTAACTTTATAAATTGAGCTATTGTCAGCTATTTCTATGAATGTCCTAAAAAGTGACTACTTCGAGTTTGATGTTTTTTCAAAAGTATTATACGTAGAAGAATTAGTATGCTCAAGGATAATGTATCACGATCTCGATTTTTAATTATTTGGTTTTGTTTTCTTTCAATTATTGTGATTATGCAATACATTACCAATACATGCATGAAGTTTCACAGACAATTAAAACCAGTATTATTGTAACAATTAATACCACGATAAACTAAATTATCATTAAATAATACTAAGCATTCTTAATCAATGCATACTATTTGCCCAATTATAAGGCTTTGGTTGGTTAAGGTTGTGATGCCTATTATTTTATTAGTTGTAAGAAAATATAGCATTGCTTAAAAAAAAAGATAACAAATCCAAGCATAGTACAATTGTTAACAGAAAAATAAATGTTAACAGAAAGGAGAGAACCCTTTATGCAAGCAGTAAATGAACAGGATAACAAATAAACATAGAAGAGAGGTCAAAAGAAAATCAGTGTCTTCAGCAAATTTTATTTCATCTTAACATCAAAATTACAATAAACATGTACAAAATCTCCCAAATTCCTAACAATGAAAAATTCAACATTTGTTCAATGAGAGAAGCACCATATTAGAAATCCTTATTAATGAAAGGCACCAACATCTGATCAATGAAAGAAAGTTCTATTAGAACCCCTAATAATTAACCGGCTTCCGATCCGTGGACACCTTCCGCTCGATTGATGGCCTCAAAACGACATACTTTCGCAAATTTCCTATTTGAAAGACGTGCTTACCAAATGCCAACTTTCTTTCCCCTTCCTCGTCTGCAATACTCAAATCTTTACACACATCTACCTTGAACACAACATTCTTCGCCTCGTGGGGCTCTAGGTAAATCTTTTCGAAGCCGATCAACTGCTTCCTTGGTGCATTGTGCACATGAGGTGGTGTAAAGTATAGCAACACACTCTCAGCCCCTGACCTTGTTCCTGTGTTCTTGACTCTTATTTGCACATCGAAGGAGAGGTTATTGCAATAACTTGCAGCTGCTCCGATAGAACGACAATGTTTGGAGCGGCATTGGTTGCCGTCTTTGAGGGGAATGCTGATGCGTATGGGAGACTTGACAATGCGGTACTTGAAAGTTGTGTAACTGAGGCCATAGCCAAAGGGGTAAATGGGAGTGCCGGTGTAGAAGCGGTAGGTCCTTCCAGGGTAATTTGTTGATGGATCGGGCCGCATGCGCATGTCTGTCATCGAGATGTGCTCAGAAAATGACTCTGGGTACCAAGTAATTGGTAGTCTTCCACCTAAATTAAGGAGACGAATCAAGTTAGTTCAGATATTAATAACCTCTATTGGATAAATTAAAATTTTCTTAACCCATTCTAGTTAACATGGTACTAGTACGTTAACCTTTTAAACCTACTTTTGCAAATAATGAAAAATCAAATACGTACTAGGGTTGTAGGACCCAAAAATAACATCAGCAAGTGCTGCGCCCCCATGCTGCCCGGGATAACCAATCCAAAGGATGGAAGAAATCTTATCATTGGACTTGGCGAAAGATATATCAAACCCGCCAGCAGACATGATAACAAGAATCACTGGGCCCTTTGATGCATTGGCAACCTCAGAAACCAGAGTGTTTTGTTGGCCGGGAAGAAGAAGGGAAACCCTATCCCTACTCTCTTCCTCAACAGAACGGTTCGCACCGACTATTAGAATGGTTATATCTGCTTGCGCTGCTTCCTTCTTTGCATCATCCAATTGAAGGTTTTCTGGAGCGCACAGAACATGATTGCAACCTTTAGCATAGATTGTGTCGACATGTTCAGAAATGCCTTGTAGAGGGGTTATGTAGCTACATGGAATACCTGTGTAGCAGGATAAAATTCAGGCACTAAGATTAAGAAAAATAAAATAAAAGAGACTATAATTTACTTGAATAAATTTACACATGTGAACAAATATTTTTTGTTGACATCTTCTTTCAGAGAAATAAAATAATTAGGTTAATTGGATAGTCTAAAAACACATTTTGAAATGCTCAGCTTACCTTCATAGTTGCCAATCATATCATGTGTGACATTAGCTTGGGGACCGATCACAGCCACAGATTTAATTGACTTGGCCGAGAGAGGTAGCAATTTCTCGTCATTCTTGAGCAGGACGATACCCTGCCTTGCTGCCTCCCGTGCCAGCTCTTGGTGCGCCGGTGCACATACATCTTTGGGACCTAAACTGCCGTACTTTTGCTTCCTCGGATTGCCATCGAAAAATCCAAGTCTCATCAAAACAATAAAATTTTGTGTAACTGCCCTGTCTATTTCAGCCTCCTTGACCAGCCCAGTTTGTATGGCATTAAAGGTGTGGTTGGCAAAGAAAATCCCGCAATCGAGGTCTAGACCTGAAAAGTAAATTTTATGCAACTGTAAGAAGGATGTAAATTTTCACTTAATTATGAAATGAGTGCTCTTTGAGGCTATATATATACCAGCATTAATTGTAACCGCTGCAGCTTCCTCCGGGGATTTTGTGTAGTGTTGGTCTGTGAAGAGGACATCAACAGAATCACAATCAGACACAATGTACCTGAAAAAGTACAGATTTTAAAATTAAGAAATACATATAATTTTTGGATAATTTACAAAATTTATTGTTTGGTTAATGGTAGCGATACTGGACAGAAAATCACCATTAAAAAGTTATAAGTTTCTTTGTCAGCAATTCAGGTTATATCTGTATAATACATATTGCACGTTAATTTATTATTTATATAAGAAGTAGGATAAAATGGTCCATACCCGTTAAGCTTCCATTGATCTCTTATGACTCCCGAGAGCAAATCCTTATCTGCGCAGGTCGGGGTTCCGTTAACCTGATTGTACGAGCACATGACACTAGCAACATTGCCTTCTGTCACGCAACTCTTAAAAGCTGGCTGAAAAGTGTCTTCCATATCTTGCTTTGTCACCTATATATCCGCATGAAATTAGAAAAGGGGGTAATTAAATCAATAATATGACTATATTAATTATGAGCATAAATGAATATTATTTATTTGAACTTACAATAGCATTAAATTTCACGCGATCGACTCCTTTCCAGTTATCGACATCATAGGCAGTATAATGTTTGCAACAGGCGGCGACCTTGAGCCTGTCTTCGTTGTCCTGCTGTTGCAATCCACTCACATAGCTACTTGCATATTTGCCAATATGGTATGGATCTTCACCAGGAGTTTCCAATGTTCTTCCCCAGCGAGGATCCCGTAATAAGTTCATTGTCGGGCTCCAGAATGTCAAACCGGCTTTCCCTACATTGTACATTGCCCGGGCCTCAGTTGACACTGTCTGCACTATGCAAAGTTTTAAGTACAAGTTTGTCGTTAAGCATCTAACAAGAAAATCTAATATTGAATATTTTTTTTATACCTACAAGTTGTAGGTAAGCATCCGACAAAAGAATTCAATATTGAATATCTATTTGATATGTAAATATGGTTTTAATTAGGCATACTAAAATTTATTGTAATATTTTTTAGCCTTTCTGTTCATGAAAAATTATGAACAAGCATGTGTGAATTATCCAAAACGAATATTCATTAAGCGTTTCATTTAGGGGAAAATAGAAAATAAATAAATAAATAAACAATACTTGCCTGTCCAATTGATTCAAATAGGGAGGTATTGAAGGAAGCTGCAGTGAGGATAGGCAAAGGGAAACTGGTTGCAGTGGGTACAAGAGAAGAGAATCTGGTGCCATGTCCGACGTCTGAGACACCATGCAAGGCTTCAGACCACCAGTTGTAGCTAGGGATCCCTAGACGTGGCAAGGCAGGTGTCTGGTCTATGATATGTGTAATCTTTTCTTGTAATGTTAGGCGCTTTACCAAGTCGGCAGCCCGCTCCGCAAAGCTCAGTGTAGTGTTGCAGAAGCCAAAAGTAGCAACGGCTAATTCGTTCGAATCTACATCACATGCAAACACAGGGTTTTGAGCAGAGACATAGGTGCTTCTTACAAAGAAAATAAGAGAAAAATTGAAGAAGATCAATGAAAGCAGTGATCTGGCTGTCATTGTTGCTTTGTTTTAATTTCTTATTTTTCCACCTTTTTTTGGATATTAGAAAGGTACGGGATGAGGTAGTATATATACTGAAGTATATAATAACTACAAAATTTGTTCCTAAGCCAATCTTTGTGGTTATAATTCCAATCTAATACTTCCTATAATTAGGTTTAAATATACGGATAATGTGTTAATTTGTTTTTCTGGTTGGACATAGCTAATATAGTTTTTTTTTTTTTTTTTTGAGATAAAGCAATTAATCTGGTTAATATTGACGGGGCACTGATTGGGTCAGCAAGATATATATATATATATATATATATATATATATATATATATATATATATATATATATTGTCATTCTGTTTAACATAAAGGTTGGATTAGCTCCATATATAGAAAATGCAAACCCAAAAATAATTGTTCCCATTAAAATGCAAGAATATATCCGACCACTTAATACAATTTTTGGAGGTTCATCAGCTTATCCGTTTTGTTTCTCATTCTAGAAACTGTCCAGAAATTTCAAAAATAGAAATTGCTTAATACTTGTGGAATTTTGCACTAACAAGATTAACATAAGCTTCCTGTTATCCACTTATGTATCTTTGAAAAGGTTTAAATAATTGCATTTTTGTGTTTTAATTTCATGCTAAATTCACTTTTTAATTTTATAATAAACATTTCTTTAAAATTTCTATATCAAAATAAGACCGTTAGATATGATCTATATTATTTCTCTATATGCATATAAGATAATAGCACTTTTTTATTTCCATTTTATATAAATTACAAAAGCAACGTTTAGAAATTATGCACATCAATGTCTTTTTGCAAACTCTTAATACCAACCCACACAAAGTTGAAATGTCATAATCTTCTAAATGTATATAAAGAAAGAGGAGGGATCTGATTACAACACTTTTGAGTTTCTACAAAGTTACCACAACCATTGTTTTCATTTTCAAAGTCCAAATCGTCGATCCCAACTGTTCAACATGATCTCCACAATAAAATGTGCTTGCATATCAAATTTTACATTTTTTGAATTTTTTTACTATTTATTAAGTATTTTACAAAAACTAGTCAAATTTAGACCATTGAATTTTGTACCCATCTTATAAATAGTAAAAAAATTCAAAAAAATATAAAATTTGTTATGCAAGCACATTTTATTGTGGAGATCATGTTGAATGGTTTGGATTGACAATTTGGACTTTGAAAATGAAAATAATGGTTGTGGTAACTTTATGGTAACTCAAAAGTGTTGTAATCGGATCCCTCCTCATAAAGAAAATGATATAGATCATATATATTATGATTTTACTATTATATTTACTTTTATATTTGAGTTTTAAATTTTAAGTTATCAGTATTTTTAATAGAGGCACAATAAAGATGACAAAAGAAGAATTAACTAATATTTGATCCACTGACAAAGGCAATGCAATATATGTGAGAGGTAGCAGATTCAAAATCCGAACAATTTTTTTTTTTTTTTATAAATATTAAGTAGTTTAATGAGTTAATCTTCAATCTTTAATAAAAAAAAGTTAGAGAACAAAAATAAATGCATTTAAATCCTCCTCGAGAAGAAAGAACAAACTTTTATTAAGTTTCAATATCAATTGTAACCAATGTTGTAAATAGCGTTTATAGCGTCATAGCGGGGAGGCTACAAAGAAAGCTATAGCGAAAGCTATGCTACATAGCGTTTTTTTTTTACAAAAATTATATTATATATTTGTACAATAAATAACACCAAATTAAGCATATTGAACCAGTACAAATTAATAACACCAAATTAATTAAGAAATTATATTATATATTATATCTAAATTATCTAAAGTCTCATAGAACAATAAATAACACCAAATTAATTAAGAAATTATAATATTCATATTGAACCAGTACAAAGTCCAAATTGCGGTTCAAAATATCCATAGTAATATCATAAACTATCGATCTTTTTCTATTCAAAATATCTTAAGCATCATGATTCATGACATAATATTTTTTTTCTATTCAAATTTCAAAATAACCTAGACAAGTGTTTCTTTCTCGGTTTGGGCAAATTAAAAGATCTGTAGCAACAAAGCTTTTAATTGATTTTGGTTTGGGCTTTTATTTAACTTTTTTGGGTCGTTATTTAAAGCCCATATAAATTGCCTAAAAAAGCCCATTATGCATAGCGCGTGCTATTTGCGCTACACGCTATGCGCTATAGCGGCCGTAGCTCAATTAGCACATTTGCATGCCATAGCTTAGCGTTTAGGGTAAAAAAAACACTATAGCGGTGCTATAGCACTAGGGCTGTAAATGAGCAGAGTTTGAGCGAGTTACCCCCAACTCGAACTCAGCTCATTAAATAAATGAGCGAGTCAACTCGAGTTGGGATGGTAATAATGAGTTGTAGAGCCAACTCGAACTCAGCTCGTTATCAACTCGAGTTGGCTCACAACTCGTTTATAAACTCGTTTAACCAGTTAAATCAATACAACACAAGTTATAAACGAGTTTGAGCTGAGTTTGAGCCGAGTTTGGGTTTGGTTTTGCTGGGATTTTTTGTGTCCAAGACTGTGTAACTTTATGTAACTCGAGTTATAAATGAGCGAGTTGGGGTCAGCTCATTTATTAAACGAGTCAGCCAACTCGAGTTGGAACTAACTCGAGTTGTAAATGAACGAGTTAAAGCGAGCTGTAAATGAGCGAGTTACGAGTTCGAGCAATTTTGCCCAGCCCTATATAGCACTGCTATAGCGCGCTATTTAGAACACTGATTGTGACACGAAACAACAATGCTTTAAGACAGAAAGACTCGTGTCTAACATACTTTGTTAAGATATTATCTTGCATGACAGATGCATGTTTAACTCCAAGAGTAGAAGTAGGATGTTCTCAAGTTCACAAGTCACTTTGTGAAATCAACTTTAAAATCTATTGGATTGATTTTAAACGACGAATCTAACCGTTGAAGTCCATCTAGTTTATGAGTAATGCATCTACAAGCGAAAATTTAAAATTTTTGAATTAATTTTGTATTGAGTCAAGTGGTAAAAAAATGTTCAAAAAATAAATGCATTAAACTTAAGAATGAATGTAGATAACGAGCAAACGAAATTTTATAAGAGATTAATTCAATATCAATAGGAGTCACTATTAAACACTAATAACTTTTGATTCATGGTTAATTTAAAAAATGCAAATTACATGCATATAGGAACAGAGAAGAGCGATGCTCTCTTAGTCTTAGGTGAATTCATATCCCCTAAGGTAACTCAAATTTTGAGTTCAGATCTGGATCGTCCGATCTGCTTTGATAATAATATTAAAGGGGTTCTCTGCATTTCACCTCGCTTCCGATTGGTCCAAATTCTGATCGGAGGTTCGCATCTAAACTGAATCAGCTACAGTGATTTCTCTTCTGGATCACAAGTAAAAGCAAATATACAGTCAGTGACTTGCTGCGAACTGGACTGTATATTTGCTGGGGGTAGCCGTACCTGGACCCGAAGAAGAGGAATCGCTGGGAGAATTTCATGTCCCCTTAGAGCAGACGATTATCAATTCAAAAAGGAGAATTTGTCCAGGTACGGAACTGGGTTATCAGGTTTTCTCATTTCAAGTGATGAATGATATCTCTATTGATATACATCATACAAGCACAAACAAAGTTTATCATCTCATCATCTACAAACTGCAGTCCTACTCCTATCAGCAGTAACATCAATTCAAACTTATCAATTGAAACTTATCCTGTGATTTTTTTCTTCTTTTCCTTCTTCTCTTTACTTTTTTTGCCTTCTTTTCCATAAACTCACAAGTTACATCCCATCTTAACAAAGCTCAAAAGTCAAAATTATTGAAACCACAAAAGTAACAAATTCTTCGTGTAATTAAGTACCAAGCAAATGAATTATGTATTTCTTAGAAACTTGGATGCAAGTGCAAATTACACCAAGCAAATGAATTATGTATTTCTTAGAAACTTGGATGCAAGTGCAACTGATTTTGCCTCGATGCTGCGCGTAAGATGCTCTTTCTCAGCTCTCCTTCTATTTTGCCTTGCATTCTTTGCCCTCTTTGGTGCCAGCCTGGTTTCCCTTGATAACACTGCCAGCCTAAATCTCTCGGCCAGGGGCAACAGTGGTATTTCATTTGAAGGGTGAGTTGCAACATTCCTCCCAGCAAAAGTGGGAGGAACGGAACAAGCCCATGTTTTTGGGTCAATGTCTTGTACAATAGAATGGTCAAGGGGTATTTCTGGAAATGCCTCAATTGGCACTTTAAGTCGGCTGTGAAAACCAATTGGAGATGGGTTCGGGTTGACGATGATTCGTGGACATTCAGTTGACAAAATTGATTTTGAATCTTCATCAATCTTCGGCTGAGCATGAAAAACTAAAGATTAGCTACCAATATATGATATGACAAAATAGATGCACACAACCAATTTTGGCGTGAAGGTGGTAACGGCGTCATTATTTTATTAAAAAAAATAAGGACCTCACATAAATAAAAGTGCAGTACGAGGGTCTTTATTAGGTTTAGGTTTTAAGATATTGAACTAAATGTAGTAGATATTAAAGTTTTAGACCCTCTGATTTTCTTGGCTTGCCGAGGAATACACGTCATACCTAACATATCATCGGGCCTGCTAGTTTAGCCCCCACCAAAACAATCATAACAGAAGAGTGGATTAAGTTGCAATTTCTGAAGAATTTGCGTCAACAATTTGGGATCATAGGTAAGAGGAAACAAAGAATAAGTTACATGCATGTCCCAACAAAACAATGAATAACCCTATGTATGGCAGTAATACATAAAACCCCCAATATGTCACTCAAAAACACAGAAAATACAACTTACACTCTTCCTGATATTTTATTAAAATATCAAAATTATCCCTCTTCTCCTCTCATTTGTGTAGAGAAGGACGACAATAAGTGGTCCATATGATAGTATACATGTTTGTGAGCATCTACGTCCCTGGTATTATTAGAGTTTCTAATTTGATGTGGCAGTTTCTAATTCAATTTCAGAGATGTGAGAGAGTTTCTTATTTAGAAACTATGCATGAAAGTTTCTTATTAAGAAACTGTTTATAAACTCTATGCTGACCAAATGATTGGCTCAAATTATTTCTCTTTTTTAATTTATTGCTGACGTGGCTTAATAGAAACTCTAAAAATAATTTCAAAGATGTAGAGTTTAGAAAGTTTTGAGACCTTAATTTCTTAAAAGTATTTAACAGTTATTTAGAAATTCATTTGAGTTGCTGTGATGTAGATGTTCTTAGGTATATACTATATGCACAAAATTCCCACTATTTGTTGAAGGTATGCTGTATCCTATATGCCAGATTCTGGCATTTCACAGGCCAAGCATGAAATTACACATAAGATATAGTCACATACCCATAAAAGCCATCTAAGAGACTCTGCACCACTCGATATGCTACTGGTATCAAGCTCCTCCCACGAATCAGCTTCAATGACATGTAATTTAGGCTTAAATAAACTCAAGCACCTTCTTGCTGTCACATTGCATCTGTGGCCTCCTCTGCAATTGATTCATTCATCTTTTTATTTCCTGTTTATGTACAAGTTTGGTGCATAGTCAAAATCCACGCACAAGGAGTAAACAAAAACCAACAATCCAGGTCTTGGTTTTGTACTAGGACAGAATATTGTTATATTTTTTATATTTTTTTATCGTGATCTGTTCAATTTTTTGTTTCTAACATAAATCTAGCATGACTTTGTGGATCAAAGTTGCAAATTGGGCCCTAATACAAAAGGTTGAGTCATGAGAGAGAGAGAGAGAGAGAGAGAGAGAGAGCAAACCCGCATCTGAATATTTCCAAAGAACGGCACTGACATATGATCTCAGAGACACCATCTGCAGTCACATTCTCACAACGGCTACATCACAAACGGGTACAAAAACAATATTTTCAAGTCAAGTTTTCAAGCCTTAACTACTAAAGTATATAAGATTTTCATCAATATAAAATTATTTACTAGTAAACAAAAGCACTAATATGGCAAGTAAAGAAGTATAAGTATCAAACCTTATATCAACGGCATGCAAGTTGGTACAAATCTTAGCAATTGTGGTGAGGCCGTGATCAGTGATATCTGATCCAGAAACATCTAGAAGCTTCCAAGAAGGCTCTGCAAGTGCGATAAGCACCTCATCATTTAATAGCCTCCTTCGTCTTGCTATTGCCAATATTATCAACTGCAAAGAGTCTGGATTGTTTTACCGTTTTGTCGAAAGACAAATGAAAAAATAACAGATTCAACATGGCTTTTATAACACTGTTACTGGTGGTTAAAGTAGGCTCCTAAGAGCATCTACAATGGTGATTTCTTTTAAATTGCTAATCTGATGTGTCAATTGCTAATATAATTGTTGGGTTGTAGGCCAATTTCTAAAAAAGCAAATTTGCTTATAAAGCAAACGATTTCTTTTGGACATGTTGGTACTCTCGCTCTTTCCTATTGGCTCTGACCCAATTTCTTGGATGGAGGGGTTAAGAAACTAAAAGGAACTTAATTTTTAAGTAGTGCTTTACAGCTGTTTTTAATTTTTTACGGATTGCTGGGTTGGAGATGCTCTAAGCTTTATTCTGAAATGGCCTTCTTCGCAAACTATAGAAAACTTATTATTGTATTTTGCAGAAAACACCCAACAATTATCTCACTTCCGCAATACACCTCAAACTACTATGAAAACATGGTGACAACTTGCTAATTTTTGTGATCATTAGGTAAGCTTGACAATAGTTTTAACTTCAAACAATTAGGCTTGTTTGCAATGACAACTAAGGTAGAAATGCTACGCATATTTTGCAAGAATCACAAGATCTTTGTTAGATTATGTACAATCTCGGGTTTACCTACAAGCAAGGTAATAATTGGTGAGCTTAATTGGTAGGAAAAATAACCTCCAAATAAAAATGTATATATATTGCTCATCCACATACCTTAATTTCAGGTGGAAATCCAGCTGAGATTTCTAATAAATCAGAAATAATTTCTTCCAAATGTTCGCCAAGAAGTCCAATGCATAAACTAACCAATTTCCTCGGCTTTGATTTCTGTGGAGCTTGATCTGATAAATCAGTTATCAACTTCTGAATCACATCTCGTACCAAGCATTACAAACTTAGTCCTAAACAATTTTATGCAATCATTTGGGTGGTTTACTTTTTCTCTTTGGTCATGAAAGAATCAGGCTAAGTTGAGCCTGAAACAACAATGTACCAAAGCTATCCGGATCGCTACTGGTACAAGCCGCCAGTACTAAGACTGACTAGGGTTTGGTAAATTTCTGATTCATAAAGGCAAGAACAGGGACAGGAGCCAACCAATATGTTAATACCACTCTAGAAACCCTTTCTTTAATTCACCTGTTTTTACAAGACAGTCTCAGTTTAGCTATTTAACTTATATTAATTTGATCTAGTTTACCAGATTTTTCTCAAAAGAAAGGATACAATCACCAACTAGTCAAGTTTTAACTAGCCAATAAGATCAGAACAGAACTGCACTTAATAGTACACCAGATTTACCTATATAGACTATAGTCTAATAAAACATCTCGATCAATAAAATTAAAATTAAAACATAATTTAAGATTTCCTAATTCAGAAAATAAATCTTACGGATAAGATCGGAGATCATGGACGAAGGGATTGACTTTTGGTCCGGTGCAAGCTGAAGGTTACTTAGGGCTGACGTCACATCCGTCGCCGACCGGCGCTTTTCCATCAAGGAGAGACCCCAAAAGAAACGGTCTGTTTGGATTTTCTTTACACAGCGGGGACAGAGAAGGGAAGAGCCACTGTTGTAATTTTGGCCAAGTATTTTTCATACCTGAAGCTGAAGCGATAGCCTCGTACAGTCGTCAGTCGGTGGGTAGGACGAGAGCTATGGACCGTCGATTTTGATTGTAGAGCTGCGCAAGTGCGGATTAGATCTGATTTCTAGGGCCCGCCCAACCGTAAATTTCTAGGGTCTGATTCATTTGATTTTCAACGGAATCAAAATAGTTCGGATTAAATGGTTCAGCTTTTTTGGTTTATATAAATCAGTTTGCTTAACTTTTTAATTACTTAGGATTCTCATATTTGGTTTGGTTTAAATTTTTCAAAACTGAAAAAACTGAACTGACTGAACTCTATGTGGTTCAAATTATGATTCTGTTTTTGGACTTAAAAATGAAGAAAAGTATTGGTTTTGATATTTAAAAGATCTACATTTTTCTATCATTCTTAAATGATATTTATATTTGTATTGAGTTTTGATCTTTGATCTTTGAAAATTTTATCTTTTTATTTCGGTTCAATCGAACAAATTGAAATATACTTTGGTTATTTTTGTTCGGTTGTTATTCGGTTTACAAGTTTAATTTGGTTGATTCAGTTATATTTTTGAAAACCAAATAAAATTTTAATTTGATTTTAACATAACCGGCCCAACGAACACCCCTACGTAGTCTTGGACGAAATCATATCAAGGTAAAAAACTATTATGTTTAGATCCCGATCGTCCGATTAGAATCCGTACGAATATTAAAGAAGACCAAAAATGATATATTATGTTACCTCAGAGGATATAGATTAGATTTGGACGGGTGCACCAGAGCCCAGAGGAATTCATATTACATGTAATAGAATTATTGGGTTTAAATCCGGTCCATTAGTTATATACTAATAGTCTAATACGAATCTTGAAAATATTTCGTGCATTACATGTTTAGATCGAATTACCTTAAATTTTGATTGGACAGTCTAGATTGAAACTAAAAAATTTTGTTACCAAAGTATGCGGACTCGCCCCAGAGTGGAAATGAAGGGGTGAATTATCTGAGACAACTAAATTATTCAGCTACTTCGGAAAGAGAGATAATACAGTTGGTTAGAAAAAAAGTCATAAAATTATTAGTTATTTAAAGATCCAAAGTTTAATTTACCTCATGATTTCGTAGCTTCTATAAATTTAAAAAAAAGAAAAAATTATTCAGCTATTCTTAAATTCGGACCTGAAGTGTGTTAGGAGTGTATGAGATTCTAGTAATAGAAAATGAGTTGTTTTAAAATTTATGTTATGAGAATTTGAACGGGCCAAATTCTTTACAGATAAATTTAAATTTGAAATATTTTAGAAATGTGAACTCTGGAGAAAAGCCGATATTTTTTTTAATACCAAAAAAAAAAAACAAATTATCAAATCTGCCCCCACTCCAAACTTATTTTTAAATCTACCCCAACCGCTCAGTCACTGGGCGTTCCAGTTTCCTAGCTGACCGCCTAGCAGCTGGGCGGTCCACTGTGATTGCTGACCGCCCAGCTGCGGGGCGGTTCGCTATTGTTTTTTTTTTTTAATTTGTTTTTATGTTTTAATTTATTTTAAATATGGTACATTTATTTGTTTGAATATTTTATATTAAATTGTTGCAATGATTTATATGATATATATTTATTATTTATTGACGATTATTTTTATATGTTATGTAATTGTCTTGTTTTTAATATAATTGATTAGTTTTATATTTAGTTTGTTAATGTTTAAATGTTTTTAAATGGTAATCTAAATGGTAAGTCTAAACAACAAAAGTAGGTAATCTAAATGGTAAGTCTAAACATGAAACATAACAGTTCAAACATGAAATATAATAATCCAAACATAAAATACTAGAAATCTATCAAACTAAAAAAACATAAAAACCCTAACGACGACGACGAGGACGAGGACGAGGTCTGGAGAGCTCCAACCTAGCAGGTGCACGGCGGTCCCTCTGCAACGGCGGACTCCTCTGGTGAACCTCATCCACTTGCATGTCATCGTGTACGGCCTCGCGTGCCCATGGGTCCTCCCTCAGGTGTAATGCATGCTCCTCATGGATCCCCGCCTGTGTACGCAACACCCACGGATCGGTCTCCCAAGTATAAGGATACGTGGATGGAGGCGGTGTGTCAAATATAGCAGAGGCAAAGCCATCTGCAGTCTGCGCCTCACTCTCACTGGCCTTACCGTTGTGATGTTTGATCTCCATATATTGCGGTCTATGGGAGCTAGCTGGCTTCTATCCGCCCTCATCTCCAGTGAGGTCATCCAATGAGAAAACGGCCGCGGCAGCTTCATCCTGCATGTAAACAATGTTAATTTTGCTACATAGAAGTAACGAGTAAATTCATTAAATAATGAACTTTTGCTACCTTAGTCTGCTGCACTGGAACTCCATGCTTATTGTAGTACGTGTTCCACGCGTTGTTGTTCAACACCCATTGGTGGATCGCCCAACCCGAGTCATCATCTGCAGAATATTTGTAATAAAAAATTAAAATATTTGTACAAACTTACCAGACAAGCATGACACAAGCTCCAGTATAAGTGGGCGAGCACGGGTCCACCCCAGTTCCACCTCGACGGCCGCTCAATATGCCTCAGCAGAGAAAGGAACATAATCGAAACTGCATCACCGCTGGAATCGACAAACATGATACTGCCACATAAATCCATGACAAACGCCCTCACGTACCTACAATATAAATTAGTCAACATAAATAACTACAATTTTTGTTGAGTCCATAACATATTTTAATTTGCAACTGTTTGTGATTACCTCAGAATGGCCCACTCGTCAACGGTATCGGGGGTGATCCTACGCCGGTGGAATTAACTGCGGAGCACCACAAGACTAATGCAATATTTGGAATACCGGTACTCCTCCTCCTCTCCTTTTTTTCTTCTTCTTTTGCAAGTCCGTCGGAGCGGCCCCCAGCAGCTCTGGTATCATGTCCATTAGGTCCGGATGGTCTGAGACACCACCGATGGGGTCGCCATCTATCCGTAAACCCCATAAGACGCTGACGTCACCTAGTGTGACTATCATCTCCCAACCGGAAGGTGAAATGTGTAACAGCCCAATTTAAGAATATATGAAAAATGTAGTTGACTTGAAGTGAAGTGTGTTTAAAAATAGCAATATAGAGTTTCAAGTATATTTATAAATCTGTATTTTGAAAATTTGTAAATAATAGACTACAAATACATATGAAATGCTAAATGAGAAATTCTGAAATCATATCTATCATAGTTGTACTAGCCATAAAGTTGAGTAAAATAATTTGATTATTGTTGTAACATCCTAAAAAATTGGAAACATGGAATCATAGAGGGTCAAATTGAGAATATGAAAGATTTGGTGGTCTAGGAGCAAAAGTACTTAAATTAACCTATCTGAGTTCATTCTAAAACATTCCTTGGCTGAAATTGAGTTACCTTTAGTTGTACTCCATTTAATTAATATAATAATGTGGTCAAACACCTAAATTCTTTTTCTTTGGAAAGTAAGAGAGAGAATATATAAATATATATTTCTTTCTCCATCTTGATGAATGACACGTATATTAATAATAAAAAGAAAAACACTTCTAATTCGGTGCTTCCAGACTCTCTTGGGGAATCCGAACCAGAATCAAGATATTCCTGGCAAATAACGAAAAGAGGGAAAAAGGGGAAAGTTGAAGAGAAGAACTTGATCGGAGAGGAGGAGAATAAAGAAGATAACGGCATCTCACAAAGAAGGATAGTTGTTGGGTTGATTGATTGATTTATGGCGCTCTTGGGGCAGCCTTGAGCAACTCGATAGGCTTGATTCAGAATAGAGAGCGACTTCTAGCCCGATCGTGTCCAACGTTAACAGGTGCGGATTTCGAGTTATTCCTAGCCCATTCTAACTTGTTTAATTGTTGTTGTAAGCTCGTGGGTTTCTTTGTTTGCTTTTGATCGCATGTTGATTTCTTGATGATTGTGATTTAATGAGCGATTATTGTACCATCACTGGTACGGGTCTGGTGTATTGCTGCACACCAGCTGTTCGGTGAAATGCCTAAGAGAAGTAAATTACTGGTACGGGTCTGGTGTGTTGCTGCACATCAGCTGTTCGGTGAAATGCCTAAGAGAAGTAAATTGTTGGTAATCTTAAGGTTAATATATGGTAGTGATTTGGTTTGCTTAATTTGTATTGCTTGCTTATAATTGTTGATTTGTGTTGTTGGATGGTTATAGAGTAAGTATTGATCAATTATTGGGTAACGGTTCATGTTTGCAAGGCATGCATAATTAACATAGTATATGGGTATTGACCAAATATAAAGGGATTGCACTAGAAACTGATGTAAATGCCAAAGTTAGTATAACATCCCTGCTACTATGTTAACCAAATCGGTTGGTATGGTGACACTATAGAAATGAAGGTAGTGTAATTTTAAATGAGCATGCATGACCTTAAGTGAGCATGCATCTTATGATTTCTCTATCTACTCTTGAGACTAGAGCATGTCATTAATAATCGTTTGGTTTAACAATAGTTGAAAAAAATGATTTGGTTTGCCTGATTGCTCTTTTCTTGATTATTGCTTGCTGATCTCCTGTTTGTTTGTCAAAGTATATTTGAATGCTTGTTATGGAATTGAAACTTCATATTTTGAATGCTTAAATTTTTTTTGGGACATGATGATATTTTTCATAAGTTGGTGTATAACATGGTACAAAGCAACTTAGCTAAAGCATGAGTTTGATTTAAATGAACCTTAGCATATATGATATGGATGCATAGTAATTCTCATAAATGCAGGACATGAATGCATAACTTTGCATGTGAGGCATATTCTATTTTCTGAAACTAAGAATGACTTGATCTGAAACATAAGTTATAGTTGAATTATATTATGCATTGTATTTCTTAGTTCAGTCAAAAGGATGTATGAGCACATTTTTATGAACCAGCTTTTGAAACTGAAACATGACATGATTTGAAAAGAATGATTCGTAACATGGTACTGTGAACTGTGTTTAAAGAACCATAAGTCTGAACCTGACGGTCATGTAGGCGCTGTCTTTTCGTGGTAGCGCATGACCGTGGTAATGTATTGATTGAACATTAAACTTGGAAACTTGACCGGTCATGTAGGCGCTGTCTTTTCGTGGTAGCGCATGCCCGGGGTCATGTAGGCGCTGTATTCGTGGTAAGCGCGTAATTTCTGTTATGTAGGCGCCGTTAATTCGTGGAAGCGCATAACAGAAATTGCATAGGCGCCGTATTCGTGGTAGCGCGTGATCCAGTTATGTAGGCGCCGTTGATTCGTGGAAGCGCATAACTGAAGGCACGTAGGCGCCGTATTCGTGGTAAACGCACAATTTCAGGTTATGCGCATAACAGAAATTGTGTAGGCGCCGTATTCGTGGTAGCGCATGACCCATAGTCAGAAAATTGTCGAATCTGGATCGCAAGATAGAAATGTTAAAAGAATTTCTTTACAATAATATTTGAGTATTAAGTAAGATTCATGAGCATTTGAGTATTTGATATGATATGTTAGCATTTTATGCATGTTTGAATTTATAATCAATCTACCTGCGTGAGCATTGCACTTTGGAGTTTATAGAACTTTTATGTTATCATAAGCATAACTTAGTTAATGAAATGTCATAGGTAAACTTATTTTTGGGTTACTTCGTAAGGTTCAAATTTTGGTCTACATTGATTCATGCTAGCAGTTTACTATTGATTGTGAATTATTTATTTGGCTAGATGATCAATGTTGCTCTTTTATAATTATGCTCGGTGCTGGTTGGGTCTTAGAATAACTCGACTGGAACTGAATACCGCACTGAGAGATTTTCAATCTCTCATATTTCCACTTTGTGGGTTCCAGGTACAAAACACAAGATAAGGAATTATGATTTTGAACTTGAAGACTGCAGGACTTGCAACGAAAAAAAAAGTAAGTTATGTCATTGATAATGTATATGTATATATGTGATTATGTAAAATGATTGAAACGCCTTGCGCTATTATGCGCGGCGGGTTGTCGGCCCTGTTGCTGGGTTGTGACAAAATGTATGCGTCTCCGGTCGCCATCTCTCCACTAGACCGTAAACGAGAGCCTGGTCAATATGACAGTGAGGCATGGTAGCCAACTGATACAACCCGAGATGCATGATGCACTGCTCCATCAACGGGTGACGGAAGTATGGTATCTCGGGGGTGCGATGCCTGACTGTCATCATCGTCATGTCCTGCATTTTACAATGATTTTAATATAAACGTCTAATTATCTGTAATATTAAATAATGCTATTTAAATTAGGAATACAAAACCAACGTACCTCCATAGATGCAAGCGAGACACGGTGACTAACATGTGGGGTCCACAGAAGAGGACTAAATGTGTCAGGATGGTGAGGGGGATAATCTCCAAAGGGAGCCTCTGCACCGGATGCCGCTGCACCAGATGCTTCTGCACCGGAATCCTCGGCACCGTGATCATGTGAACTCTCCCCCGTCTCCAGAGGGGCATCCCATGCACGTCCCCGTATAGTTCTGACCATACTACATTTCAATAAACAGAAGATTCTACCTTATAAATCCTGATTTATAAACTTCAATTTTGTCAACCCTAAATCCTAATTTACAAACTCTAATTTTAGAAAGCCTAATTTTGAACAATTCAATCGCGTCGAGAAAATCAACAACCCGCACACAATAATTAACAATTCAACCCTAATTTACAAACTCCAATTTTGTCAACCCTAAATCCTAATTTACAAACTCTAATTTTGGAAACTCTAATTTTGAACAATTCAATCGCGACGGGAAAATCAACAACCCGCACACGATAATTAACAATTCAACCTTAATTTATAAACTCCAATTTTCTCAACCCTAAATCCTAATTTACAAACTCTAATTTTGGAAACCCTAATTTCGAACAATTCAATCGCGTCGGGAAAATTAACAAACCGCATACGATAATTAACAATTCAATTTCTACCAATCGTTCCAATGCCAATACAAGATACAAAATATAAATAAAAAAAGTTATTTAGATACTTACCCGAAAAAAATCGGACTGTCACCGAGATGGCCGAGATGGCCGAAAATTAGGGTTTGGGTGAGAGAGGGCAAGAGAGAGAGAGAGTAAGAGGGAGAGGAAGAGAGAGAGAGTGGCAGATTGGAAGAGAGAGAGGAAAAGAGGGAGAGAGAGAGGAAGAGAGGAAGAGAGAGAGTTCAAGAGAGAGAGAGAGAGGAAGAGAGGGAGAGAGAGAGACTTCGGTAGTGAGAGAGAGCAAGGTGGGTCGATTTTGGGCGGCGGGGAGGCTGAGAGCAAAAGAGAGAGAAGAGAGAGAGAAGGGTCGGGCCGCCCATATAAAAAAAAATCAATAGCGGACCGCCCAGCAGCTGGGTGGTCAGCTATGCACAGTGGACCGCCCAGCTGCTGGGCGGTCAGCTATGGAAACTGGACGCCCAGTGACTGGGCGGTTGGGGTAAATTTAAAAATAAGTTTGGGGTGAGGACAGATTTGATAATTTCTTTTTTTTAGGGGTATTAATAAAAATATCGAGGAGGAAAGTCCACCGGGATGCCGAATTATAGTTTGCTCTGCTGAATTTTTATTTGGTTTTATATAATATAAATTTGATTGACTAAATAATTTGATTAATTAAAATGTACATCATAACTTATAAAATAAATTTAGGGGGAATTTCATGTATACTCCTCAAAACTTTGAAATTACGTATTTCCCCCTCTAAATTTCATTATATCATATTTACCCTTAAAAATTTCAGAAACTCACAAATTTACCCATTTTGACTTTTATGTTAAAATTCATTTTAAATTAATATATTATCCATTTTACCCTTTATTTTAAATTAAGAGGTGGATTTTTATTTTTTAAAATAAGGTAAAATGTGTAGTTCAGAAAATTTTAAATGAGTTTTAATAGAAAAGTCAATAAATTGAGGTAATTTGTGATTTTTTTTTAATTTGGAAGGGTAAATGTGATATTATGAATTTTAGAGGGGGAAATATCTAATTTTGAAGTTTTTGAGGGGTATACATGAAATTCCCCCTAAATTTAATTAAATTTAGATCTGAACCACTCCGACTCGAGGTAACATGTACAGTCTCCTTAATATTTGTGTGAATTCTAATCAAACGGTCTACAAATATTATGTCATCTTACGTGATACACATTCTGGTGGCGACTGCACATTAACTCAAAAAAAATCTTTTAAGCTAATGTTTATGGACCGTCTAATCCGTTTTAAGATCTGTATGAGCTATATCTGCCATAATTAAAGAATCTTTGCAATATAGGCGAGGTCGGTTGGCTCTAGTGTTGTGCTCTCGGGTACCTCGGGCCGGGCCGGGCAAAACCCGGGACGGGTAGCGGGCACAACGGGTACGGGTACAACGGGTACCCGGGTACAACGGGCACGGGTAGACGGGTTTTTTTTTTTAAAGTCTGCCCGGCCCGTTTCAAACCCGTGCCCGTCTCGGGTTCCCGGGCCGGGCGGTCCGGGTAGGCCCGGTCCGATTTTTTTTTTCTGTTTTCTGTTTTCTGTTTTTTCTGTTTTTTTTCTTATTTTTTTTACAGTGTCGTACGAATATTATTACGTGTTTATAATTCGACTTTTAAAATATGAATAGTTCAATACCCGACATTTTTATTAATATCCAAAGTTTAATACAAATTATTAATTATGCTCAGA
The DNA here is from genome assembly GCA_025461045.1 of Carex parvula. Classification (NCBI taxonomy): domain Eukaryota; kingdom Viridiplantae; phylum Streptophyta; class Magnoliopsida; order Poales; family Cyperaceae; genus Carex; species Carex parvula. The sequence goes on along the minus strand of JAJGRW010000529.1, from coordinate 265,796 downwards.
TTTTCAAACTTTCGCTAAAAATACCCAAGCCGGCCAGAAAATGGCCGGCTTACTCCATTTTTTTTTTTTTAGAGAGAGACTATGAAGATCAAAATATTGAAATCTAACTCTGAAAATTTGAAATTTTTGTTTAAATTATTTGTTATATTACTTCTTTTGATGTATAATTAGCATATTTATACTAAAATACGCTAGATTACTTGAAATTATGTTAAATTACACTATATTATAATAAATTATGTTTAATTATACTAAATTACGTTAAATTACAATAACTTCGCTAATTATGCTGAAATACGGTAAAAAAAACACTAAACTACACAAAATTATGCTATAGTAGACTGATTTTGCACATCTTTCATGAATCATAAAAAATAGTAAAAAAATTTCAAAAATAGTAAAAATTGGTAATCTGCAAGTTCATTATGTAACTAATTTACTGAGCTACTTGGATTGAATGATAGAAATGAAAATCTTAATCGGAAACTTCAACTCAAGTTTGAGGCTCTTCCCTTTGTTTTTTGGCGATTCTGAATTTCAAAATCTGGCATAGCAGGCACGGACGCATGCGCATTTTCGCAAGCTTTCCGAAAAGTGGTCATTTGCTGAAATCGGACACTCGAGCGCCGTTTTATGACCGTTTGAAGTTTCATCGCCGTTTTTCGCCTTTTCAGTGAAGATATCCTCCCTATTCATTTGTAATTTAGCGTAATTTAGCGTATTTTAGCGTAATTAAATTGATAATATATTTTCTAAATGTTCATTTATTTTTAATAGGTTAAATAAAATATAAATCAAAAATATCTTAAATCAATTACTTTAAAACAATAAAATATAAATAAAAAATTTCTTAAATCAATTACTTTAAAAATAAATATGAATTATTTTAAAACAACAGGATAGAAATGACAGGTGGGACCCACCCGGTTTGATTGATTTGAACCAATTACTATTGAACCGGAGGAAATTTTTTTTGAGAAAAGAGGTTTTCGGGTAGCGGGTAAAGGGGTATTCGGGTCCGGGTACACGGGTAAGGGTATCGGGTGCACGGGTTCGGGTAAACGGATGCGGGTACATCCGGGACGGGTTCGGGTACACGGGTATTCGGGTTCGGGTACGGCGGGTACGGCGGGTACGGGTGAGCCCGGGTATTTTCCAAAAATGGATGACCGGTCCATTTGAAACCCGTACCTGTGTACCCGAGTATATCCGGGCTCGGATACGGATACCCCGGGCACCGGACACGGGTGGATCGGGTTCGGGCAGCCCGTGTCGGGTAACCCGGTCCTCCCGTGTCGGGTGGTGTCAAACCACTAGTTGGCTCTGTTTAAAATCAAACAGCAGAACAAAGATGTATAAACTCAAAAAAATACTCTTTTGAGTTAATACAGACGATGCGGACTCGTGGCAACTGACGTGTCCGACAGACGTGGCAGTTCAACTTGGGTTATAAAAGTATTCAGACCTCGATTTGGCAAAAATGACATTTTATTTTTTCTCATGATCTCATCCTGGGAGTAGTGAAGGAGGTCAATTTGGAACCAATGCCCATCGGACTCAAAATGAGTTGATGGGTCCGATGACCGTTCGATCTGCTTTAAAATTCGCACCCACAACTTTGCATATGCTTTAAAAAAATTCGTGTGCACGAATCTTAAAGTGAATCGGACGGTCCCGAAACCCGCCGGACCCAAATTTGAGTCCAATGGGATGGGACCCAAGCTGTTCTCGCAGTGAAGGGGTGAAATTTGTCGCCTCGTGCTATATATAATAAAAATGTACGAATTTCTTAATTTGTTATTAATAACTAATAAATCAGAATATAACTTTGTCGGGCAGGTCTGGTCAGGTACTACTTTTTTATGATTTATTTTGTCTCGCTCACTTCGCAGTGGTCAGTGGTCAGTGGGAACTGGGAACTTTGTCGGAGTTCAGATCTAGCAAGCCAGCTGTGTATCTATCTCGACCTCTAGCTGTATTCATACTTCATATATAGCACCAACTCGGAAGGAAGAGCACTAATTAAACACTGTTAGCAGACAGACGCTGAGAGATCAGAGATCAGAGATGGGTTTCTTTCAACTTTTCCTCCTCTTTCTCGTTACATCAGAGTCATTTCTCTCCTCCAGTTCGCTCGCCGTTGCTGGAGAAGAAGCCAGCCTTGGTGCCAACAACTCCAGCCAGCTGGTTCTAAACTTCTACGAAGAATCGTGCCCCCAAGCAGAGGAGATTATTAAATCTCAGGTCAAGCTTCTCTACAAGCGCCACAAGAACACCGCTTTCTCTTGGCTCCGTAACATTTTCCATGACTGCGCTGTTCAGGTTTAATATATATATTCCAAAAATATTCTAATCTTTTTTTTTTAATATTTTAGCTTATTTTAATTTGTATACTCCAAATTAAAACCCTGATTAATCTAGTGATTTTGCATGAATTTTAGTCTTGTGATGCATCCTTGCTGTTGGATTCAACAAGGCGGAGTATTTCAGAGAAGGAAATGGGTAGAAGCTTTGGCATGAGAAATTTCAAGTACATAGAGACAATTAAAGAAGCAGTGGAGCGAGAATGCCCCGGTGTTGTATCCTGCGCTGATATACTTGTTCTTTCTGCTCGGGATGCTATTGTCGAGGTGTGTATGATTGCATGAATGTGTGTGTACGTGTGTGTAGACTTAAGACTTTGGAACAAGCTAGCTAGCCTCTATGCAGTTTTAAATATGATTTGGTTAAGCCTCAATTAATTAAAATGCAAACTATGGAATTGGTACCAACGACAATCAATGGACACACAACACATGTAGAATGTTATTAATGTCTAAATTAGGTTTCCTATATATACTTCATAATTTAGTGCTTCCCATGTGGGAATCATTTTGGTCTCCACTAGGCAAATTAAAAGTTGAGATCTGAGACCATATATATGTATTATTTTCAAATTTAAAGTGGCCCTTCGATTCATTGCACACCACTTCAAATTAAGTGGTTCTTCAGTGATCGATCTTATCTGAAACAGTCAATTAATATATAATTGAATATTAATAAACTGAGTGGTGTACGTAGATAGGGGGCCCTTATACACCTCTGAAAACTGGGAGGAGGGATGGGAGGAAGAGCCGGGCCCCACTTCTTGAGCAGTATCTACCAGACCACAACGACAGCATCTCCTCTGTCTTACACAAATTCAGTGCCATTGCCATTGATGCTGCCGCTGTAGTCGCATTACTCGGTATATATATAACCTAGCTGAATTATTATATATATTTAATTAGTTTCTTTCAAGTAATTAATTATATATATCATCAGTCAGTTAATGTAACTGAATTGGTAAATGTACCACGATTAACAAATTTTATAATTGTTGGTCAAGGCAAAAAATGGTCTTGTACTTATAGGGTCACAAATACAAAACATTTTTGGATTTATTTTTCATCCATTAATTTATCAATTTCATTTTAAACTTATATATATATATATAGGGTCCCACAGCGTTGGCCGAACCCACTGCACAAAGCTGGTGCACCGTTTGTACCCTGAGGTGGACCCAAACTTCAACCCGGATCATGTGCCTCACATGCTTAAAAAATGCCCCGACGCTATACCCGATACAAAAGCCGTACAGTATGTACGCAATGACCGGGGTACCCCAATGAAGCTCGACAACAACTACTACCGAAACATACTAGATGATAAGGGTCTCTTGCAGGTGGACCATGATTTAGCCCACGACAGACGCACCCGTCCCATCGTCAAAAAAATGGCAAAAAATCAAGCCTATTTTTTCAGAGAATTTGCACGGGCTATCAGGCTTCTCTCAGAAAACAACCCCCTTACTGGAAACAAAGGGGAGATACGCAAACGGTGCAATGTGGCTAACAAACGCCGTGCCTAGGCAGACCTAATTAATTAATTCTGTTTCTTTTGCTTTTAATTAAATGCATTAGTAAGGTTAATCATGGTTTATAACTAGAGTAGTCATCCAATGCCTCCAAGTCCAACTATATATGTTGTTAATTATGTTATGATCCAAATTGCTATTTGGGCTAACAAACGCCGGAGTGATTTGGTTTTTTTTTTTATGCTATAAATAAAAAAGTACTGTAGCCCAACTCAATAAAAATTATCTTGAAATAATATATATGACGATTCTTGGAAGAGGCAATTAATGCAGTCAACTCTACCGATGGAGCTGAAAAGAACTAGTGACGCTGATTCAATTGCTTTTATAAATCACCAAAACACACACTACGTATACACAACCCTCAAGTAATAGTAATATACTAGAAAACTTTTGTAACAAATTAATGACGGCCTTTCATTTCTCCAAATATTATCCAGGATATAATTCTCAACAAAATGGTGGGGTTTATTTAGAAAATTGCCAAACAAGAAGTTACTTGTGCGGTTGACACTTGACACTTGTGTTTGTTACGGAATCAAATCACCAAAACAATACAATTCAAGTATATATTAACAGATGGATCCGGTCTTTCGACAACTCTCTGCATCGTTACGACTTACGATCCCCTTTTACAAAGTAATCGGACGCGCACGCTGTGATGGGATTAATTAAACATCAGATGTCAACATCTCCGGAGCCATATCTAGCTAATTTTGACATTTATAATAATTCAAATAAATTATTGTATGTAATATTTCGAAAATAAGATTAGCTAACAATTTTTTAAAAATTATTAAACAATTTATATTATTAACTATATGAGTAGAATTAGTGTGTTCTTAAGCTCACTAATAAAGGATTTGTGAACTTAACTTCAAAACTTATCAAAATGATTTCAAATTAATGATGAATCCAAACATTTGAAATCAAGTTTATAAATAGCGATTATCATGTCGCGCGGAGAGGCTAAAAAAGAATCTATCGCGAAGAACGTAGTTATAACGAAAACTATCGTATATAGCGTTTTTTTCATTTAAAAAAATATATTTTATATTTCTACTAATTATTAACATAATCAACATTGAGAAATTGAAGAACAACTTATTTAATTCTATATTTTTTTCAATCATGCAAATAAGAAAAAAAAGAATCTACAAGATAACATTCTTTAATAGTTTATACCTTGTATTACATATTATAATAGACGAAGAGCAGATGCATTACAAGTGGAATGAAGTCAATACCTATTTGATTATTTTACGAATTACAATAATTAAATCAAATTGAAACAAAGGGCAGTGATTTTACAAGTGGCCGGGAACTTATCTCTGATTCAGGGCTGCTTTCCACTTTTTCACTTTTGACGATTTGGACAATTAGGTCAGCCGCCACCTCCCTCCTCTCCCATTCCACCCCTTCCACCAACTCCATTTTTTTTTCACTCCTTATAGATCTCATTCCTGATTCATTGAAGAAATAAAATAAAATAAAAAAGAAGCCAATGTAGCATAGCAGTCGGCAATAATGCATAACGTGTAGAAGTAATTGCAGTAAGCTATTATAGCTATAGCAGTTATAGCTCAATTAGCGAACTTTTATCCCATAATGTAACATTTAGGGTCCGAAAAAGCTATAGCTATTTAGAACATTGGTTGAAACTAATCTAATTCACGAGTCGTGCATTTAAATGTCAAATTTATAAAATTTTGAATTAATTTAGTACAAAGACAAGCGGTAAAAAAAAGTTTATAAGTTAATTTTTCATATTTTTTGACCGCTTCACTTTGTACTTAATTAATTCAAAATTTTATAAATTTGACATATAAATGCATTACTCGACCCTTACCATACCCGTGACACCCCTAGATTTAGTTCTCAAAAGTTTTAGGAACCTTATTTGTAGATAATTCTAATAAATTTATTATAAATTTACAACTTTTAGGATATAATGTAAATATTTTTTTACTTATAATAATCTCAACTATTTACTTTCAAAAAGATTTATCTTAACTATGTTAATTGCAAAATTTAATCTATTTTAAATAAATACATACACTGCTTATAAAATTAAACGTCTTTTAAAAAAAATTAAACATGATAATTTTATTTAAAAAATGAAGTAATTCAAATTTGTAAAAATCAAGGTTCTAAATAGCGTTTATAGCGTCGTAGCGGGAAGGCTAAAAAAAAAGCTATAGCGAATAGCGTCGCTATAGCGGAAGCTATTCCAAATAGCGTTTTTTTTTTTTTACATGTCGTATATTCAATATTTGTACTAAATATCAACATTATCTAAAGTCTCATAGAACAATAAATAACACCAAAGTAATTAAGAAATTATAATATTCAGATTGAACCAGTACAAAGTTCAAATTGCGGTTCAAAATATCCATAGTAATATCATAAACTATCGATTTTTCCTATTAAAAATATCTTAAGCATCATGATTTCATGACAAATTTTTTTTTTCTATTCAAATTTTATTTTCGATTTGGACTTTTTTTCTATTCAAATTTCAATTTCTATTCCCAATTTCACAATTGATTTATCTGTAGCAAAGTAGCAAGACTTTAGATAATGTTGATATTTAGTACAAATATGAATATACGAAATGTAAAAAAAAAAACGCTATTTGGAATAGCTTCCGCTATAGCGACGCTATTCGCTATAGCTTTTTTTTTAGCCTTCCCGCTACGACGCTATAAACGCTATTTAGAACCTTGGTATTACTACTACCCCGAGTGGTTACAGAAACTACAACACATTACGAGATCCATTAGATCAAAGCTCCCCGTTTCCGAGTAGGATACACTGAAGTAACACAAATTTTGAGTTTGGATCGGACCGTTCGATCAGAATTCGAACCAATCCGGTATAAGTTGGAATGCACGGCCCCTTTAATGTTCGTGGCAAAAAAGATCTGACGGTTTATATCTAAACCCAAAATTTGAGGTACCTTAGTAAATATGAATTCAAGTTTACCTTCGTGCGCCGCTTTACTCTCTCTCTCTCTTCTCTCCTCTCATTGGTTTTCTTTTTCTATGATTTAACAAACAAATTAGAAGTTTCGAGCAGGAGCAAATATTGCATTCTTCCCCTTTTATCTTCGTTCTCTTATCCTTCAAGCTAGAGCATTCTGGTTGTTGGAATAAACTTTTGCTTCTCTTGTGAGCATCTCTCTCTCTCTCTCTCTCTCTGCGGTGGTTGCACGCAACTGTAGATCTCAGGCTTCATTGGTTACCTTCCAAATCGGGTCTAGAATTTACATCAAGATTCATTGAAGAAATCCTCAAACTTAATTTTTTTTTTTTTTTCTATTTAGATGCTGGTTCATCTGAGTTCTTGTAATTCTCCAAAGATAAATTCTTGTCAACTTCAAATTGACCTTTTTTTTTTCTTTCCCGTTTCGTTGATTTGCAGATTTTAAATTAAAGTGTCATGGAAGGTGTTGTTGTAAGGAGAGTTATCCCATCTGACAATAGTTGTCTCTTTAATGCTGTTGGGTTAGTTTTGATTTTAATTTTGCTACTTTCTTTTAATTCCCGTTATTTGTGAATTTCTTGAACAATCTTGTTTCTGAATAATTTGCTTAGGTATGTTATGGAGCACAATAAACACAAGGCTCCTGAGCTTAGACAGGTTTGTACATTGTAATAACCTTTTCCATTGTTTTTATTATTTACATTGTTATTTCACTGGGTTTTATTTTTCTTCGATTCAGTTGGTCTAGTTCAACTCTAGATCAAACATATTCAGTTTCTGTCTTACAAAATTTAGAAAGAAGTTATCACACTTGAGACAATGAAGTTTGGAATAGTCTAGTTTTATGTTTTCTTCATGTCATAATGGTGTGATGCTTTAAAAAATTGATGTGAAATTTTGTGATTATTACACGATTATGGCCATGAGCTGAGTGTCCCAGCCAGTAACATACCAGGTGGTTCATCTCAGTAGAGGTGATGTATTCTGGTACCTAGCCTCTAGTATTTTTCCTGGTTCAGCACACAGGTTTTAACTGCTACTGGGACCTTATTCTTGGCTTATGGCACTGTAGCAGTTCATATTGGCATAGGTTATCAGTATGCTTTTATGAGAGCTACTTGAAAAAAAATACTATTATGTTATTGGTTTTTTATTTTTCCTCTCTCGCACGTTGATAATTTGCTGTTCTTGCAATTAATCTAAATTATTTTCTGAATTTTCCAATGAGAACCAACATTCCTTGTACTTCTTTATGAGCCAGCAATCAATCCTCCAATTTTATTTATGTATTTTGAATACAGTAACCCAACAGAAATGAAAGGTTGGTAAATTGTCAGTATTCATGGAATAAGAATACGCCTTTTCCATACAGAATTTAATGGTTGCATGTTATTTTCTGATACCAAAATTTTTAGTTGTTAGTGACAAATTGGAGAAACGTTGGGTCTCTTTTGTAGGTGTCTATAGTATTTGGTCTCACTGAAAGATAAGTTTATAAATCATTATTTCTTTGGTGTTGTAGGTTATAGCAGCTGCAGTGGCAAGTGAGCCGGTAAAGTACAATGAGGCATTTCTTGGAAAAAATAATGAGGAATATTGTTCTTGGATCATGGACCCTGAAAAATGGGGAGGTAGATATTAATTCTGACTTTGCATTTTGTTACAACAACCCTAGCTCTATTTTTCTATCACTAACCAATGACCATACTAGTCAATAATAAGAAACAAGAATTAGTAAACATTAAGGTTTCTTTTGTGCTTTGATGTTTTGTATATGAGCTATAACTTCAACCTTGTGACATAGTTTTGTTTGGTTTTACTACAACAGGAGCAATTGAACTTTCCATACTATCAGAATATTACAGTCGTGAAATTGCTGCTTATGATATCCAAACTATGCGTTGCGACTTATATGGCCAGGTCTCTCTCTTTTTAAAAATCTTGAATGAAGCTGTCAAGTTCTCTCTTTCTCTCTTTTTGGGAATCTTCTTAGGAAAGCTTGGACTTAAAAGGCCACTGTAGATGTTTTTTACATCTTATTGGGTCATACGTGAAAGTTCTATGTCTTGTAGGGAACATACCTGGATTTTTTCTGGATTTTTTTTATTTCGAGTTTACTGAAATAATTATTAAAACAGGAGAAGAACTATAGCGAGAGGGTTATGCTTATCTATGATGGATTACATTACGATGCCTTGGCAGTACGTTTCTCTTAATATTCCTGGTTGTGTACTTGGTTCGGCAATTACCGGACTGAATCGCTTAGTTTGGTTTGTTAATTTTCTTTCAGTGCATATTCCTTAAGCCCCAATTGAACTGCATTTCATAACCAAGAAAAAATAAGTTGCTAACAAAAAAATAAAAACCAAAAAAAAAAAAAAAAGATTTAAGTGTCATTATGTTGTCATCCTGTTTTCTTGAACTTGCGATACAAAAATGACAGTTGACACCGTCTGCTTCGGCATCTGAGGAGTTTGACCAGACGATATTTCCAGTTGACTATAAACGGTCCATTGGTCCTGCTGAAAATCTTGCTCTGAACCTGGTGAAGGATGCACATAGGTACCTCCCCATTATTTTTTTATTTTTGTTTGTTTGGCCTAAACCTTTGCTACTTTGAAAGCCCTATTTGCCCTGAAGAAAGAAACCATGAAGTTGCAAACTGGGTCAGGATATGTTGAGAAACCTGGTTCAATTACCAGTAGCTGGTGGACAAGTAGTTTTTTGAAGACCTAAGACTCTTTTTTTCTGCTTAATATCCCTGTTAATGGTTCATTTTCAGAAAAAGAAGCTTCACAGATACATCAAACTTCACGTTGCGGTGCGGTGTTTGTCAAATTGGTGTTATTGGTCAGAAGGTAATGTGCGCTCTATTTTCATGTTATTTTAGTTTGCTTAATTGTACTTACTATCAAACAAAATTCATGGATACTCAAATCTCTGTGAAGTTTGTATACCCCATACATGAACATGAGATAATTTCTGCATTTTCCTAATTAGCCATCTTATATCTCCATAATACAAGGACTTGGTACATGATGAATTTTTACACTTCCAGTATATATTTCATGCTTTATCAAGGGAATACACAAAATTCTACTCTCTCAGAAGTTATATTTTTCTTGGATTAACTTAATAGGAGGCTGCGGAGCATGCACAAGCTACCGGTCATATTAATTTTCAAGAATATAGATAGTTTACAACAATTTAACATTGAAATGTTATTGTGACATGTAATTTTCAATTTCTTGTGATTCCACCTTCGTGATTGCCCCCACTTTGGAATGTTTTTTCCGCACATCCTAATTCAATTTAGAAACATCAAATTTTATTGGACTAAGTGTGTAATAATTGAATTGTGTTGAATGTTGTAATAATAGAGTAGTATACCTTGATTTGTTGAGTTATCTGGTAATATTTTCATAATGTTTATTTAATGTCATTAGCACCCTCTTCTAGAGAGACATAACATAATATATGTATATATAAAAAAAAAAGAAATTACAATGCTCCACATTTACACAATATATTAAAAAGAAATGATGGTAATGGCCAGGCAACCAGTACTTTTTGAAATTTTCCCTGTGCTAGTAGCTTCAGGCCTTCAGGTATATTGACAGCGGGATATTTTCTCAAGTTAAAAATATTATCAAAACAGCTCTGTTTCTCATTTTATGTGTAAGATTATATTTGTAATTCATAAGAATAAGTTTGAATTTTTTTTGTTTTGTTAGTGAATAATGAAAGAAAATTGTCGCTCCTTGCTCGTTACATTGTTTTGATTGAAAATAAAAAAAAATAAAAAAACCAGAGGGTTTGTTTAATATTTGGCGGAGAGGAGACTTTCCGACCCTTGTGCAATTTCATGGGAGCATCTGCATTAGGATTTCACTTTGATTTCGAAAAGTATGCTGATTTGATTTTCTAAAAGCATGTTGACACTTCTATTCTAACTTTTGAGATGCAGTGTAATTTATAATTATTTTTTTAAAATTATTTTCTAATTGAATTTATTGGCTTTCGTTTTTATCGCTCTTAACTGTTTTTAGTAATGATTGTCTACTTGGTCACTAAATATAATTAAAAAATAATTGTATGAACGTAGAGGTTTAAAAATTAAAATTAACTTAATTTCTGTTTGATGTTTGACAGCAATTTTTAATTTTTTCATAATTTTAGTGTTGTGAATGATGCAATGCACAACATACAGAATTACAGATCAAATTAATTGGTTAGGTGTACCAATAGGAATAATGATATTAGGCGTAGCCACGTGGGGACTACTAATTACTCACTAGACGCTCTTCATATTTTTTAATTTAATAAATATACGCATCTTCCAATTGCCTTGCCTAACGGACTCACTCAACGAATACAACTCATACTGAGATCGCCGCTGGCACAACTCCCACTCAAATACCTGGGGCTCCCACTATCAATACGAAGACCAAGAAAAATAGACTACCAACCCATGCTTCAGGCAGTACAGAGACGAATAGAGGGCTGGACGACCGCCTACCTATCCTACGGCGGATGCGAGACACCTGTAAAAGCGGTCCTTTCGGCCATACCCCTGCATTATATGCAAGTGCTGAAAATTCCGAAAGGGGTCATCAAGCACATAGACAGCATGAGAGGGAGTTTCTTCTGGAAGGGACGGAAGGAATGTAAAGTGATCAACTGCCTGGCTAGCTGGGACTATGTATGCTCCCTGAAAACAAATGGGGGTGTAGGTGTCATTAATCTGGAATGTCAAAACAATGCCCTCATGACTAAGTGGTTGTGGGTCATCCAAAACCACCAGCAAGGCTTGCTGGCCCGTACCATTCGACAGCTCTATGGCGTCACTGACCCGAGACATATAGCGGGTCACCAATCGGATTTTCTTGAGCGAACTAGGCAAATTGGTATTTTTTTATAACTCCTCGACTAAGCCATGCCCCCAAACGGGTCGTCTCTTGTGGCAATGGCATGCCTCAGGCCAATTCTCTTGTTCCTCGGCATATCGGAGTATGCGTCACACAGGTATCATATCCTTAACAAACAAGAAACTATGAAAAATTCGGGCTCCCCAAAAAGTCAAAATTTTTCTATGGCTTCTTGTACAAAACAAGATACTTACGCAGAAAATTCTCGTAAGTAGAGGTTGTGGGGTGCAAACGGGATGCAAGCTATGCCCGTCTAGTGAGATGGAAACTAGGGATCACATTTTATGGGAGTGTCCATTTGCGGTTAGATTTTGGAGATGATTTCTCGCGCAGAGGAATTTAACTCGCACTGTCCACCAGCGAGTTGACCACACCATCTTGGAAGTTTGGCTACATGGTCGTTATAGATGTGGGGCATCGCAAAGGACAATGTGGAATACGGCATGGGCCGCAAGTCTCTGGGTCTTGTGGAAAGAAAGGAATGCAAGAAAATTCGCGGATAAAATCAAACCGGTGCGAATCTTAATTGATATAGCGGAAATGGAGGTCCATGATTGGACTTCATTTGGATAATTAGGAAGGGGCAGTGAGCATGTACATATCTTGTAAATTGTTTTTATTTTTCAATAATCATGTAAGGTAACAATTAGGATCCTGTAAAACTTTTTTACTTATCAATCAACTGTTGGACCTCTATGGTTCCAACCTTCAAAAAAAAAAAAAAAAATATACGCATCTAGTCTTTTCTTTCGTTGTGATTAAATGTATATTGTGATAAGCCTATTAATTAAATCATTTCCGAATGCATTAACCCACTGCACATAAGTTCACACAACTCCAATAAAATCGGAAACTACGGCCAATGAGGGTCCCAACATTTACATGGGAATCCAAATGCAACAAAAGTAACCGAGTTGCGTTGAAAGTCAATATTTGTACATCGAAATTGACCCGCTACACGAGAGGTCAAACTCGATGAAACTGAATATGTAACTGTAGCAGACTATGGAGAGGGTAACGTGGCTTTACATCATTACATGAAAACCAAGGTTTATAATGAACATAATTTTTTTTTTAATAAAGTTGGAGATGAATTTATCCAACTGTTTACAATAAGCAGAACTAAATACAAATATTTTTCTTTTAAATCTCATTTTGTGCAAATCTCTATTTTCTGTAAATCTTATTTTGATGAGTTCGTTTAATTGTATGATTGCAGAAACTCAGTTTGATAATCTTCAACAACTATTTTTCAATAACAACCATGATTGTATGATTTTTTTTGTATTCATTAGCAAAAACTGTTTTCTTTAAAAATATATATGTTAAGAAACTGTAGTAGAAGTACAAATCCTTTTATTCTCATCCATTAATATAATTATAAAAGTGTAATGATATCAATTATATTGTTCCCCACCTCCAGTCCTCCATCTGTCTCTTCAATTCATCTCTTCTCTTTCTTTCTCTTTCTTTCTCTTCGATATTGAGAAAACAAAGTACGCTTCTGTATTGAGAAATATACTCTGTTCGAGCAAAAAGATGTTCTTTGATTCTTTCTCTCTCTTGCTTTGTTTTGGTTTCGAAGAAATAAAACTATTCTTATGGAAAATAAGCGCTTGACACATGAACTATGGACACTTGCATATTGAGTTATAAATACTTGCAATATTTGATATTAATACTTTCAAAAATCATCAAGTGTCATATGAAAAAAAATATTGAATGACGGGGTATAAATATTTGCGTGACGACGGACAATTATTTACATAAAAATTGTTCACCTCATAAGCATAAATATTTATGTGCATATGATCAAATAGTTTATAATGACAATATTAATACTTTTAGAAAAAAAAAAAAAAATTCAGCATTGAAGCTCTGCGGTTTCCTAGGTAGTTATGCCCCCCATGCAGTTTTGAGTGGTCATTCAAATACTTGTGGTGCAGAAAAGTTTAGAAAATTTTACTGCGAGACAATTATTAACTCTTAATGACATACTAACTCTCTCACTGTATTATTCCTTCACCTTTGGTTACTTTTTCGTGTAAAGACTGGTATGATTATGATGGTTCTCTTAATTTTTTTTTTATTTTTTATTTTCTGGAGCAGTTGTAATATTGAATGGAAACTTGTGAAAAAAAACTTTCAAAGGAACCGTAACAATTATATAGTTCCTACCAATAGACTATATAAAAAACACCACAATTATATCCTTATAATAAATATATATTAAAATTATTAAAATAAAAAATAAAAACATCTGTTGGTAACGTTTCTTCCATGTGTCATTTGTCCGGTACTCCTCTCCAATCGACCTAGCTAGTAGACTGATTCTTACATGGACTGCTGATCTGGCACTTTCCCCTTTTCAAATCCTTTACCTTCAGCAACAACTACCAGATTTTTTTTAATATATTTCTCCCTAGACCCGTTCTTGCTGGTTCAGGAGCAATGGCGCATTGGTAAGTATATATATTAAATATGTTCTTTTGTAGAACATGTTCATGCCAAATATTTTCTCCATGCATTGTTTCTCGGTTTCAACGTGCGTAAACTCTGACCCGTCATGTGATCGACCATATTTCTTTCCTTGCGGTCATATCTCTATTTCTATATTCTAGTCTTGCATATATTATTATGCACACATTGCATATACCCATTCTATCTCTCTCTCTCTCTCTCTCTCTCTCTCTGCCCCTGCTATATATACTTTCCTAGCTACTAATACATTTATCTCGATCTAAACATATATATAATAAAGTGATTGCAAATATTAATTGCTTCAAGCTAAGTGGCAAATTAAGCAAAGGCACAAGAGAGAGAACACTGCAAACAATTAAGATCTGAAGAGAGGAGAAAAGAAAGAAACAATTATGGGAAATAATTGCCTCAAACCAAGAGCTGTAACATGGATGGATGATGAGGAAGATGAATTTGAGCAAGAGGTTATGGAAAGAAATGAAGAAAAGAGAGAGTTCAAGGAGGTATCCTCAAGTAGTAATATAGTGAAGATTAAGATGACAAAAAGGCAACTAGAGGAGATATTGAGATTATCAAGCAAGAAAAAATTGCCTATGGAGTTGGTTTTGAGCAGCCTTATAAATTCAAACAATACTGTACAGCTGGTTTCTGATCAGACAAGTAAATGGCGACCGAGATTACAAGCAATAGCAGAACAAGATGAAATTAATGAATATACTTAATAGATAATTAATAATTAGTAGCTGGTTTTCCAAATTAATTTATATATATATATTAATGTAAATAAATTTTTTATATATATATTCCATTTTCTTGACAGTACGTGCTCTTGGTAATCTTTTAAATATTAATGTACAGATGTAGTGTGCTGATTCATGCAAAAAAGGAGGAGGTTTAGTATCAATATAAGCTATATATATTAATTCTGAGTACATTATACGTACATGACATATAATATATTCACTAGCGCGCGCAACAGAAATAGTCATCTGGTAGATTCAGTGTGGTTCATCTCTATTTGGACTGTATCGATCGGTTCTCATATAGGCTTAGACTGCATTAATTGGAACTTCTTTTTTATTTCTAAAAATATATACTGGCACTTTCTAGCTATTCTATCTTTTTGGGATCATGTCGCGCAATTTCCAATTTAGAAAAAAATTATTTTAAAGAGATCTCTTTCTAATTGTTTCTATTGGCTCTCGTTCTCGTCATTAATTCTTAACTAATTTTAGTAATAATTGTTGATGTGGCCACTAAAAAAAGTAATTAAAAGTTAATTGTATGTGTATAGATCGAGGTTTAGAAATTTAAATTAACTTAATTTTTATTTGGTGATTGACAGTTATTTTTAATTTTACTGATGTAGATGTCATTATTGGTGATCCATATATAAATCGTCGTTATTTTCAATCTCAATTCTCTCAGATATATATATTAACATCTGATATTGTGTTTAAGACAGTGTTTTACTGTGAACTGTGCACATATATATGATGTGCACGTGCTCCTTCACCAGTGCAGCAAGCACTTCTCTTAGTCTGAGGGTTCCATAGGAAATTAAAATGTGAGCCATATAATTAAGGGGCACTAATTGTTGCTAGCTAGCACAGTACATATATAAAAACTGCACAATTACGCACACACTGCACGTACGTACACCACCTGCAATTTTTGCACAACAAGAAATATGTCATAATATATATCATGGCATTTCAAACATGCCATATATATCTTGAGCTAGCTAGCTCATGTACGTACGTATACGTAGTCATGTGACATGGAGGCAGGACAATTAATTAAGACTCACAGCTAGCACACCACACATGATGAGATCGATAGATGTTCCATGAATCTAAATATATACTCTCAAAAACGGAGTCAGAAAGTGTGCATGATAGAACGATGGAATATAATTTTACAAAAATTTTAACACATGCATATATAATTTTGTAATTAATTATTTCTAAAAAAACATTCATATTAAAAGAAGCATATTTTTATTATTAATACTTCTAATTACTTCACCATTGTATACACTCATCGCGCGACACTAATCTAAATGCTATTTGAACTGACGGAATTAATTAGACATCGAATTAATTAATCTTGATATAATTTAATTGATGTGGATGACTACATCGATTTCAGTCATGATATCATAGCGTTTCAAACATGTGATCACGTACGTTTCATGCATGCATGCTCATAATTACATGGAAGCATGCATTAATTGCAGGACAAGGCTCACAACACACCTAACTCACATGCATGTTGTGTTTTAGACATGTCAGATGCATGCGTGATGCGTGCAATGGTTTTTTATTTTGTTTCTTATATATAAAAATTGAAAACCAGCAATAAATAAATTTTTTTGTTTTCAATATTAGCTCTATAAAGTTTTTATGATTTTTGGTTTGTTCCAACTTTATTTTTTTTTTAGTCGAATTTGTTAAATAACCCCAATCTAGACCAATATATTTTGTGACTTTTTTTATTCGATCTCAATTAATGTTCGTTTAAATATGTATATATGGACCTCGAAATACGTTAGATTGTCTTGAATTTTTGGTAATTAATCTAAAACTTGTTGTTCTTCTTCTTCTGACACGAGATATTTTGAAATTTGTTCTTCTTCTGACGTGAGATTTTGAATTTTTGGTAATTAAGCTAAAACTTATTCTACTCTGACACGAGGTAGCTTGAATTTTTTTGTAATTAATTAAGCTAAAACTTGTTGAGTGACACAAGCGTGCAAGAATAGAATTAAGACCATTATTTAAATAAGTTCTGTGGTCTTCTATCAAATATGGTGTGCATCGATCCCGGTCTAAACATCCAATTTAATATAACTTTTTCTACATCGATCTTAGACCGTTTTCATTTTCATGACTTGGTCAAACTGTTAATTAAGGTCACATTAATTCAAAAACCTTCTTCAGCTAGCTTCTGTTTAATATTTAACTTATGTCCAGTGCCTACGTACGTATAAATTGCACTGGAATTAGATCCAATTTATAATTATATTAACGACAATAAAAGTAATTGAAAATTTGCTCCCCTTCTTTACTTTTGAGCGATCGCAATTACTTGCATATTTAATATTTTAGTTCCATTAGGGATACATTTTAGGTGATCCAATCATTAAAATTGATAATTAATTATGCTCCAACTAAAATCTAAAATTGAACAAAATATTGTTACAGCAATTTCGAAAGAATTAATATATCACTTATTGTACCAAAATAGATGTAGTATAACATTTTACTGCAAATTACAAGCATAATATATTTTTCAATTAATTCAGGAAACATTTCAAGTGATTATTAATTCAGGTAGTCCTCCACATGAGATCCTTCTAACCTAAGTGCAGGATCTGACCCCAGAGAGTTTTTCCGTTCCAGGATATCCGAGTCCGAAATCTCTATTATGGTGACTGGCTGATGCAAAGGACCAACATCAAAAGGCAATAATAAAGTTAGTTTATATTTTCAACTTATTTAGTATAAAGTCAAGTAGCAAAAAATACATATTTATAAGTTAATTTAAAGCATTTTTTTTCATCATTTTAATCACTTGACTTTATACAACTAATTTGAAAATTTATAAATTTCGCATGTAAACGCATTACTCGTGTAGTCAATTTTAACGGTTTGAATTTATTGTTTGAAGCAAATCCAATAGATTTTGAAATTGAACTCATTTAAGGACGTAGTTAACTTAAGAACACTCTAATTCTACTCAAATTAAAACATATTAGATATTTTCTATTAATTTTGGATACATTGCAATTGATTAAATCAACAATATCCAATGAACAAAGCTTTGGCGGAAAGAAAAGTAGAGGAGCCATTGTCCCCTCTAAAATATAGATTACTTACATTTTTGCATAGTCGACCAAAAATTTAAAATTAGAATAAGCTTCTACAAACCCGATAGAAAAACTTCTATCAAAAATAGAGAAGGTAAACGAACAGCCGAGTACAGGCAATGGTTAAACATGATCTTGGAGTTTCTTCTGTTCCTTCTTTTTTCTTTTTCTTTTTTTGCAATAAGCTAGAGAAAAATCATTAAACCTGGTGTTCAAAGCCCAGTCAATGGTTTTGCTGACTTTATATACTTATACTGTATAATTACTAACTAAAATATTCCCAAAAAAGTTATATTTTTTTTAATTTGTTATGTTAATCTTGTCAGTTATTCTCTGTCCTCACCGGAACCCTGGGTCCTCATTATATTTTTGCACATCCTGGAAAGAAATAAAACAGATGTTAGAGCATTTTATTTAAATCTTCAGAAATAAGTCGAGTAGGAAAATTTAGAGAGAAAACAGGAAAAATTACAAGTCTAATTCTTCAGTCTTTTTAACAATTTCATGAGACCACAAAACAGGGTCCACATTGCGGGGCAAGGCCTCCTGTTGTTGAGACCTATCTCTTAGCCACTGCTCAGCTTTGCTGCATTCACTCAAAACCTGGAAAAAAGACCAGAAGCTTTAAGGGAATGTCTCCATTTATACATATAGAAAGGAAACATATTCATCTGTGCCCTTGCAAATCCTCAAAAATATTACCTGACACAGATGTGATAAACAAGAAATATCAATTGTACACAAGCCCTAATAAGTTCAACCTTACATTGTCTAAACTTAATAGAAGTTCCAAAGCCAATCCCCAGCTAACCTTTACATGAAATAGCAGCAATTGAAGGGTGGTTTGAGATGTGCAGAAAATGAATAAAGTGCAAGGGTACATAATACCAATTTCAACATTGTCTACAGGTTTAGGATACCAAGCAATGGAAGGATGAGAACTACATCTCTTTTTTGCAATGTAAACTTACAGCATCTCTTTCATAGCTAGTCAAAGAATCAACAGCCATCCGATGGCCGACAATGCAGTTAAGAAGCTCTCTTGTGGCCACAGCTCTTGCTTCTTCCTCTTTACACCGATTTTCTAACGGATCCACCAGCTAATTTCAGAAAACAAGTACATTTTCAGCAAATATGATAGAATATGAAATCTAAACATAAAAGGAGACGGACATTTAAGCAATTATTGGATTAGGTATAGATTGTTCAGTGATAATGCCGAATTTCATCAAAATAGCACATATAAGAGACTTAAACTCTATAATAAACCAGAATGCTATCACCCATGAACCTTTTTTATAAATAAAAGACAGACAGATGAAATTAACTTGATCATTGACTGCATTTATTGAAGTAAATAAAATACATCGAATACCTCGTGTATGCGTTTCATTTCTAGCCTACCCCAACTTGTTTGAGACTAAAGGCTTGGTTGTTGTTGTTGTTGAATACCTCATGTATGCAATTTACATGGATACATAAACGTAATTAAATACTTCATCCTGATTAACCTTCCATGCTTTGATATTTTGCTAGCAAACATAAATTTGTTTTTCATTTCATTAATTTAGTTTATTGCTCCAGTTTCTGGTTATTGAGTACTCGGGTTTCTTGCACCTGAGGATGTTTGGACTATATCGAGCATACAAAAGACTTATTGTGTTCAGTTGGAATTAATTTGAGTAAAATTCCAAGATTAAAGAAACCGCTACATCGTGTAGAGGTACAGATATATCATCGCTGCATGTGCAAACTTTAACTGTTTAACATTAATTTTCACTTTTTAATTGTCCTTATCTTAGCATACCACCAGGCACCAGCAGATTTAGCTATCTGTTAAAATCTCTTTCGGATGAGGTAAATTCAAGGCTAAATCATGTAAATAAGTCTACTAGAGGACTTCAACAGAAAATGATGGCATATTTCAAGGTTTATCGAGTTAAATCAGGATGTTTTGAAACTTTGAATAATTGAGATCTTTTGGGAGCTAATCAGGGCAAAATGCAAAAACAACTAAAAACTTGTGATGAACAGATTACAGCTTAACTAAAGTTAAGCATAATTACCTTCTTTAGTTCCTCAATTTTGCCAGCATAAACCTTTTCAGTCTCATTGTCTCCATCTTCATAAAGCCATTCTTCAGTTTGTTGCAAACTTGTAGAAATTCCCTCCTTTTCTGATTCACTTGCGAAGCTCCGGTACGTCTCAAACAACTATTCACACATAAGATTTGTACCATTAGTACTAGTATACAGAAACTGAGAGCTCTGCGGCAAGCAGGGGTCTATACCGCCATTCCAATCTGTTGGATTTGCCAATATCCATTCATTGAATCCCCATAATAGTTCAAAGGAAAAAAAAAAAATATGAAACCATTTTGCAACTGACCTATAGATATGGTACGCTTCTGCATGACCACTGCAGAGTTTGGTATATAAGAACAAAACTGTACACCCTTGAATCAAGCCACATTACAATGGTACTAGTACATTGCAGTACCTTTCTTTTAAGAATCATCCATTTAAGTGTCAACTCAGCTCCCCTATCCCCAGTTGAACAATTAAGCTAAGATACAAGGGGAGTAAAGGCAATAGTTTTGCAATAAGTCGGTACCTATCAAAATTGAATTGCTTTAAAAGGGAGAGACCAAATAAAACATAAATTAAACTTACTTTGTTGCGAATATCATATACATAGGACTCGAGCTGGTTCTTCCGATCTCTAGTTTGTTCCATGAGCAAGTCATGCTGCTGCAACTGCTTTTCGATCTCCTGTGCTTTCCGAAACAACTCTCTGCCTATTTCCCCATGTACAGTCTTCTTCACTGGTAAGTCTTGTTTTCTTAACCTCCTGTCATTCTTTCCCTGAACATTTGAGAGAAATTGTTGCGTTTTTTGTTATTATTATCTATTGGGCTAGTACTGATTAGACGACAGCCAGTAAAATCAAAGTGCATAGATGAAATTAGTGTAACATAGCCACTGGTATTACCGGAAGCACTTTTAAACCACAAATGGCATTTCTGTCCACATTGACTGCAAGTTCTTAACTATATAAACCAGGATTTTACAAAAGAAGACACGTTTAATCCTTATTTGCATAGTATAATACAACCATTGGTGGTTTTTGCATAAAAAAAAGAACATATTTTATAATGGACAACCAATATTCATCAAGTGTCCTTCTCCTTTTATCTTCTTAATAGTCACATCATCATTTTACGAGGACAATTGCTTCTATGAACTTTTACTTAGGGTGTGTCAATTGAAGCAGCACAAATTTATGAGGAAAAGAAAGAACAAAAGGTCCCTTTTAATTATGTTTAGTGCAAATGCTTGTTATTAAAGGTAGCTTCTTAGGTTTTATTGCAAATACTGAAGAGCAAGTTTTTTTCCATAGCAAATGTTGATCGATATGGTGCCTTTTGGAAATTACCTACAAAGACTATACAATTAGGAAAAGAGAATATAGAATTTTGCTTAACAGTAAATTTAATTGACTAGGCACTTAGAGAGAACTCACTGCAGCTTCAGTGTTATCAGGTTGGGACCTGAATTCATCATCAATATCCATATCCTCGACCTTGCAACTTCCGTCTCTCATTGGCAAATCAGTTATTTCATCCTCTTCAATCAACTGACATATAAATAACATACTTCATAATCAGATTTTTTAATGTAGGTAATAGTATAAAAAGTATCATATTTACAATATTTCATTCTGGACTAAATATCTTTAAAATTAAGCAAAATTGCTGCCAATCACACCCACGGAGTTTTGAAATTAGTTTATTTATTTTTATTTGCAGAACTATGATCAACTTTTGATTCAATTACTTCTAACAGTTATCATTACGAACAACAAAATCAAACATAGTTGCTTGTATGAGGAATTTTGACCGTCATTTGCAATAAAAAAACAACAACAATAATTTGCACAATAGAGTTATAAATAATAATCCTTACAGTAGCAGATTCAACATAAACAATTCCATGGAGATCCAACCTGACTTTGACTTTGACTCGAGATTTCTCACTGTGTGACTCAAATGGCCCAATCTACAAAAAGTTTAATAGATATTCAAATAGTCAGAAAAAATATCACTGGGCACTTTGCACCAACACCAACAACAACGAGAAGAATGTAAAAAATAGGTGGGTCTGCTAGTGTAATCTATTTCACTAAAAAGTTCCATCACTGTACCAGCTTCGGTATGTATAAGCCAGATAAAACAACTCCTGTTTATTCCACCTAAACCTAGCTTTCCAACAATTGCATTTGATTTGTGTGCTATTGCACACTTAAGAGTCATCCAGTACTATAATACCAAATAAACCAGAAGAACCGTCCTTAAATTACTATCTTACCAGCTTGGTATGATTTTAAAAAATGTCAATCCATTTCCTAGAACTTCTGGGCAAATCAAATATTCCAGAGCTTAGTGGATGTGTATGAAATTCAGAACACCTAACTGAATAGTTATTACCTCAAATTTGCTAATATTAGTGGAAGCTCCAGTCGGCAATTCAGCTGGGTCAGTGTAGAATGCCTCCAAGCTGAAAGTATTCCTTTTATGGATAGTGAGAATTTTAACACTTGGAAATGGTTGGCCTCGTCTGAAAATGGCATTAGATGACGATGTTGAAACAGGGCCTTCTTCTGTGGCGAATCCAATTGAGAAAGGATATGAATCTTGCACCTAAAAGTTATAAGAGAATTTAGGGCGCTTTGCCAGATTATGGTACTGATTTCTATGTACCAGAATGATAACTCAACCAGTCTTTTCATCAAATTTGCTGCTTTTTTATGCCCAACCTTGAACTACATCACCAATCCCCCACCCCGAGCCCCCCTAGGTTCAATTGTTAAGGTATTTGATGAGACTCCCTTTCCATTGCCAGCAATACTAGAAAACATGAATTTCTAGTGTCCAAAGGATCAGTTAATTCAGTTATCTGCCTTATATACAAATTTAACTAGGGAAAACAATACCTACCTATAATTAAAAAAGTTCTAAGAATGAGAGACGAACCTCATAATCTCTAACTTTAAAAACTGGGCTCAACATGGCACAATGCAAAGCACACCCCCTTGCCACACACTCACTGGCATTAATGGTGCGGCTCGTTTCTCGACCAAAGAAGTCAGCCAAGACCCGTGAAATGGCTGGCACCCGGGAACCGGACCCAACAAGCTCCACTGCACTCATCCTATCCACATCCTGCAACCCAGACCATGCAATGGCCTTTCTACATGGGTCAAGCACCCGCTCTATCAACCCAGCACACATTTTCTCAAACTCCTCCCGCTTAATCAACCCTTTAACATCCTTCTCCTCCATCAAGCATTCAATACTGAGTGGTGCCTCAGCATTGGCGCTCAGCATTTTTTTCACCTTCTCACAAGCCATTAGTAACCGAACACTAGCTTTCCTATTACTCCGCACATCGATCTTATACTCGGTTTTGAATTTCTCTGCAAAATGGTCATACAACGCCTGATCAAAATCCCTTCCCCCCAAATTCGGGTCAGATGCGTGCGAAAGAACCCGCATCCCACCTGAATCGAAAGCCAGGACCGAGACCTGAGTGTCACACTCCCCCACATCGACCACAGCCACATGATTTACCGATCCGAAATCAGATTTGTAAATCCCGTATCCCAAACCCGTCGCGGTTAGGTCGTGCATCAGCCTTAGCGGTTTCAAACCTGCAATCTCGGCTGCGTCTAAATACGCGCGGCGCTCGAGATCGGTGAAGTAGGAGGGGATCCCGATTACGCACGCATTGACGGCGGTTTGGAGGTTCGTCTCAGCGATAGATTTAAGGTGAGCGAGGAGCATGGCGAAGAGCTGGACTGGGGAGAAGCGGGTGTTCTCGTGGCTGGGCCGGGTATAGATGTGGTGTTTGAGGGAGGTAAAGAAGGAAGAAGGGGAGAGAGTGTGGGAAGCGACAGCGGCAGAGCCAAAGAGACGATGGTTGGAGGACGTGGAGAAGGAGAGACACGAAGGGGTCTCGCGAGAGGATTCTTCGTTTAATAACACGTCGACACCACGACCGCGCGCGGCGGCGATGACTGATGTGGCATTTCCGGCGTCGATTCCGACGGCGGAGCTCATTGTCGACATTAAAGGTGGGTGGCGGAGAAGTAGAGGAAGGGGAATGACGATTTTCCAACACAGCGAAAGGAGAGAGGAGGGTGCTGTGCTGGTAAGAGAGAAGAGGAAAGAAGAGGAGATTTTCTGCGTCCGTTTAGGAATGTTTAGAATTGTTGCGGGTCTATGTCGATACTATGATTAGGTGGTATTGTGGTAACTGCATTGGTAACTGGTAGGTTGAACGCTTGGTACAGTAAGTCTAGTGCAGATATTGGTGTAGGAGAACCGGTAGGGAGGACAGGTGAGGCGGATCCTTGCGGTCCTTTCCGGAGGCAGTATGTTGAATTCATATCAAGTAAGGTAACTCACATTTTCAGTTTAGATCCGGACCGTGGCGATCTGCTTTGACACGAATATTTAAAAAGTCTAGTGCATTTATCTCTGACTGGATTAGTTCGAGTTCTGATCGAACGATCCGAATCTAAACTCAAAATTTGAGTTACCTCAGAGATCTGAGTCAGGACTCAGAACTCGGCCGTATGCTAGGTTAGACATGTTTTTGGAAATAGACCGTATCCGAGGCGCCCTTTGATGAATAACTGCGCCAGCTATATCCAAATCAGATAACTTGAACTCCACTCATCTTCATGCGCCCCTTCACTCCTATATAAGTCCTCTATTGAAGAGAGACTCATCTTTTGTTTAGTCTTTTGTTGTTCGATTGCTTTTTGCACTTTATGTTCAATCTTACTTGATTTTATTTTATTAGTCTACACCGTCATGTGATGACCACACGAGAGATTGTTATCATTGGACTAATCAGATTAGGATAAAGGAGAATAAAAATACTAGACTAATGTATAAGAACCTAACTAGGGTCACTAGTTGGAACAACAAAGTGCATATATGGGAGTCTCGACATTCGTGCCTTACCATGGGGACACCTATCTTTGGACTAATCACAGATCTCCTTGCACTAGTTAAGACAAGTCTAAACAACTCTCTTGATTAGTAGGGTGGTTATACAGTAATGACAACGAAATTGGATTAGAAACCCTCTTACAACAATTGAAAACTAACATCAAATAAGATAAGAATCAAAGCAGATTGAAGTAACAACGGTGTGTTAAAACCCTAGAAATTCACATCTCTATCTTTATTTTACTTACTTTTAATTTTCGCCAAATACCTTGATCACAACAACAACTCTTTGATTTTAGATTTTGTCTAGCTTATCGAAATATTGTGATTTGATCGCTCAAGACCTTAAAGTGGACAGACACTCGTTTATACTACTCGATAGGACTATGCGCTTGTAGTCTGACCCGATAGCAAACCGAGTTTTACAAATTTAAAAGTAACACTTATGCATTATGCGTGATCAATAATCAAAATCAGCTTTCAATTGAAACAAATGGCAATAATTTTACAAGTGAATACTAAACGAAGAGCAAGCAGAAGGAAGAATTAATATTTCAATATTTTTCGATATATAATGAGAGACTAAATCACAAATAGGAACAGAAGCACATAGTTCGGTTTAGCATACTTATCAAAGCAAACCATGTAGCATCAGAAATAGAAACAGAAGCACACAAGCCCATGTAAATCGCAAAAAAAAATCTATGTAGCATAGCGGTAGCAATAGCTTGTAGCACGTAGCGATAATAGTGGTCAACTATTACAGCTATAGCGGTCGTAGCTGAATTAGCGCACTTTTATCTCATAGCTTAGCTTTTATGGTCCAAAAAAACTATAACGCAACTATAGCTAGCTATTTAGAACACTGATAAAAACCTATCAGATTGACTTCAAATGATGAATTCAAACTGTTAAAACTGATCTACTTGACAAGTGATACATTTACATACACAATTTTGAGTTAATTTATTATAAAGTCAAACAACTAAAAATGATAAAAATGAATGTATTAAATTAAATTATAAACTTCTTTTTTACCGTTTGACTATGTACTAAATTAATTTAAAAAATTATAAAATTTGTATAAAAAATGCATTATTCGTGAAAAAATCGATTTAACGTTTTGAATTTATCGTTTCAAACACACACAATATCAGTAAAGCTAACCTAATCCTTTTTCTTCATTTACCATCAATGTTTCCAATGTGTATTTGATTGCATAGTTCAAAAGTCTTTCTTTGCCCTGAGAGAGAGATTAGAGATGGCAGAGGCTCCTCCGGATTTTCTTTTATCTGTAGCATTTAACAAAAATGAAATAAATCTATAGCACAGTTTTTGGAGAAATTTGCTGCTAGCGTTTCAAAACAGAGACAAAACAAATGCTAGCAATGTTAGCGTTTTGTGCATTGCCTGTGAATATACTGATGAAATTCGATTTCAAAAGTTCTAATATGAGAAATGCTTGTAGTTTTAAATTTAATTTTTTTTTTAAATGCTACATATAAAAAAAATCGGGAAAGTCTTTGCTAGATCAGTTAATTGACTAATTTTGTAGCATCAAATGAATTGCTTAAAAAGTTCCACTCAATGGCCCCCCTCGGCCCAACAGCCCAACAGCCCAACAGCTTAACAGCCTAATTAACCTCTCTTACTTTTGTAAATTCCCCACTGCCGAACTTGCAGATCACAATCGAACGAATTGAAATCTCAATTTATAGTACCCTTTACATGGAAAATAACATAAAACCACATAAAGAAAAAAGTGTCAAAGAGTTAACAAAATCCATCTCATATCTCATGGGTACCTGTATATACATGGAACCAGTGTTGTACAAAACGTCCGTTTAGGCTGATTAATTAGCCGATTAGTCGTTAGTGGTGATCAAACTGTCACGGATTTTCCGACTAGTCGACCGATTATAGCCGATTATTCCCAATTAATCGCTTAGCGGTACCCTGTCTGTCCGACGAACGCATGCTGTTAGTTACAACACTACATGGAACCCGTGACAGTTTAGTTCGATAACCATGAAAGCAACACTACATATCCTAGCTGGTATTTCAAAAGTTCGATAACCATGACAGTTTAGTTCCATGGTTATCGAACTAAATAACCATGACAGTTCGGTTCCATGCTTATCGAACTGTCATGGTTATCGAACTAAATAACACTACATGGAACCCGCTTAAACTGAAAGCAATTAATTGATATTCTAACATAGGATAACCATGCTCTGTTTTCCTACAAGTTTAGTTCGCTGCGATATAGATGCATATGGATGCATATGGGCATATGGCAAGACAACAATTTTTAATTATTAATAGCAACATATGCAAACTTTTCACCTCTTCTGGCTTCTTCCAAGTAGTAAAACTTATTAATTGCCAGATTCAGCTTCCACCTGTGTTATCCATTAATGAATGTATTCTTTAATCAAACAAAAGAAAAAGGAAACTATATATTCTGCCTCTTCTTATAATTCTAACATTTCTTTGCTAACTGCTTTAAAGGAAAACATTCCTTTCTAGGCAACAAGGCAATATATATATATATAAGCCAGGACCTTAATTTGTTTCTGCAGTGCCAATGGTCAATGAAGTTAGCGAATTCTGGCAAGGCAAGGCTGGTATTAATTTCATGATGATATATATTAACCATTAGCATTAGGATGTCAATCAGTTTAAATTAATTTTTGGTATTTATTAATTAAGGTTATTTTTTTCGCTCGTAATATGATGGATCTTCTGTTAATTAATTGAGTCTGTTTAACTCAGTAAAATTCATCATCTTAAATCTTAATGATGTGCTGGATACATTGACTCAAGTTTTACATGCATATATAAGAAAAAACTCTTAGATGACAAAAATTATATTCACTGATTTGAACTTAATTCTTTTTTTGCAAACTTTTGAGTTGGTAATAGCAATTAAATATCAACTTTAAGGAAGGAAGTATTTTAAATTATGATTTCAAAAAAAGGAAGCATGCATTTTAATATTGGTGATTGTATCCAAGGGTACTTGAATACATCTTGCGGTTAAATTCATTTCAAAAACAGTCCAAGACCGTATTGTTGATAGGATTTCCTATCATTTATCTATAATTTTCCTTTCATTCCTAAGTTAACTAAAATATAAATAATGCATTATATAATCCTACTATTTTGATTACATCAGGAGTTTTAGCTTCCTTAATTTGATAGACTAAAACCACAATTAGAGAAAAAGATAGTCCCTGTTGGAGGTTAATTATATTCACTACTAGAATCTGAGTTTATTGTATGGTTAGAACTAGTTTGTTGCAAGGTAATGACGGCCCATGCAAAAGAAATGGCTTTTCTGAATTCGTCAGAGTTGTTGCAAGGCTAAGCCCATGCAACACATCTGCCATGCAACTGTGTGATGTGCAACCATGCAACTGTTTTGTATCTCCCCTTGCAAATACTTTGTGAAGGTCAGATATTATAATTAATTGGAGTTCCATGCAACAACTCATCTATCTCCCCTTGCAATTACTTTATGAATGTGAGATATTATAATTAATTGCAGGCCCATGCAACAACTCATCTATCTCCCCTTGCAATTACTTTATGAAATGTGAGATATTATAATTAATTGCAGGCCCATGCAACAACTCATCTATCTCCCCTTGCAATTACTTTATGAATGTGAGATATTATAATTAATTGCAGGCCCATGCAACAACTCATCTATCTCCCCTTGCAATTACTTTATGAATGTGAGATATTAAATTAATTGCAGGCCCATGCAACTACTTAACCCCATGCCCATGCAACTACTTAACCCCATGTTTATAGTATATTTTATTGAAGGTCCCTGCGAGTAGTCCAATTGCATGGGCATATTCTCGTTAATTGCATGGCCTCCCCCTTGCAATTGTTTAGTTCCTGGAGACAGATGCACTTCTGTTTATTTGATATCTCCTTGTAAATGAAGAATTTTATTATAAATCAACAACATGAATAAGAGCAGTATATAAGAATTCAATACCTTGATAACTAATTAAATTTTATCATTTACAACAAGCCTCACCAAAATAATTGGGAAACAAATATAATTGTTATGTTTTTTGTGACACAACACACATACAACTATTGATTCACCAATATTAAAACTCTTGATCGGAAGCATTGGGGGCCTAAAAACCAAATTCATCCTCACCTAGGTCCATGTACAACTCTTCGTCACTTACCTCAATTGGGTTGTCCTCAAACTCATCCTCACCTTGCGACATCGTATCTTCTACTAGGTCGAACTCGTCTTCTTGAGGGGCCATACCATCCCAATCAAATTCTTGACCATTTGAAACCTCGATTGCGTGATCCGGCATTTCATCTTGGAAAAATTCTAGGTTTGCTAATTCGACGTCGTCCTCGGAACGAAACCTCCCCTTCGCACTAGTTTTCATTGCCACCCACCATTGACGTCTTTCAATTTTATCCGATGCATAAGGAAGATAGAATACTTGGATTGCTTGAGGCGCCAATACAAATGGTTCATAATTTTTAATGCGAGAAGCGTGGTTAACCTCAACAATTCCATGTTGGATGTCCACCCTTACACCGTTTGTTATGTCAAACCAATTACACCGAAAGAGAACGACCTTGTTGAGTCCATCGTAATCTAGCTCAATTACCTCTTGGAGAAGTCCATAGTAGTCTTGTGGTGTGTCAATTCCATCCCATTCCCCTTTAATGCAAACACCGCTACTCTTTGTTGACTTGTTTTCCCCATATGCTTCCGTGTGAAATCGATAGCCGTTTACTTCGTACCCTTCATAGCAGTCCGCTTGTTTTTGCGGCATGAGTCCTGCCCTTCGGATGTAGGGGTCGCAATCATGATCAGATAGTACCTTCTTCCGTAGCCATCCGCGAAGCCATCTTCACGAACTTTGTCCAAATGAGTGGGGATCTGGCTTGTCCAGAGCTTAGCATGCAGTGCATCGAACTCTCTACACATTCCAACATGTCAAAATACAAGAGATTAAGTTTTTGTTTATAATTTGTAATTTAGAATTCATCAAAATAAACATTTTATAAGATTGTACCCTAGGAATTTATTTTTTTATCTCGGGACAATTGAGGATAACATATGTGTGTGCAGCTTTAAGTTCCTTGTCATCGAGAGTCCTTCGACTTGGCCGTGTGAAGAAACGGCCCGCGGTATCAAATATCGATATACGTCTCCGCGGAGGGTTACTTGTTCCAACCCCTTGTGGGTTATTGTTAGAGTTCTCTGCAAAATAAAGTGAGCAAAATGCACCAATTTCTTTAACAATTGTAGCCTCGACGATTGAACCCTCAACTTTTGCCTTGTTCGTGACTCTCATCCTCTGTTCTTTGTTTCGTCTGTAATAAAAATATTGGTTTATATGTTGAAGCATTGAGTGAGCTAAGTGTTTCATCATTGAATCAAAACAAAGAGATAAAAAAAAACAACACACCTTTCACAAGGATACATCCATCGAGCCCCTACGGGTCCACCAATCTAGCCTCGTGACAGACATGGACCACCAGATGCTCCATAGAATCGAAAAATCCCGACGGGAATATCTTTTCCATTTTGCACATGGTGAGCACATATCTTTGTCCAATTGGTCGATACGGGAAGGATCAAGCTCCTTGGCACAAATCTCTCTAAAGAAACTTAAAATCTCGCACAAAACATCCCATACGGAATCAGGGACAAAGTCTCGAAATGCGACAGGAAGAAGTCGCTCCATGAACACATGCAAATCATGGCTTTTTAGCCCGGTTAGGGTGTTTGTTTGAGGTTCACACACCTTGACCAACTCGATGCGTAGCCATCGGGAAACTTGACATTCTCCTTAAGCCATATTAAAACCTGTCTCTTATGTTGTGGAGAGACTGTGAAGGGAGCCTTTGGTTTTCGCAGCTTTCCCGGGTTATCCGGGTCTGGAGTTAAGTTCTGATTGGCACGATTGCAAGGAGAGCCAAATCCTTCCGTGCTTTTCATTATCCTTGTTTTTAGTCCCCATGCCCAGAAGCGTGTAAATCAAATTTTCTGCGAAATTTTTCCATCCAAATGCATCATGTCAATGTTGTGCGCAACATATTGTCTTTCCAATAGGGCAAGCTCCAAAAAATACTCTTCTTTTGCCAATGGTGTGTTTGACCGTACCTTCCAACTTGTCAAGACCATTTTTTTTTACCCCATTTCATCCCTCTAGTTTACTCACCATTGCGAGCCGCTCATCTCCCGTTACTCTTCGTGGCGGCCGATCAAAATCGACCATACCTTTTAAGAAATTTTTCTTATCGCAGGCGAAATGGGGTGATCTAGAAGGTAAAAAACATCTATGACAGCCGAACCATGTAAATTTCCCACCATGCTTTAGTCGGAATGCCTTTGTTGCACCCATGCAATGAAAACATGCCAATCGGCCTTTAGTACCCCACCCACTTAGCATCTCGTACGCGGGGGTAATCGTTTATTGACCAAAGAAGTGTTGCACGCATGCTGAAATTCTGTTTTTTAGATTCATCCCATGTAAGTTCTCCATCCTTCCACAATTTGTTCAATTCGTCATTAGAGGTTCAAGAAGAATATCAATGTCCCGAC
>JAJGRW010000529.1:0-229514 GCA_025461045.1 Carex parvula | reverse complement strand
TAAAATGTAAAAATAATCGAACAACAAAAAACTAAACAATGAATCAAATAAAGTATATCAAAGGCATTATGAATAATAAGGTTTATTGCCACCTAACGAAATCTAAAACTTCTATGCCAGCAGAACGTCATGTTGTACACAGAGTATAGAGAAAGATACAAGGATCCTTCTACTAGGTCCTCTACACAACTCCTCTCGTTCTTACTATAATGACATAATTTACCAAACTATAAGATGAGTCTATGTTCAGTCCAGAGGACTTATATAGGAGTGAAATGGCGCTTGAAGATGAGTGGAGTCCAAGTTATCTGATCTGGATACAGCTGGCACAGTTATTCACCAAAGGGCTCCTCGGATACGGTATGTATTGGCTAATATGGACCGTACTCCCACTGTGTCGCTGAGGGAGTTAATGCATATTCGGCCATCTTTGGTCCGTATTGAGGCTCTAGTCCGTATTAATGAATACGGCCCGTACCAGAGCCTTAGACGATGAGTTGCACTTTTCTGATTGACCCTATTCTTGCTCTAAATGATGTAAAATAGCCCCAAAACATGTTTCCTGCACTAAAATACAAAGTTGGGCAACAATATTTTTTTTTATGGATTAATTAAACATAAATGTGAGAAAATAAGGTAAAACCTAAGCTAAAATTCTACGTAATTCACTATTATTTTGAGCTTGATCAATTATTATAATATAGAAAATGTTCAAATAGGTATACTGATTTCATTTCACTTGTAAAAATAATTGTCCCTCGTCTATTATAATATGTAATACTATGAAGTATGAACTATCAATTAATGTTACATTGTAGATCTTTTTTTCTTCTTATTTGCATGATTGAAAAAAGTATAGACTTAGATTATTTATCATTTGGTTGTTACTCAATTCTCCAATATTGATCATGTTGATAATTAGTATAAATATAGAATATAGATTTTGAAAAGAAAAACAATATGTACGAAGGCTTTCGTTATAAATACGTTATTCGCAATAGTTTTTTTTATCTCCCCGCTATACCGCTATAATCGCTATTTAAAACATTGGTTTTGATATTAAACTCACTTGGCGGTGAGCTTAAGAACACTTAATTCTACTCAAATTTTCACATTTTCATATTATTTGAATTAATATTTTTTAAAATATTTTCATACACTAACTTAAAATAATATTATTTTTATACTTTTGTTTAATTTCACGATTCAAACGCACCCTAAACCTAAACTTCCCTAAATAAATTTGCATCTCTTTCCGTTCGATTGCAAGTTGGCATTATCTTTTAATCACGCTATCTGATTCGTTTCCTTTAATCTAAACTGTCTAATATTAAACAGTCGGCTCTGATCAGATAATAATAACATCACCTTGGGATTTTAACCCAGCAGACGGCCGAGTCCTGAGTCCTGACTCAGTTCTCTAAGGTAACTGAAATTTTAAGTTTAGATTCGGATCGTTCGATCAGAACTCGAACTAATCCAGTCAGAGATAAATGCACTAGACTTTTTAAATATTCGTGTCAAAGCAGATCGCCAGGTCCGGACTCCCGGATCTAAACTGAAAATTTGAGTTACCTTACTTGATATGAATTCAACATACTGCCTCCGGAAAGGACCGCAAGGATCCGCCTCACCTGTCCTCCCTACCGGTTCTCCTACACCAATATCGGCACTAGACTTACTGTACCAAGCGTTCAACCTACCAGTTAGGCAGTTACCACAATACCACCTAATCATAGTATCGACATAGACCCGCAACAATTCTACACATTCCTAAACGGACGCAGAAAATCTCCTCTTCTTTCCTCTTCTCTCTTACCAGCAGCCTCCTCTCTCCTTTTCGCTGTGTTGGAAAATCGTCATTCCCCTTCCTCTACTTTTCCGCCACCCACCTTTAATGTCGACAATGAGCTCCGCCGTCGGAATCGACGCCGGAAATGCCACATCAGTCATCGCCGCCGCGCGCGGTCGTGGTGTCGACGTGTTATTAAACGAAGAATCCTCTCGCGAGACCCCTTCGTGTCTCTCCTTCTCCACGTCCTCCAACCATCGTCTTTTTGGCTCTGCCGCTGTCGCTTCCCACACTCTCTCCCCTTCTTCCTTCTTTACCTCCCTCAAACACCACATCTATACCCGGCCCAGCCACGAGAACACCCGCTTCTCCCCAGTCCAGCTCTTCGCCATGCTCCTCGCTCACCTTAAATCTATCGCTGAGACGAACCTCCAAACCGCCGTCAATGCGTGCGTAATCGGGATCCCCTCCTACTTCACCGATCTCGAGCGCCGCGCGTATTTAGACGCAGCCGAGATTGCAGGTTTGAAACCGCTAAGGCTGATGCACGACCTAACCGCGACGGGTTTGGGATACGGGATTTACAAATCCGATTTCGGATCGGTAAATCATGTGGCTGTGGTCGATGTGGGGGAGTGTGACACTCAGGTCTCGGTCCTGGCTTTCGATTCAGGTGGGATGCGGGTTCTTTCGCACGCATCTGACCCGAATTTGGGGGGAAGGGATTTTGATCAGGTGTTGTATGACCATTTTGCAGACAAATTCAAAACCGAGTATAAGATCGATGTGCGGAGTAATAGGAAAGCTAGTGTTCGGTTACTAATGGCTTGTGAGAAGGTGAAAAAAATGCTGAGCGCCAATGCTGAGGCACCACTCAGTATTGAATGCTTGATGGAGGAGAAGGATGTTAAAGGGTTAATTAAGCGGGAGGAGTTTGAGAAAATGTGTGCTGGGTTGATAGAGCGGGTGCTTGACCCATGTAGAAAGGCCATTGCATGGTCTGGGTTGCAGGATGTGGATAGGATGAGTGCAGTGGAGCTTGTCGGGTCTGGTTCCCGGGTGCCTGCCATTTCACGGGTCTTGGCTGGGTTCTTTGGTCGAGAAACGAGCCGCACCATTAATGCCAGTGAGTGTGTGGCAAGGGGGTGTGCTCTGCATTGTGCCATGCTGAGCCCAGTTTTTAAAGTTAGAGATTATGAGGTTCGTCTCTCATTCTTAGAACTTTTTTAATTATAGGTAGGTATTGTTTTCCCTAGTTAAATTTGTATAAGGCAGATAACTGAATTAACTGATCCTTTGGACACTAGAAATCCATGTTTTCTAGTATTGCTGGCAATGGAAAGGGAGTCTCATCAAATACCTTAACAATTGAACCTAGGGGGGCTCGGGGTGGGGGGTTGGTGATGTAGCTCAAGGTTGGGCATAAAAAAAGCAGAAAATTTGATGAAAAGACTGGTTGAGTTATCATTCTGGTACATAGAAATCAGTACCTTAATCTGGCAAAGCACCCTAAATTCTCTTATAACTTTTAGGTGCAAGATTCATATCCTTTCTCAATTGGATTCGCCACAGAAGAAGGCCCTGTTTCAACATCTTCATCTAATGCCATTTTCAGACGAGGCCAACCATTTCCAAGTGTTAAAATTCTCACTATCCATAAAAGGAATACTTTCAGCTTGGAGGCATTTTACACTGACCCAGCTGAATTGCCAACTGGAGCTTCCACTAATATTAGCAAATTTGAGGTAATAACTATTCAGTTAGGTGTTCTGAATTTCATACACATCCACTAAGCTCTGGAATATTTGATTTGCCCAGAAGTTCTAGGAAATGGATTGACATTTTTTAAAATCATACCAAGCTGGTAAGATAGTAATTTAAGGACGGTTCTTCTGGTTTATTTGGTATTATAGTACTGGATGACTCTTAAGTATGCAATAGCACACAAATCAAATGCAATTGTTGGAAAGCTAGGTTTAGGTGGAATAAACAGTTGTTTTATCTGGCTTATACATACCGAAGCTGGTACAGTGATGGAACTTTTTAGTGAAATAGATTACACTAGCAGACCCACCTATTTTGTACATTCTTCTCGTTGTTGTTGGTGTTGGTGCAAAGTGCCCGGTGATATTTTTTCTGACTATTTGAATATCTATTAAACTTTTTGTAGATTGGGCCATTTGAGTCGCACAGTGAGAAATCTCGAGTCAAAGTCAAAGTCAGGTTGGATCTCCATGGAATTGTTTATGTTGAATCTGCTACTGTAAGGATTATTATTTTTAACTCTATTGTGCAAATTATTGTTGTTGTTTTTTTATTGCAAATGACGGTCAAAATTCCTCATACAAGCAACTATGTTTGATTTTGTTGTTCGTAATGATAACTGTTAGAAGTAATTGAATCAAAAGTTGACCATAGTTCTGCAAATAAAAATAAATAAACTAATTTCAAAACTCCGTGGGTGTGATTGGCAGCAATTTTACTTAATTTTAAAGATATTTAGTCCAGAATGAAATATTGTAAATATGATACTTTTTATAATATTACCTACATTAAAAAATCTGATTATGAAGTATGTTATTTATATGTCAGTTGATTGAAGAGGATGAAATAACTGATTTGCCAATGAGAGACAGAAGTTGCAAGGTCGAGGATATGGATATTGATGATGAATTCAGGTCCCAACCTGAGAACACTGAAGCTGCAGTGAGTTCTCTCTAAGTGCCTAGTCAATTAAATTTACTGTTAAGCAAAATTCTATATTCTCTTTTCCTAATTGTATAGTCTTTGTAGGTAATTTCCAAAAGGCACCATATCGATCAACATTTGCTATGGAAAAAAATTGCACTTCAGTATTTGCAATAAAACCTAAGAAGCTACCTTTAATAACTAGCATTTGCACTAAACATAATTAAAAGGGACCTTTTGTTCTTTCTTTTCCTCATAAATTTGTGCTGCTTCAATTGACACACCCTAAGTAAAAGTTCATAGAAGCAATTGTCCTCGTAAAATGATGATGTGACTATTAAGAAGATAAAAGGAGAAGGACACTTGATGAATATTGGTTGTCCATTGTAAAATATTTTCTTTTTTTATGCAAAAACCACCAATGGTTGTATTCTACTATGCAAATAAGGATTAAACGTGTCTTCTTTTGTAAAATCCTGGTTTATATAGTTAAGAACTTGCAGTCAATGTGGACAGAAATGCCATTTGTTCTTTAAAAGTGCTTCCGGCTAATACCAGTGGCTATGTTACACTAATTTCATCTATACACTTTGATTTTGCTGGCTGTCGTCTAATCAGTACTAGCCCAATAGATAATAATAACAAAAAACGCAACAATTTCTCTCAAATGTTCAGGGAAAGAATGACAGGAGGTTAAGAAAACAAGACTTACCAGTGAAGAAGACTGTACATGGGGAAATAGGCAGAGAGTTGTTTCGGAAAGCACAGGAGATCGAAAAGCAGTTGCAGCAGCATGACTTGCTCATGGAACAAACTAGAGATCGGAAGAACCAGCTCGAGTCCTATGTATATGATATTCGCAACAAAGTAAGTTTAATTTATGTTTTATTTGGTCTCTCCCTTTTAAAGCAATTCAATTTTGATAGGTACCGACTTATTGCAAAACTATTGCCTTTACTCCCCTTGTATCTTAGCTTAATTGTTCAACTGGGGATAGGGGAGCTGAGTTGACACTTAAATGGATGATATTTTTAAAAGAAAGGTACTGCAATGTACTAGTACCATTGTAATGTGGCTTGATTCAAGGGTGTACAGTTTTGTTCTTATATACCAAACTCTGCAGTGGTCATGCAGAAGCGTACCATATCTATAGGTCAGTTGCAAAATGGTTTCATATTTTTTTTTTCCTTTGAACTATTATGGGGATTCAATGAATGGATATTGGCAAATCCAACAGATTGGAATGGCGGTATAGACCCCTGTTTGCCGCATAACTCTCAGTTTCTGTATACTAGTACTAATGGTACAAAGCTTATGTGTGAATAGTTGTTTGAGACGTACCGGAGCTTCGCAAGTGAATCAGAAAAGGAGGGAATTTCTACAAGTTTGCAACAAACTGAAGAATGGCTTTATGAAGATGGAGACAATGAGACTGAAAAGGTTTATGCTGGCAAAATTGAGGAACTAAAGAAGGTAATTATGCTTAACTTTAGTTAAGCTGTAATCTGTTCATCACAAGTTTTTAGTTGTTTTTGCATTTTGCCCTGATTAGCTCCCAAAAGATCTCAATTATTCAAAGTTTCAAAACATCCTTATTTAACTCGATTAACCTTGAAATATGCCATCATTTTCTGTTGAAGTCCTCGTAGACTTATTTACATGATTTAGCCTTGAATTTACCTCATCCAAAAGAGATTTTAACAGAGCTAAATCTGCTGGTGGTATGCTAAGATAAGGACAAATTAAAAAGTGAAAATTAATGTTAAACAGTTAAAGTTTGCACATGCAGCGATGATATATCTGTACCTCTACACGAGGTAGCGGTTTCTTTGATCTTGGAATTTTACTCAAATTAATTCCAACTGAACACAATAAGTTTTGTATGCTCGATATAGTCCAAACATCCTCAGGTGCAAGAAACCCGAGTACTCAATAACCAGAAACTGGAGCAATAAACTAAATTAATGAAATGAAAAACAAATTTATGTTTGCTAGCAAAATATCAAAGCATGGAAGGTTAATCAGGATGAAGTATTTAATTACGTTTATGTATCCATGTAAATTGCATACATGAGGTATTCAACAACAACAACAACCAAGCCTTAAGTCTCAAACAAGTTGGGGTAGGCTAGAAATGAAACGCATACATGAGGTATTCGATGTATTTTATTTACTTCAATAAATGCAGTCAATGATCAAGTTAATTTCATCTGTCTGTCTTTTATTTATAAAAAGGTTCATGGGTGATAACATTCTGGTTTATTATAGAGTTTAAGTCTCTTATATGTGATATTTTGATGAAATTCGGCATTATCACTGAACAATCTATACCTAATCCAATAATTGCTTAAATGTCCGTCTCCTTTTATGTTTAGATTTCATATTCTATCATATTGCTGAAAATGTACTTGTTTTCTGAAATTAGCTGGTGGATCCGTTAGAAAATCGGTGTAAAGAGGAAGAAGCAAGAGCTGTGGCCACAAGAGAGCTTCTTAACTGCATTGTCGGCCATCGGATGGCTGTTGATTCTTTGACTAGCTATGAAAGAGATGCTGTAAGTTTACATTGCAAAAAAGAGATGTACTTCTCATCCTTTCATTGCTTGGTATCCTAAACCTGTAGACAATGTTGAAATTGGTATTATGTACCCTTGCACTTTATTCATTTTCTGCATATCTCAAACCACCCTTCAATTGCTGCTATTTCATGTAAAGGTTAGCTGGGGATTGGCTTTGGAACTTCTATTAAGTTTAGACAATGTAAGGTTGAACATAATAGGGCTTGTGTACAATTGATATTTCTTGTTTATCACATCATTGTCAGGTAATATTTTTGAGGATTTGCAAGGGCACAGATGAATATGTTTCCTTTCCATATGTATAAATGGAGACATTCCCTTAAAGCTTCTGGTCTTTTTTCCAGGTTTTGAGTGAATGCAGCAAAGCTGAGCAGTGGCTAAGAGATTGGTCTCAACAACAGGAGGCCTTGCCCCGCAATGTGGACCCTGTTTTGTGGTCCCATGAAATTGTTAAAAAGACTGAAGAATTAGACTTGTAATTTCTCCTGTTTTCTCTCTAAATTTTCCTACTCGGCTTATTTCTGAAGATTTAAATAAAATGCTCTAACATCTGTTTTATTTCTTTCCAGGATGTGCAAAAATATAATGAGGACCCGGGGTTCCGGTGAGGACAGAGAATAACCGACAAGATTAACATAACAAATTAAAAAAAATATAACTTTTTTGGGAATATTTTAGTTAGTAATTATACAGTATAAGTATATAAACTTAGCAAAACCATTGACTGGGCTTAATTTGAACACCAGGTTTAATGATTTTTCTCTAGCTTATTGCAAAAAAGAAAAAGAAAAAAGAAGGAACAGAAGAAACTCCAAGATCATGTTTAACCATTGCCTGTACTCGGTTGTTCGTTTACCTTCTCTATTTTTGATAGACGTTTTTCTATCGGGTTTGTAGAAACTTATTCTAATTTTAAATTTTTGGTCGACTATGCAAAAATGTAAGTAATCTATATTTTAGAGGGGACAATGGCTCCTCTACTTTTCTTTCCGCCAAAGCTTTGTTCATTGGATATTGTTGATTTAATCAATTGCAATGTATCCAAAATTAATAGTTAGTATCCAATATGTTTTAATTTGAGTAGAATTAGAGTGTTCTTTAAGTTAACTACGTTCCTAATGAGTTCAATTCCAAAATCTATTGGATTCGCTTCAAACAACAAATTAAACCGTTAAAATTGACTACACTAGTGATGCGTTTACATGTGAAATTTATAAATTTTCAAAATAGTAGTATAAAGTCAAGTGGTTAAAATGATGAAAAAAATGTTTTAAATTAACTTAAATTTTTTTTTTATTTTTTACCACTTGACTTTATATTAAATTAATTCGAAAATTTAAACTAGCTTTATTATTGTCTTTTGATGTTGGTCCTTTGTCGAGAACGGAAAAACTCTCTGGGGTCAGATCCTGCACTTGGGTTAGAAGGATCTCATGTGGATGACTACCTGGCTGATCGAGTTGTGTACGATGAGATTGATGAGATTGATGGAGTTGTTGGGTTGCTTCCTCCAGCTTCCGTTTCTCCCTCTGACTCTTCTGGTTCCAACTCTTTTGATGATGATGCATTAGTTACTAGTCATATTGATAGCAACTTTGTGCTGTAATAACTTTAGTTTTACTATTTGGTTCTGCTATGCTAGCTGTTATGTTAGTTGGATTTTCTAGACTTAGTCTTTTGTTAGCTATAGAAGTTGTGCATCTCCCTTTTTATTTGTATGAGGCCTATGCTTAGTGCCAAATTTTGTAAATGAACTATTATGTTTCGTAATGAAACTGGTGGGTATAACTCACTTTTGTTCCAAAAAAAAAAGTTCGAAAATTTATAAATTGTGCATGTAAACGTCTCACTTATTAAGTTGATCGATTCAACAGTTTAGATTTATCATTTGAAACCAATCCGATAAATTTTAGAGTTAAGCTCACCAAGATACTTTGTTAGCTTAAGAACACCCTAGTTCTACTCCTTTAATTTACAGTAAATATCAATTTTGTTTGTGTAAAAATTACTCCAGTAATTATTTGTTCAAGTATTAGGTAATATTTGAGATATAACAGTCAATTTGGATGGTTTAATCACTTGAAATGCCTCTGTTTTTAAAATAAACATCTATTATGCATGCAATTTATGCAATTTGTAGTAATGCTATACAACACTTGTTTTTGGGATTAAAATTGATGTATGCGAAAAATTGCTCTAATAATAATTTGTGCGAATTTTAGATTTTTTTTTTTTTTAACCATCATTGTCATTTTTGGTTATCTATCACTTCAAATGTGTATGTAATTTGTTGTAAAAGATTTACTACACATTTTGTTTGCATAAAAAATGATGTATTCTTACGAAAATGCTCTAACGATAATTTGTGCTAGCATTAGATAATATTTCAGGTATAGATCTAATTTTGATGGTTTAATCACTTGAAATTAACCCAGACTATAATATAATCAATTCGCTACATTTGCTACAATGTAAGTACTTTTTGCATAAAGTATCCTTTTGAAATTGCTCTATTATTAATTTGTGCAAGTTTTTATATATTGTTTGAAGCATAACTGTCATTTTTGGCAATTTAATCATAATTAATATAACTGTGAATCCGTTTGAAAATATGATTTGCGCATGTATTAATAATCACTTGAAATGTTTCCTGAATTAATTGAAAAATATATTACGCTTGTAATTTGCAGTAAAATGTTATACTACATCTATTTTGGTACAATAATTGATATATTAATTCTTTCGAAATTGCTGTAACAATATTTTGTTCAATTTTAGATTTTAGTTGGAGCATAATTATCAATTTTAATGATTGGATCACCTAAAATGTATCCCTAATGGAACTAATTCCAGTGCAATTAATGCGTAGGCACTGGACAAGTTAAATATTAAACAGAAGCTAGGTGAAGAAGGTTTTTGAATGTGACCTTAACAGTTTGACCAAGTCATGAAAATGAAAACGGTCTAAGATCGATGTAGAAAAAGATAGATATATTTGGATGTTTAGACCGGGATGGATGCACACCATATTTGATCCGACATTTTTATTAATATCCAAAGTTTAATACAAATTAATAAATATACCCGCAGTTCAAGGCAATATCGAAATCTACCCAAGCCGGCCATTTTCTGGCCGGCCATGTACCTTCCCTAAGCCGGCCAGAAAATGGCCAGCCATGTACCTTTTTTTTTTTTTTTTTTTTTTTTTTTTTTTTTTTTTTTTTTTTAGAGAGAGACACTATGATGATCAAAATATTGAAATCTAACTCTGAAAATTTGAAATTTTTGTTTAAATTATTTGTTATATTACTTCTTTGAGGAGGGATCAAGTTACAACAACTATTTTTTTCATTTTCAAAGTCCAAATCGTCGATCCAAACCGTTCAACATGATTATCTAAATAAAATGTGCTTGCAGATCAAATTTTACATTTTTTTGAATTTTTTTACTATTTATTAAGTATTTTACAAAAAATAGTCATATTCAGACCATTAAATTTTGTACCCATCTTAATAAATAGTAAAAAAATTCAAAAAAATGTAAAATTTGATCTGCAAGCACATTTTATTTAGATAATCATGTTGAACGGTTTGGATCGACAATTTGGACTTTGAAAATGAAAAAATAGTTGTTGTAACTTGATCCCTCCTCTACTTCTTTTGATGTATAATTAGCATATTTATACTAAAATACGCTAGAATACTTGAAATTATGTTGAATTACACTATATTACAATAAATTATGTTTAATTATACTAAATTACGTTAAATTACAATAAAAAAAATTGATGTTTAATTATGCTGAAATACAGTAAAAAAAATACTAAACTACACAAAATTACGCTATAGTAGACTGATTTTGCTCATCTTTCATGAATCATAAAAAATAGTAAAAATTGGTAATCTGCAAGTTCATTATGTAACTAATTTACTGAGCTACTTGGATTGAATGATAGAAATGAAAATCTTAATCGGAAACTTCAACTCAAGTTTTGAGGCTCTTCTCTTTGTTTTTTGGCGATTCTGAATTTCGGAATCCGGCATAGCTGGCACAGACGCATGCGCATTTTCGCAAGCTTTCCGAAAAGTGCTCATTTGCTGAAATCGGACACTCGAGCGCCGTTTTATGACCGTTTGAAGTTTTATCGTTGTTTTTCTCATTTTCAGTGAAGATATCGTCCCTATTCATATCGTATTTTAGCGTAATTTACCGTATTTTAACGTAATTTAATGTAATTTAACGTAATTTAACATAATTTAGTGTTATTCAACATAATTTCAATTAATCTATCGTATTTTAGTATAAATATGCTAATTATACATCAGAGAAGTAATATAACAAATAATTTAAACAAAAATTTATCGTATTTCAGAGTTAGATTTCAATATTTTGATCTTCATAGTCTCTCTCTCTAAAAAAAAAAAAAAAAAAAAAAAGGTACATAGCCGGTCAGAAATTCAATGGTCTGAATATGACTATTTTTTGTAAAATACTTAATAAATAGTAAAAAAATTCAAAAAAATGTAAAATTTGATCTGCAAGCACATTTTATTTAGATAATCATGTTGAACGGTTTGGATCGACGATTTGGACTTTGAAAATGAACAAAATAGTTGTTGTAACTTGATCCCTCCTCAAGAAGTAATATAACAAATAATTTAAACAAAAATTTCAAATTTTCAGAGTTAGATTTCAATATTTTGATCATCATAGTGTCTCTCTCTATATAAAAAAAAAAAAAAAAAAAAAAAAAAAAAAAAAAGGTACATGGCCGGCCATTTTCTGGCCGGCTTAGGGAAGGTACATGGCCGGCCAGAAAATGGCCGGCTTGGGTAGATTTTGATATTACCTTGAACTGCGGGTATATTTATTAATTTGTATTAAACT
Organism: Carex parvula; assembly: GCA_025461045.1. Lineage (NCBI taxonomy): Eukaryota > Viridiplantae > Streptophyta > Magnoliopsida > Poales > Cyperaceae > Carex > Carex parvula. The sequence goes on along the minus strand of JAJGRW010000529.1, from coordinate 217,569 downwards.
TTGGATATTAATAAAAATGTCGGTATTTGATAGGAGACCACAAAACTTATTTAAATAATATAATGGTCTTCTATTCTTGCACGCTTGTGTCACTGAACATGTTTTAGCTTAATTACAAACAAATTCAAGCTACCTCCTGTCGTCAGAGTAGAATAAGTTTTAATTTTTTTTTTTTTTTTTATAAAAGAGAGAGAACAAGTTCTAGCTTAATTACCAAAATTAAATTCAAAATCTCACGTCAGAAGAAGAACAAATTTCAAAATATCTCGTGTCAGAAGAAGAAGAAGAACAAGTTTTAGATTAATTACCAAAAATTCAAGACAATCTAACGTATTTCGAGGTCCTACATATATATTTAAACGAACATTGAGATCGAATAAAAAAAGTCACAAAATATATTGGTCTAGATTGGGGTTATTTAACAAATTCGACTAAAAAAAAAAATAAAGCTGGAACAATAAAAAAATCATAAAAACTTTCTAGAGCTAATATTGAAAACAAAAATATTATTTATTGCTGGTTTTCAATTTTTATATATATATAAAAGAAACAAAATAAAAAATCATTGCACGTACGCATGACGCATGCATCTGACATGTCTAAGATGTTTACCTTTTAAAACACGACATGCATGTGAGGTGTGTTGTGAGCCTTGTCTCATGCAATGCATGCTTCCATGTAATTATGAGCATGCATGCATGAAACGTGATCACATATATGTTTGAAACACTAGCTATGATATATATCATGACATGATCGATGTAGTCATCCACATTAATTAATTATATCAAGTTTAATTAATTCGATGTCTAATTAGTTCCGTCAGTTCAAATAGCATTTAGATTAGTGTCGATGAGTGCATGTATACAATGGTGAAGTAATTAGAATTATTAATTATAAGAATATGCTTCTTTTAATATGTTCTTTTATTAGAAATAATTACAAAAATATGCATGTGTTAAAATTTTTGTAAAATTATGCCTCACTCTAAAAATTATATTCCATATAGCTATCACACTTTCTGACTCCGTTTTTAATGAGAGTATTTAGATTCATGCATGGAAGACGGAACATCTATCTCATCATGTGTGGTGTGCTAGCTAGCTGTGAGTCTTAATTGTCCTGCCTCCATGTCACATGACTACGTACATGCATGAGCTAGCTAGCTCAAGATATATGGCATGTTTGAAATGCCATGATATTATGACATATTTCTTGTTGTGCAAAAATTTCAGGTGGTGTACGTGCAGTGTGTGCGTAATTGTGCAGTTTTTATATATGTACTGTGCTATCTAGCAACAATTAGTGCCCCTTAATTATATGGCTCACATATATATTTTCCCTATGGAACCCTCAGACTCAGAGAATAAATACACGATCTCAGAGTGCTTAATTGCTGCACTGGTGAAGGAGCACGTGCATATCATATATCACAGTAAAACACTGTCTTAAACACAATATCAGATGTTAATATATATATATATATATATATATATCTGAGAGTTGAGATTGAAAATAACGACGATTTATGGATCACCAATAATAACATCTACATCAGTAAAATTAAAAATAACTGTCAATCACCAAATAAAAATTAAGTTAATTTAAATTTCTAAACCTTGATCTATACACATACAATTAACTTTTGGGATCGACTAACAGTCCCCCCCATTCAGTCCCCTAAACGCCCCCCCACTAACTAACGGTCAAAGTACAACTGTCAGACATCTATTCAACTGTCAGACAAAGAAAAAATAAAATTGAAAGTATTCATACCTAATGAATGAAGTATTCATACCAACCCAATGAAGTATTCATACCTACTCAATGAAGTATTCATCACTAAAATTCGACTGGGGACCATTACTTTTCGGGGCCAGTAACTGTCAGACTGCATTGGAGACCACAACCAAAAAGTCACGTGGATCACACCACCAGTGCTACATTCATTGATTAAATTAATTCACATACAAAATGAAAAGTATGAATACCTAAGATATCAAGTATTCATATATAATTCATCAAGTATTCATACCTAAGATATATATCAAGTATTTAAAAAAAAACTAGACACAATACATACTCATCTTTTACACGTTTTTCAAGGTAGTTTTTTTTTCTCCGTTCACTCTAACCAATTTTTGAAACGATCTATGAGGAATTTTACAAATCTAAAACCACGAACGTGTTCTACACAATTTTCTCTTCAAATGAGATCCATGATGACATACTTTTACACGTTTTTCAAGGTATCAAATATTCATATATGGAAAATATTCTCCCAAAATGAAAAGTATTCATACCTAAGATATCAAATATTCATATATAATTCATCAAGTATTCATACCTAAGATATCAAGTATTTAAAGAAAAAACTGGACTCATCAAATATTCATATATGGAAAGTATTCATACCTAAGATATCAAATATTCATATATAATTCATCAAGTATTCATACCTAAGATATCAAGTATTTAAAGAAAAAACTGGACTCATCTTTTACACGTTTTACACGTTTTTCAAGGTGGTTTAATGATTGACAAAGTTAGAGAATGGGGGAACGTTTAGGGGACTGGAGTGCGGGGGACAACATCTTTACTCTTAACTTTTAATTACTTTTAGTGGTCACGTCAACAATTATTACTAAAATTAGTTAAGAATGACGAGAACGAGAGCAAATAGAAACAATTAGAAAGGGATCTCTTTAAAATAATTTTTTTCTAAATTGGAAATTGCGCGACATCCCAAAAAGATAGAATAGCTAGAAAGTGCCAGTATATATTTTTAGAAATAAAAAAGTTCCAATTAATGCAGTCTAAGCCTATATGAGAACCAATACAGTCCAAATAGATGAACCACACTGAATCTACCAGATGATTATTTCTGTTGCGCTAGTGAATATATTATATGTCATGTACGTATAATGTACTCAGAATTAATATATATATCTTATATTGATACTAAACCTCCTCCTTTTTTACATGAATCAGCACACTACATCTGTACATTAAGATTTAAAAGATTACCAAGAGCACGTACTGTCAAGAAAATGGAATATATATATAAAAAATTTATTTACATTAATATATAAATTAATTTGGAAAACCAGCTACGTACTAATTAATTATCTATTAAGTATATTCATTAATTTCGTCTTGTTCTGCTATTGTTTGTAATCTCGGTCGCCATTTACTTGTCTGATCAGAAACCAGCTGTACAGTATTGTTTGAATTTATAAGGCTGCTCAAAACCAACTCCATAGGCAATTTTTTCTTGCTTGATAATCTCAAAATCTCCTCTAGTTGCCTTTTTGTCATCTTAATCTTCACTATTTTACTACTTGAGGATACCTCCTTGAACTCTCTCTTTTCTTCATTTCTTTTCATAATTACCTCTTGCTCAAATTCATCTTCCTCATCATCCATCCATGTTACAGCCCTTGGTTTGAGGCAATTATTTCCCATTTCTTTCTTTCTTTTCTCCTCTCTTCAGATCTTAATTGTTTAATTGCAGTGTTCTCTCTCTTGTGCGTTTGCTTAATTTTCCACTTAGCTTGAAGCAATTAATATTTGCAATCACTTTATTATATATATATATGTTTAGAGATACATGTATATATAGCAGGGGCAGAGAGAGAGAGAGAGAGAGAGAGAGAGAGAATGGGTATATGCAATGTGTGCATAATATATGCAAGACTAGAATATAGAAATAGAGATATGACCGCATGGAAAGAAATATGGTCACATGACGGGTCAGAGTTTACGCACGTTGAAATCGAGAAATAATGCATGGAGAAAATATTTGGCATGAACATGTTCTACAAAAGAACATATTTAATAATATACTTACCAATGCGCCATTGCGCCTGAACCAGCAAGAACGGGTCTAGGGAGAAATATATTAAAAAAAATCTGGTGGTTGTTGCTGAAGGTAAAGGATTAGAAAAGGGTAAAATGCCAGATCAGCAGTCCATGTAAGAATCAGTCTACTAGCTAGGTCGATTTGAGACAAGTACGTACCGGACAAAGGACACATGGAAGAAACGGTTAGCAACACATGTTTTTTTTTTTTTTATTTTAATAATTTGAATACATATTTATTATAAGGATATAATTGTGGTGTTTTTTATATAGTCTACTAGCTACTAGGAACTATATAATTTTTATAGAATTGTTACGGTTCCTTGAAAGTTTTTTTTCACAAGTTTCCATTCAATATTACAACTGCTCCAGAAAATAAAAATAAAAAAAAATTAAGGGAACCATCATAATCATACCAGTCCTTGCACGAAAAAGTAACCAAAGGTGAAGGAATAATACAGTGAGAGAGTTAGTATGCCATTAAAATTTGCTATACAACTTTTATTTTTCAGGTTTTTGCGATAGAAGTTGATAATTGTACTCTCGCACTAAAATTTTCTCAAACTTTTCTGCATCATAATTATTTGAAAGACCACTCAAAACTGCATGGGGGGCATAACTATCTAGGAGACCGCAGAGTTTTAACACTGAATTTTTTTTTTCTAAAAGTATTAATATTGTCATTATAAATTATTTGACCCTATGCACATAAGTATTTATGCCTATGAAGTGAATACAATTTTTACGTAAACAATTCGTTCATGTATCAAGTGCTTATTTTTCATAAGAATAATTTTATTTCTTCGAAACCAAAACAAAGCAAGAGAGAGAATGAATCAAAGAATATCTTTTTGATCGAACAGAATATATATATTTCTCAATACAGAGGCGTACTTTTTTTTTCTCAATATCGAAAAGAAAGAAAGAGAAAGAAGAAGAAGAGATGAATTGAAGAGACAGACGGAGGACTGGAGGTGCATGGGGAACAATATAATTGATATCATTACACTTTTATAATTATATATATATATTAATGGATGAGAATTAAAGGATTTGTACTTCTGCTACAGTTTCTTAACATATTTTTAAAGAAAACAGTTTTTGCTAATGAATACAAAAAAAATCATACAATCATGGTTGTCATTGAAAAATAGTTTTTGAAGATTATATATAGAACTGAGTTTCTGCAATCATACAATTAAACGAACTCATCAAAATAAGATTTACAGAAAATAGAGATTTGCACAAATGAGATTTAAAAGAAAAATATGTGTATTAAAAACAAATTATGTTCATTATAAACCATGGTTTTCATGTAATGATGTAAAGCCACGTTACCCTCTCCATAGTCTGCTACAGTTACATATTCAGTTTCATCGAGTTTGACCTCTCGTGTAGCGGGTCAATTTCTGTGTACAAATATTCATAGTGACAAATCAAAAGTTCGAGTTCGGTTCGGCGAGGTCAAAAATTCATAATTCATATAATTCGAGAATGATTCGGTATAACAAGGAAGCAAAAAAAAAAAAAAAAACCCCCAAAAAACATAAAAAAAAAAAAATTCAAAAAAAAAATTTTGGCGTTTTTTTCGCGTTTTTATCGCGAATAAAACGTATAATATGTTTTTCCGAGTATTATACGGAGTTCAGTTCGGTTATGTATAAAAAACGAATTATACGTGAATTATACGCGTATAATTCGCGAGTTATGTCACTATGCAAATATTGACTTTCAACGCAACTCGGTGCGTACTTTTGTTGCATTTGGATTCCCATGTAAATGTTGGGGAATCCATTTTTACAGCGTCCATTTTGGTGCGTACAGCGAACCAAAATTTCACGGACCAAAATACCCCTGCTCAGCTTGATCTCCTGCCCTGTTCCCCTTGCACGGTATATCCCCGGCCTTTGCTGTAGGGGCATTTTGATCCGTAAAAATTAGAGTTCGCTGTACGCACCAAAATGGCGTTCGCTGTACGCTGTAAAAATGGGTTCCCAAATGTTGGGACCCTCATTGGCCGTAGTTTTCGATTTTATTGGAGTTGTGTGAACTTATGTGCAGCGGGTTAATGCATTCAGAAATCATTTAATTAATAAGCTTATCACAGTATACATTTAATCACAACGAAAGAAAAGACTAGATGCGTATATTTATTAAATTAAAAAATATTAAGAGCGTCTAGTGTGTAATTACTAATTAGTAGTCCCCACGTGGCTACGCCTAATGACTAGATGCGTATATTTATTAAATTAAAAAATATTAAGAGCGTCTAGTGTGTAATTACTAATTAGTAGTCCCCACGTGGCTACGCCTAATATCATTATTCCTATTGGTACACCTAACCAATTTTATCTGTAATTCTAGTGTTCTAAATAGCGCCGTTATAGCGTTTTTGGACCCTAAACGCTAAGCTATGCATCAAAATAGGCTAACTGAGCTACGGCCGCTATAGCGGTAATAGCGGTCCGCTATAGCGCATAGCGTGTAGCGCAAAATGCATAATGAGCTTTTTTAGGCAATTTATATGGACTTTAAATAAAGATCCAAAAAAATTAAATAAAAGCTCAAATCAAAATCAATTAAAAGCTTTGTTGCTACAAATTTTTTAATTTGCCCAAACCGAGAAGGAAACCCTTGTCGCTGAAATTGGAAAAAATTTAAATAGAAATCATGATGCTTAAGATATTTTAAGGTTTCAATAAAAAAAATATATTATGTCATGAATCATAATGCTTAAGATATTTTGAATAGAAAAATATCAATAGTTTATGATATTAATATGGATATTTTGAACCGCAATTTAGACTTTGTACTGGTTCAATATGAATATTATAATTTTTTAATTAATTTGATGTTATTTATTGTTCTATGAGACTTTAAATAATGTTGATATTTAGTAAAAATATATAATATAATTTTTGTAAAAAAAAAAAATGCTATGTAGCATAGCTTCCGCTATAATTACGCTATTCGCTATAGTTTTTTTTTGTAGCTTTTCCGCTATGACGCTATAAACGCTATTTAAAACATTGGTAATTCTGTATGTCGTGCATTGCATCATTCACAACACTAAAATTATTAAGAAATTAAAAATTGTTGTCAAACATCAAATAGAAATTAAGTTAATTTTAATTTTTAAACCTCTACGTTCATACAATTAATTTTTAATTATATTTAGTGGCCAAGTCGACAATCATTACTAAATACAGTTGAGCGATAAAAACGAAAGCCAATAAATTCAATTAGAAAATAATTTAAAAAAAAATAATTAGAAATTACACTGCATCTCAAAAATTAGAATAGAAGTGTCAACGTGCTTTTGAAAAATCAAATCAGCATACTTTAAGAAATCAAAGTGAAATCCTAATGCAGATGCTCCCATGAAATTGCACAAGAATTCGTCGGAAACTCTCCTCTCCGCCAAATATTAAACAAATCCTCTGTTTTTTTTTTTTCAATCAAAACAATGTAACGAGCAAGGAGCCAAGGAGCGACAATTTTCTTTCATTATTCACTAACAAAACAAAAAAAATTCAAACTTATTCTTATGAATCACAAATATAATCTTACACATAAAATGAGAAACAGAGCTGTTTTGATTATATTTTTAACTTAAGAAAATATCCCGCTGTAAATATACCTGAAGACCTGAAGCAACTAGCACAGGGAAAATTTCAAAAAGTACTTGTTGCCTGGCCATTACCATCATTTCTTTTTAATATATTGTATAAATGTAGAGCATTGTAATTTCTTTTTTTTTATATATACATATATTATGTTATGTCTCCCTAGAAGAGGGTGCTAATGACATTAAATAACATTATGGAAATATTACCAGATAACTCAACAAATCAAGGTATACTATTCTATTATTACAACATTCAACACAATTCAATTATTACACACTTAGTCCAATAAATTTTGATGTTTCTAATTCGAATTAGGATGTGCAGAAAAAACATTCCAAAGTGGGGGCAATCACGAAGGTGGAATCACAAGAAATTGAAAATTACATGTCACAATAACATTTCAATGTTAAAGTGTTGTAAACTATCTATATTCTTGAAAATTAATATGACCAGTAGCTTGTGCATGCTCCGCAGCCTCCTATTATGTTAATCCAAGAAAAATATAACTTCTGAGAGTAGAATTTTGTGTATTCCCTTGATAAAGCATGAAATATATACTGGAAGTGTAAAAAATTCATCATGTACCAAGTCTTTGTATTATGGAGATATAAGATGGCTAATTAGGAAAATGCAGAAATTACCTCATGTATGGGGTACACAACCTTCACAGAGATTTGAGTATCCATGAATTTTGTTTGATAGTAAGTACAATTAAGCAAACTAAAATAACTTGAAAATAGAGCGCACATTACCTTCTGACCAATAACACCAATTTGACAAACACCGCACCGCAAGGTGAAGTTTGATGTATCTGTGAAGCTTCTTTTTCTGAAAATGAACCATTAACAGGGATATTAAGCAGAAAAAAAGAGTCTTAGGTCTTCAAAAAACTACTTGTCCACCAGCTACTGGTAATTGAACCAGGTTACTCAACATATCCTGACCCAGTTTGCAACTTCATGGTTACTTTCTTCAGGGCAAAATAGGGCTTTAAAAGTAGCAAAGGTTTAGGCCAAACAAACAAACAAAAAAAAATAATGGGGAGGTACCTATGTGCATCCTTCACCAGGTTCAGAGCAAGATTTTCAGCAGGACCAATGGACCGTTTATAGTCAACTGGAAATATCGTCTGGTCAAACTCCTCAGATGCCGAATCAGACGGTGTCAACTGTCATTTTTGTATTGCAAGTTCAAGAAAACAGGATGACAACATAATGACACTTAAATCTTTTGTTTTTTTTTTTTGGTTTCTCTTTTATTGTTAGCAACTTATTTTTTCTTGGTTATGAATTGCAGTTCAATTGGGGCTTAAGGAATATGCACTGAAAGAAAATTAACAAACCAAACTAAGCGATTCAGTCCAGTACTTGCCGAACCAAGTACACAACCAGGAATATTAAGAGAAACGTACCGCCAAGGCATCGTAATGTAATCCATCATAGATAAGCATAACCCTCTCGCTATAGTTGTTCTCCTGTTTTAATAATTATTTCAGTAAACTCGAAATAAAAAAAATCCAGAAAAAATCCAGGTATGTTCCCTACAAGACATAGAACTTTCATGTATGACCCAAGAAGATGTAAAAAACATCTACAGTGGCCTTTTAAGTCCAAGCTTTCCTAAGAAGATTCCCAAAAAGAGAGAGAGAGAACTTGACAGCCTCAGTCAAGACTTTTAAAAAGAGAGAGAGAAAGAGAGAGACCTGGCCATATAAGTCGCAACGCATAGTTTGGATATCATAAGCAGCAATTTCACGACTGTAATATTCTGATAGTATGGAAAGTTCAATTGCTCCTGTTGTAGTAAAACCAAACAAAACTATGTCACAATGGTTGAAGTTATAGCTCATATACAAAACATCAAAGCACAAAAGAGACCTTAATGTTTACTAATTCTTGTTTCTTATTATTGACTAGTATGGTCATTGGTTAGTGATAGAAAAATAGAGCTAGGGTTGTTGTAACAAAATGCAAAGTCAGAATTAATATCTACCTCCCCATTTTTCAGGGTCCATGATCCAAGAACAATATTCCTCATTATTTTTGCCAAGAAATGCCTCGTTATACTTTACCGGATCACTTGCCACTGCAGCTGCTATAACCTACAACACCAAAGAAATAATGATTTATAAACTTATCTTTCAGTGAGACCAAATACTATAGACACCTACAAAAGAGACCCAACATTTCTCCAATTTGTCACTAACAACTAAAAATTTGGTATCAGAAAATAACATGCAACAATTAAATTCTGTATGGAAAAGGCGTATTCTTATTCCATGAATACTGACAATTTACCAACCTTTCCTTTCTGTTGGGTTACTGAATTCAAAATACATAAATAAAATTGGAGGATTGATTGCTGGCTCATAAAGAAGTACAAGGAATGTTGGTTCTCATTGGAAAATTCAGAAAATAATTTAGATTAATTGCAAAAACAGCAATTATCAACGCGCGAGAGAGGAAAAATAAAAACCCAATAACATAATAGTATTTTTTTTCAAGTAGCTCTCATAAAAGCATACTGATAACCTATGCCAATATGAACTGCTACAGTGCCATAAGCCAAGAATAAGGTCCCAGTGGCAGTTAAAACCTGTGTGCTGAACCAGGAAAAATACTAGAGGCTAGGTACCAGAATACATCACCTCTACTGAGACGAACCACCTGGTATGTTACTGGCTGGGACACTCAGCTCATGGCCATAATCGTATAATAATCACAAAATTTCATATCAATTTCTTAAAGCATCACACCATTATGACATGAAGAAAACATAAAACTAGACTATTCCAAACTTCATTGTCTCAAGTGTGATAACTTCTTTCTAACTTCTGTAAGACAGAAACTGAATATGTTTGATCTAGAGTTGAACTAGACTAACTGAATCGAAGAAAAATAAAACCCAGTGAAATAACAATGTAAATAATAAAAACAATGGAAAAGGTAATTACAATGTACAAACCTGTCTAAGCTCAGGAGCCTTGTGCTTATTGTGCTCCATAACATACCTAAGCAAATTATTCAGAAACAAGATTGTTCAAGAAATTCACAAATAACGGGAATTAAAAGAAAGTAGCAAAATTAAAATCAAAACTAACCCAACAGCATTAAAGAGACAACTATTGTCAGATGGGATAACTCTCCTTACAACAACACCTTCCATGACACTTTAATTTAAAATCTGCAAATCAACGAAACGGGAAAGAAAAAAAAAGGTCAATTTGAAGTTGACAAGAATTTATATTTGGAGAATTACAAGAGCTCAGATGAACCAGCATCTAAATAGAAAAAAAAATTAAGTTTGAGGATTTCTTCAATGAATCTTGATGTAAATTCCAGACCCGATTTGGAAGGTAACCAATGAAGCCTGAGATCTACAGTTGCGTGCAACCACCGCAGAGAGAGAGAGAGAGAGAGAGAGAGAGAGATGCTCACAAGAGAAGCAAAAGTTTATTAAAACAACCAGAATGCTCTAGCTTGAAGGATAAGAGAACGAAGATAAAAGGGGAAGAATGCAATATTTGCTCCTGCTCGAAACTTCTAATTTGTTTTTTAAATCATAGAAAAAGAAAACCAATGAGAGGAGAGAGAGAGAGAGTGAGTAAAGCGGCGGACGAAGGTAAACTTGAATTCATATTTACAAAGGTACCTCAAATTTTGGGTTTAGATATAAACCGTCAGATCTTTTTTGCCACGAACATTAAAGGGGCCGTGCATTCCAACTTATACCGGATTGGTTCGAATTCTGATCGAACGGTCCGATCCAAACTCAAAATTTGTGTTACTTCAGCGTATCCGACTCGGAAACGGGGAGCTTTGATCTAATGGATCTCGTAATGTGTTGCAGTTTCTGTAACCACTCGGGGTATTATTAATAGTTTAAGAGTGAGGCTATGGTGCTATGCATAGCACGGATGGGGTCCGTGCTACGGCTCAAAATTTGACTTTTCAAAATTCTAACGGTCGATCCAACCGTTCAATGTGATAACCATATGAATATGTACTTGCAAACTAAATTTTATATTTTTTCAAATTTTTTTACTATTTTTTTAGATAGGTAGAATTTTGATGGTCCAGAATTTTCAAAAAACACTGATTTTTCTACCTATCTAAAAAAATAGTAAAAAAATTTGAAAAAATATAAAATTTAGTTTGCAAGTACATATTCATATGGTTATCACATTGAACGGTTGGATCGACCGTTAGGATTTTGAAAAGTCAAATTTTGAGCCGTAGCACGGACCCCATCCGTGCTATGCATAGCACCATAGGCTCACTCATAGTTTAATACAAAAGAGTGAGGCTACGGTGCTATGCATAGCACCAATTGGGTCCGTACTACGACTCAAAATTTGACTTTTCAAAATTCTAACGGTCGATCCGGACTGTTCAACATGATTATAAAATGAATATGTACTTGCAAACCAAATTTTACATGTTTTAGAATTTTTTTACTATTTTTTCGAAAATCACTTGATCTGAACATTCTAGACCATCCAAAAACAGCCTATCTAAAAAAATAGTAAAAAAATAGTAAAAAATTCGAAAAAATGTAAAATTTGGTTTGCAAGTACATATTCATGTTATAATCATGTTGAATGATTTGGATCGACCATTAGAATTTTAAAAAGTCAAATTTTGAGCCGTAGCACGGACCCAATCCGTGCTATGCATAGCACCGTAGCCTCACTCAATACAAAATCAGCACTCAACGTTCCAATCAATTATTAATTTTTACAAATTTGAATGTACTTTAATTTTTTAAATAAAATTATCATGTTTAATTTTTTTTAAAAGACGTTTAATTTTATAAGCTGTGTATGTATTTATTTAAAATAGATTAAATTTTGCAATTAACATAGTTGAGATAAAATCTTTTTGAAAGTAAATAGTTGAGATTATTATAAGTAAAAAAATATTTACATTATATCCTAAAGTTGTAAATTTATAATAAATTTATTAGAATTATCTACAAATAAGGTTCCTAAAACTTTTGAGAACTAATCTAGGGGTGTCAACCGGTATGGTAAGGGTCGAGTGATGCATTTATATGTCAAATTTATAAAATTTTGAATTAATTAAGTACAAAGTGAAGCAGTCAAAAAATATGAAAAATTAACTTATAAATTTTTTTTTACCGCTTGACTTTGTACTAAATTAATTCAAAATTTTATAAATTTGACATTTAAACGCACGACTCGTGAAGTAGATTAGTTTCAACCAATGTTCTAAATAGCTATAGCTTTTTCGGACCATAAATGTTACGTTATGGGATAAAAGTTCGCTAATTGAGCTACGACTACTATAGCTATAATAGCTTACCGCAATTACTTCTACATGATATGCGCTATTGCTGACCGTTATGCTACATGGGCTTCTTTTTTATTTTATTTTTTGCAATTTACATGGACTTCTGTGCTTCTGTTCCTATTTGTGATGCTACGTGGTCTCCTATGCTAGAAATGCTGAATCGAACTCTGTGCTTCTGTTTCTATTTGTGATTTAGTCTCTCCTTTGATATCGGAAAATATTCAAATAATAATTCTTCATTTTGCTTACTCTTTGTCTAGTATTTACTTGTAATTTTTTTTTATGGTTAGTGGTTACAATTACCACTAACAAATATATTGATAAGAAAAAAGTTATATACAAAATCCTAGATTCTATCTCCTCATATAACATAAAATTAAATATTTACATTTTTACTCAATCCTATAATTTACTTTCAATTTCGCTCCACGACCGGATCTGCTTCTTCGATCGCTGCTAGCTGCGCTCCGATCGAGATGAAAACTCTACACGCCGAGCTCCAATGTTACTGCACTCTTGGCTCCAATCGGCTCCACTCGACACTAATCCCTCCCCTCTCGCTCCACGACCAGATTCGCTTCTTCGACCACCGTCGCACTCCGACGACGACCGGATCTACTCACCGTCGCGCTCCGATCGAGATGGGACTCTACGCTCTTAGCTCCAGTTTCTCCCCTCTATCTTATTTTCCTCTTCGCTCGAGGAGGTAGTACCAAAAGAAAGGGGAGGTGTTGTGTCAGGAATGAGATCTATAAGGAGTGAAAAAAATGGAGTTGGTGGAAGGGGTGGAGAGGGGTGGAATGGGAGAGGAGGGAGGTGGCGGCTGACCTAATCGCCCAAATTGCCAAAAGTGAAAAAAGTGGAAAGCAGCTCCGAATCAGAGATAAGTTTCCGGCCACTTGTAATATTATTGTCCTTTGTTTCAATTTGATTTCAATTATTGTAATATATAAAATAATCAAATAGGTATTGACTTCGTTCCACTTGTAAAGTTAATTGCTCTTCGTCTATTATAATATGTAATACGAGGTATAAACTATTAAAGAATGTTATCTTGTAGATTCTTTTTTTCTTATTTGCATGATTGAAAAAAGTATAGAATTAAATTAGTTGTTCCTCAATTTCCTCTTCTCAATGTTGATTATGTTAATAATTAGTAGAAATATAAAATATTTTTTTTAAAAAACACTATGTACGATAGTTTTCGTTATAACTACGTTCTTCGCGATAGATTTTTTTTTAGCCTCTTGGCGCGACACGATAATTGCTATTTATAACCTTGATTTCAAATGTTTGGATTTATCATTTGAAATCATTTTGATAAGTTTTGAAGTTAAGCTCACAAATCATTTATTAGTGAGCTTAAGAACACACTAGTTCTACTCATATAGTTAATAATATAAATTGTTTCATAATTTTTAATAAATTGTTAGCTAATCTTATTTTTTGAAATATTACATATAATAATTTATTTGAATTATTATAGAATAATTATTTTATTACCCGCGCTACAGTACCCGCACTGTACCCACACTGTAGCGCACTTCCATAACTGTAAGGTTGCGGTCCCACAACTACCGATCTAACTAACAATGTTATCGGACCTTCCATTTTGAATTTCAAATGTTTCTTTCTCTCTATTTTTTTCTTTTTCGAAGGCTTCGGCGATTTGGAGGCGATTTTAGGTCGATTTTGAGGCGATTTCGAAACTGGAAGCGATTTCGTTTGGTTCTCACAAGTTCAACCGGTGATTTTGAAATGTGATAAGCTAGATTAATATTGTTTCTTTTCGATTTTGTTTTTATTCTGGTGAATTAATAATGATATATCGTTTCGTTTCTATTTCATATACACAATCGTGTTTCAGTGTTGTTGGATTTTGAGATGTTTGTGACAATTTGTTTTGTGAAGATGATGTAATTGTCTATTATGTGTTCAGATATAAATACTTAGTAGTTTAGATATAAATACTTGATGTGTTCAGATATAAATACTTGGTAGTTTAGATATAAATACTTGATGTGTTCAGAAATAAATACTTGATGTGTTAAGATATAAATACTTAGTAGTTCAGATATAAATACTTGATGTGTTCAGATATAAATACTTGATGTGTTCTGATATAAATACTTGATGTGTTCAGATATAAATACTTGATCTGTTCAGATACAAATACTTGATCTGTTCAGATACAAAATTCATTTTAATAAAGTGGCAGTTACAATTTAAAGTTAAAAAAAAATAACAACCAATTATTAAAAATAACGTTATATGGTTTAAATTATTTATTTGAAAAATATATAATAAAATTTCGTTGGGCCGATTATTATATATGAGTTCATATAAAACCATAGAGAATACTAATAGATTACAATTAGTGCAACATATATACATATTGCCTTTTGTACACATGCAATCCCATGTGATCCATATAACATATACTCCTCAAGATCCAATACAATGTTTGTATAAAAGTTATATCCTTACCACTTAGTAACCATGCGATCAAGATTTGGCTCAAGTTTCGTAAAGTTGGGCTCATGTTGCCAAAACTCTTGGTTATTGTTACACCAAAAAGGTATAGTACAAAGTTTCAGTACAGCGAGCTGTACCTTTTAACCTTAAATACACTTCTGGTTCAGACTGCAAGTATACAATCCTACCGCGTAGTATATCGTCGGGTATCGATCACAGGGACGGTTCAAATGTTACCCGGACTCTACTTAAGTTAATTAAAAACTAGAAGTTGGAAATGGTTGATTTTGGTTGTTTATGTTTCCTACAGATTCAAAAGCAGTAATAAAGTGCAATAAAGAAGATTAAACTGGTTTTAAACAATAATAAAAAGCGTTCCCAGGGTTAAGACTTCATCTCAGTTTTGCCCTCTGACTGTCCTGTCCGGGCCGTGTCATTTCCTACACGGGCCGTATCAGTTTACACGGGCCGTGTCATTTCGCTACACGGTCCGTGTCAGTCTCGGGTTAATGCAGCAGCTATTGTTTCTTTGTATCGTTCCTTTGTGTAGGGTTCTACTGACCGGACCTAATGTTTCTGGACCTCAACTCCCGTTTGTTGGTTCATTAACTTGGTACGGAAACTGCAATATATGCCCTCGTCGGGTTCTAGACCTCAACTTTTGTGTATTGGTCCCTACTACCTAGTTGCTTGATTGGTATACTAAAGGTAACTCCTATCCGCCGATAGAGAGTAACTTTCACCTTCCGGTTACTACTTGGTTTCACCTCCCGGATCACAAATCCTACCTCATGTACTTAGGTTGGTTGAGAGACGTTAAAGGGTTCTAATGCTTTCTAGATGTGATCATTCATCTAGTAGCAAACCAATATAAGTCAAACACTACAATCCAAGCAATTAAAATACTACACAATCATTCAAACACAAATTTCAATACAAAGATTCAATAACTAGCATGCAAGACAAAACATTCGATTACATCAAAACCCTAGAAACAAAGTAAATTACTCACTCATAGTTCTAAAACAGCAAATACAAATAGAGATAGAGTTGATCATGACAAAACCCAAAGAGCAAAGAAGATCAATCGAAAACTCGCGTATTTCGCTTCTCCAATTCGCCTCCAAGCTTAGCCGCCAAAGCCAAACCCTAGAATATACTCTCCTGTTCCAGAATTACCTTTCCTGGAGAGAAATCCCGATTATATGCTCATTTGGTCGACCTTCCATCAATAGCCTTCTTTCCAGATTTCTGGATCTGTTTCCGGATTTGCTTGACACGGGCCGTGTCAAATCTTGTCCGGCCCGTGTGACTTGTGTTCCTTCAGTGGTCGAGTCAGCAGTTGTATGTGGTCGGATCAGCGGTCGAGTCGAGGTTGACACGGCCCGTGTGGAATGTGACACGGCCCGTGTAGAGACTTCTTGATTCCAGATTTTCTCCTCGATTTCGCCCGAATCCTGCAAAATAAGAATAAACTTGCAGCAGTACCACATTCTAAAGATATTCAATGAAATACAACTGAATTAATGATTTAAAACACAAGTTTGGTACAATTTGAAGGTCGAAATATAGATAAGTTTGCGAGATATCAGTTATGATCTAGTTTGGACCAAAATTTCATACAAACTAGTTGTATTAGATCCAACATATAAAAAAAAGAGTGCCCATGTGATCCATGACATGATGCCTCTTGGTTAAAGGTCTCCAACATTTCAACTCAAATATTTTTTTAAGATTCTTATTCATCCAACGTAATACAGATATAAATACTTTAGTTCGTAGGTATAAATACCACACCCTTATAGTTATAAATACTTTGTTTCGTAATTATAAATACCACAAGAATAGAGATATAAATATTACCCTCACATAAGCTAAGTAAACATTTTTTGGTGAACATTTTTTGTTGACAATTTTAGTGGTCCCCACATGTCGTTTATTACCCACAGATAAGCTAAGTCAACAGTTTTTGTTAACAATTTTAGTGGTCCCCACATGCCGTTTGAGTGGTCCCCAAATGCGGGTACGAAGCGAGGATTTTTCAAGAAAATGTGCGGGTACGATTATTTTAAGAAATCATATATCATATAGATATAAATACTTGTCTTGTATAGATATAAATACTTCACAATGTTACTATTAATACTTGTAAAACAAAATTATAGTTTTGAAAACGGTTGCGATCCCCACAAGCAGTTATGACAGTTTAGGTGCGGGTACAGTGCGGATACTCAACTGCGGGTACTCATATCAGCTTCCATTATTATAAATGTCAAAATTAGCTATATATGGCTCCGGAGATGTTGACATCTGATTAGGGGTGTAAACGGACACGGATATCCGGCCGGATATCCGCTCCGAATCCACATATAATCCGTATTCAGATTTAAACGGATACGGATATCGCGGATACGGATACGAATAATTATCAATTACCCATAGAAGATGCGGATACGGATACGGATATGGTTTTAAATTTTGATATCCGTTTACTATCCGTATCCGTATCCGTATCCGTATCATGTGAGGTTTTAAATTATTTTGCCTTCAAGAGATTTGAACCCATGTCATGTGAAGTGAAAGTTTAAACAACCAAGGTACAAACCACTACACCACACTATTAATAAAATAAATATCTTATATTCTCTCATCTTTCTAACATTAATATCTCCGTCAATTACAATTATTCATTTGTTTTTATATTTAAATTTTATTAATTATTAATTATATCTTAAAGTTCATATAACTCAATATCCGACAATTATCCGTTCTATATTCGTATTCAAATCCGTATCCGTAAATTATCCGCTCCGTATCCGTATCCGTTTAAGGCGGATATGGTTTTAAATTTTGATATCCGTTTACTATCCGTATCCGTATCCGTATCCGTATCCGTATCCGTTCATTGAAAGACGGATACGGATTTGATATTAGCATTATCCGCTCCGAATCCGCTCCGTTTACACCCCTACATCTGATCTTATCCAGATATTTACTGTCTCAATCGAGAAAAATCCAAGTCGTAATTATTGCATACACATGGTCTTTAATTATTGTAAAAGGGAATCGTAACGATGCAGAGAGTTCTGGAAAGACCGGATCCATCTGTTAATATATACTTGAATTGTATTGTTTTGGTGATTTGATTCCGTAACAAACACACGTGTCAAGTGTCAACCGCACAAGTAACTTCTTGTTTGGCAATTTTCTAAATAAACCCCATTTTGTTGAGAATTATATTTGCACCAAATTCTAATCACCAAAAGTTTTCTAGTATATTACATTATTACTGGCGGGTTGTGTTGTGTTGTGTTGTGTAGTGTAGTGTGTGTTTTGGTGCTTTATAAAGCAGCAGCGCATCGTCTGGTATTTGGTTTTAAATTTTCTATTTTTCAAATTTGGACAATGAATTTAAACCGTTCAATATAAAATCACAAATGAAGTCAAATTATATATAGATTTTTGGGGGGATTTTATGTATTTGGTTTAAAATTTTAAAGTCTTAATTTGTTTGACTTAATTTTCATATTTGTTGAAGAATAATTATTGGGGGTAAAAGTGTAGGGGTAGAAAATATTTATGTTGACAAATGATAAGAAAAAAACATAGAAGCTGACAGAGTAAAACCAAAAGAAAGTAAAAGATATATATACAGATTTCACATTTGATATATCCAGTGAATAATTAATTAGTTATTGTTTAAGTGGTAGTTAAAGAATAACACTATTTGTGTGAGAAATGGTGAGTTGGAAAAAATATGGTCCTTAAAAACTCTAAACTCCGGAGTCATAGAAGATGACAATAGTAAAATAATAGAAAACTCTTTGGCACAGCACCAGTTAATTTAACGGACTTTAATTAATTAATAAGATTTTAGGCAATTAATTAATGAGGTATTATTGTAATCGGAAAGGGGAACCACAGCATGCACCAGTTGTAGGCCATTTTACATTTATTACACAATCACATAATTAAGATTTTAGTTTATTTAAAACCTGATCATATTTAATTTCTTTCGTATCTATTTAAAGTATGATAGCACATCGATCTACTTGAAGGAAGGGGCCGGGGCGTCCCATACCCTCTTTGAACCGTCTAATTTGTTTTATAATCCGTGCACACTTTGATATGCACAAATATTATAGCGGCGTGCATGAATATTATTGAAACGGACAGCACGGATCATGAAACGAATCAAACAGTTCGGAGCGGACATCAGACCGATTTGAGTTTGATGCCAATCAGACGCACCCGCTCCCCTCCTAACATGTTGTAAGGAGAAAAAATTAATTAATAATATATATATAGAGATGAGCTATGCTACTCCATGGAGTAAAACGCGTTTGTACTTCACGCCGTATTTTTATTTTGAAAGTCCAAACGACCGATCCGAACCGCTCAACATGATCTCCATATTGAAATGTGCTTGGAGACCAAATTTTACATTTTTTAGAATTTTTTTACTATTTATTAAGCCACTTTGAAAATCACTGATCCGGCAGTCCAGAATTTTTTACTGTTTTTTACTGTTCACCCGGATTTTCAGATTTTCAAAGTGGCTTAATAAATAGTAAAAAAATTCTAAAAAATGTAAAATTTGGTCTCCAAGCACATTTCAATATGGAGATCATGTTGAGCGGTTCGGATCGGTCGTTTGGATTTTCAAAATAAAAATATAGCGGCGTGGAGCACCAACGCGTTTTACTCCATGGAGTAGCATAGCTCATCTATATATATATATATATAGAGAATGGCTAACATACAAACATTTGTTCCTGGGCTCAGGAACAAACGATTTGGTTCTCCGATTTTTAAAGTCCAAACAACAAATCTAAACCGTTAGATGTTCAATCTATATTAAAATCTACTTGGAAACCAAATTTTATATTTTTTGGAATTTTTTTACTATTTATTAAGCTGGTTTGAAAACCGCTGTTTTTCAATGCTGCAGAAATTTAATAAAAACAGCGGTTTTCAAACCAGCTTAATAAAAAGTAAAAAAATTTCAAAAAATGTAAAATTTGGTCTCCAAGTAGATTTTAATATATATTGAACATCTAATGGTTTAGATTTGTTGTTTGGACTTTAAAAATCGGAGAACCAAATAGTTTGTTCCTGAGCCCAGGAACAAACGTTTGTATATTAGCCATTCTATATATATATATATATATATGAGGAGGGTTAAAATGCACCCTCTTTTGTGTTCCTAACGTGCACTCTTCCCTCATATTTTCATTTTCAAAGTTTAAATAGTTGATTCGAACCTTCCAACGTGTTCTTCATATTAAAATGTGCTTGGAGACCAAATTTTACATTTTTTGAAAATTTTTTACTATTTTTTCAGAATTTTTTATTAAACTAAACAATAATAAAAAATTCAGCAAAGTGATGATTTTCAAAAATTCTGAAAAAATAGTAAAAAATTTCCAAAAAATGTAAAATTTGGTCTCCAAGCACATTTTAATATGAAGAACACGTTGGAAGGTTCAAATCGACTATTTGAACTTTGAAAATGAAGATATGAGGAGAGGGTGCACGTTAGGAGCACAAAAAGGAGGGTGCATTTTAACCCTCCTCATATATATATATATATATAGAGCTAGTTTTTCTTGTAAACTTGGATTCCAAATTGAAATGATGACAATTAAACATTACAAAATACATTTTTCGATCAAAAAAAGCTCGAGTGGTCTCCCATGGCGATTTCTAGGCGATAAAAACTGAGGGCTCCAATTCCAACAAAAAAGCAAAGAAAACACAAGAAAAAAGAAAAAACAAACAGCAAAACAGAGAACATCACAAAGTTAGCCCTCTGCCTCACAAAGGTTGATCCATGACTGCCTTGAATAATCGCTCTGGGCCTCTTGCTCAGATCGAGAACTCCATTTCTGCTCTTCGCCAACTTCTTGCTAATCCATCTATTCTTGGACCTCCCCCTTCTCATCTTGGCCCGATCCTCAATTCCCAGCCCATTCTACCTCCCGTAGTTAATGCAGAGACTTTTGGCGGGAAATCTATGGCGATCGCCTCATATGATCCGACTCGAAAGGTTATTTCAAAACCGTCCCATCCGTACCGTGACGCACTGCTATGCACCGCTATCATTACACCCTCTGCGCCTCCGAAACCGATCATCAAAGCTTTCTGGCAGCGAAAAGATTCTTCTAGCAGCCACGATAAAGCCACATTTATTCGCTCTAAGCTTGCCTCCCTTCGCGCCGCCTCTTCCCCTTCTTCCCCGGTTTGCCTCAAATGTGGTGACCATGGCCACTTAGCCTCTTCTTGTCGCAACGCAGTACTGTGCTTCTTGTGCAATCGGTTTGGGCATAGGGCTCGCTGGTGTAAAGCTACTACCGAACTTCCTCCCCCTCGAGTGACCTCCTCCCTTCCTTCTTCTCTCCCGATCACCACCACCCCCTCCACACAACCTACTTCTAGCTCTCCGGGCTCCACTCATACGATGCATCGCCATACCTCAATGAATGCCCCTGTTGCTCGCTTTTACTCTACCCCTGAGAGTGAAGCCCTCGAACAGCACTTCAGACAGAGCTTCTTCCTTAATGATCCTCATCGGTGGGGTCCTGAGAAAATCGAGCGCCTCTTCCATGCGCACCCTTTGCTCCGTAACTATAACTGGAAGGTACGCATCTTTAAGGATCAGAGGTACCTCATCGAAGCCCCCAATTCCCACTGGCTAGATCGCACACTTGAAAATGGATTCATCCGTTTAGAGAACAAGGATTTTCCTGTTTCAGCTTGGGATCCGGGCTTCATTGAGTGTCTCAAGCTTATCTCTGTCTGGGTGAAGGTACGTGGATTCCCCTCTCACCTATGGCAATGGGGTAACTTTGAATACCTTCTCCAACCTTACGGTACTGTCCTGCTAGACCTTGATCTCCCTACCAGTGAAATAGCCGATTGGCGGGCTGCGCGTGTGCGTCTCGGGGTTTGTGACCCGGCCCTTATTCTGCCAAGTCGCTGGATCATGTTTACCAATTCTAATGGTTACACGGGTAGGCAGGAAGTTACCTTTGAACTGGAAAAAGATCTTGGCCCTAAACAAAAATGGCTCTCGGTCCCAAAACCTTCTCCCTCATCTGACAAAGACAAAAGGGGCCTCCTGGGAAACCCAGTAGTAAGGCTCGACCGAAGGAAAGAGGCATTGAATTCAAAGACAAACCGCCCTCCTCTGTTCCTCAAACAAATTATACTGGTAAAGGCAAAGAAGTTGCAGTTTCAGTCCATAATGAAGACTCTGACAGTGAAAGTGATCTCCCTAATCATGCCTCCATGCGTTCTGCTAATCATTTTGGTATCCCTCCGTCCATTATTACTTCTGGTACAACTCCTTGGAGGCCATCTGGCTATGGTTCCTGTTCTATTGCTCAACCCCCTACTGATCAACCCCCTATGCCTGTCCCAGCTACTAAGGTTGTGAAGCTGACTCCTCAGGCAGAACTACCCCCCTCAGTTCAACCCACCCCTGCAGTTCCTCCCATTCTGGAGTGCTTGACTGCACCTCAAAATCCCATTCACCCCCCTGCTGAGTCCCTAATGCCCCCTCCTCCCCCAGTGGTCAATGCTATTCTCTCTACTGAGCCCCCCATCCCTATGTCTCCTCCTCCCCCAATGGCCAAAACTACTCCCTCCTCTCACTTCCCCCCTCCTGAAGTCCACAATGCCTCTTCTGACTCCCTGAATGACAATGACTATGATACAGTTGGTTTCAAAGTTCCTCTCTCCCCCTCCAGAGATACCGCTTCGGATTCAATCGGAGTTCCATCCCACAATTCTGCCAAACATATTACCTTGAGCTCTGATAGCTCGCCGGTGGTTTCGTTATCCCCTCCAACATCAGTCCCTCACACCCCCTTGTTATTGACCTCTCTTCTTCCTCTAACAATACCCCCTCTCACCCCCCCTGGGTTCTCTCCTACTCCACATTCTACCCCACCTCCCTTCCCCTGTCGCCCCCGTTCTGGCAGTTTTAACATCCCCATCTCTGCTTTTACTGAAGCCAACATTAACCTAGACGAAGCTATCAACTACTCCTTCACTGCTCACTTAAAAGGCCCATCTAGCCTCCCTGACCTCCAAACCCACCACAACCCTGATTTGGCTGTCAAATTATTCACAGTTCTGATGAATCAGCTGGCCCTTAGCCCCTCCAAAAATCCCCAACCCGGGGATGAAGACTCTTCAATTCCTGCCCCAGTCTCCTCCCCTCTCCTCCCTGGGCAGGCTGTGCTTGCATTGCCTACTCCACAAGCTGTAGAAGATCCCCATCCCGAAAGAGAGGCTTTCGGGTTGATAATCTCAGAAGAAGTGTCAGGATTAAAGCCACTGGAGAGGCTGGAACCTCTATTCTTACCAAGGCTAAAAACAAGGTGAACTCTGCCTACAACTTAAGAAGTGGCAAAAAAGGTATCCCCTTAATATTAAATTTTCCTTACTCAAGATTGACCACCTCTGAAGTTGCCACTCTCTTTAGGGCTTATAATATTAGACTTGGTATTAGTGATTTACAGGAAGATGATATAGTTAGAGGTATTCAGAATTTGGATAGAGATAAATTTGATATTCTTATCACTCAGGCTTTTGAGAAATTAAAGGCCTCTAGTTCAGATAGGTGCTTGATCCTTGATCAAGATGAATTGGGTACTCTTAGAATTTTATGAAGATTCTCACTTGGAATATTAGAGGCCTTAATGCTTATAGGAAAAAACAGATTCTCATAGATATGCTGAAAGACAATAAGATAGATATAGTTGCTTTACAGGAAACTAAAAAAGAAGCATTTAGTAATCGTATTCTTAGATCTTACTCTGCACACATTGATACTTGGCATTGGCTCCCTTCTATAGGGAGATCTGGCGGCATTCTTTTTGGATGCTCCAGTACTCAATTTTCTATAGTAGAGGTTATCTCTCTCAATTACTCTCTTACTCTTCGATTGCATGACAACCAAACTCAATTAGAATGGTTATTCACTTCAGTTTATGCCCCTGTAGATAGGACATTGAAATCTGAGTTTTGGACAGAATTACAGTCTTATAGAACTTCATGCTCTCTTCCTTGGTTTCTATGTGGAGATTTCAATGCTATTAGGAATGTTGTTTCAAGCAATTCTCTTATAGTCTATTTGACTAATTTGCAAAACATATAATTATTGAATCTTACGATTTTCTCTATGATTAGAAAGAATGCAGGTTCAAGACAATTGGAATTGCAATTTAAAGCTCTTGGACTGAAGAAATCATCAAGTTATTTATCAAGAATACAAACTGTAAATTTATAATTGGTAAAGTAGCTTTGATGTTGAAAAACAGGGATAAAACGTTGGAACGATTTACCAAACGTTCCAGACGTTTTTCTATGTGGAAAATATGGAGATTAAGTCGATTGAAGCTTGAAAAATATCCTCAAACGTCCCAGACGATTGGCAAATCGTCCGGACGATTTAATTAAATTATAAGACTTCAAAATAACTTTTCAATTGATAAATCTCCAGAGGAAAACGTTCTGGGATGTTTTATAATCGTCTGGGACGTTTTATGATATCTCACAGAAATTTGAATTTTGACCTAACTTGAGTTAAAACGTTTTCAACGTTTTACAAAACGTTGGGACGTTTTATGGCAGAATACTCGTTTGAAAGCTGCCACTATAAATAGAACCTTAGGGTTCTCCTCAAATTAATTAAGCCGACCCTAATCTTTTTAAACCTATTTTTCTGTGAGAGCAAGTTCCTCCATTGTTGTGAGAACACGAAATTCAATATCCCTCAACACAACCTCAAATCCACTTCACTAATCTTGAGTTAGATTAGATTAGAGTGTTTACTTGAGTGTTTCTCTTGAGACTTCGAACTTAGAGACTTTGTTCTCGACTCTAGTTGGCCGTGTGACTTCCCATTGGTTGTAAGGGCTCACCGGTTCACAAGTTGTAACCCTTTCTCTTTTGGGTAATAGAAAGGCACACCGAGAAGCGGTTGCGACGCCCCGGAGACGTAGGCATTTTAAGCCGAACTCCGTTATCACTCCTTGTGTCAAATTTCTCTAAACTCTTTTACTTTATTTTATTTGCAATAATTTATTTATTTCGAATTTAGTGGTACCTAAGGGACAACAAAGTGGTATCAGAGCACGTTACTCAAATTAAGACACACTTAATTCGAGTTTACCGATCTTAAAATGGCAACCACTAGATATGTGAAAGAACCTCCAGTTTTTGGTAGTGCTACCAAAAATTTCAGTCATTGGAAAAGGACCATGATAAATTATCTAAATATTCTTGACCTTTGGAGTGTCATTGAGAAAGCCTATGAACCGGAATATGCTAATTCTGTTGGAAATGAGGACAAAGTTGAAGTACTTGCATCTACCGAAAGAAAGAAACTAAATAACCTTGCCATTAATGCAATATATAATGCGGTAAGTGAATCGGTTGCGTTACTTTTCGGTAACACAACAAATGCAAAAGAAATGTGGGATACTCTTATTGATCGATATGAGGGTAACACCCAAATAAAACTAACCAAAATAGCCGGTCTAGACACCAAATTTGAAACCTTCAAAATTGAAAATGGTGAAAATGTAGAGGATATGTATAATAGACTTATGCATATTCAAAATGAATTCATTGAACTAGGAGAACCGCTTTCTAACGATAAAATTGTAGGAAAGCTTCTTCGAGTAATGCTAAGGAGACCTAGGTGGGATGGATTGGTGAGCGCCCTAGAAGCACTTCATGGGGCACAAAAATCTTTCACACCGGATGAACTCTATGCTCATTTCCGGAGTTTTGAAGAAAAGCTCATACAAGCCGGTGAACTCAAGCAAGAGTCAAAAACAAAAACCGTGGCTTTTCCGGCTCAAAACCACCGAAACCACCCAAGCTCCTCAAATAATCGTCAATCAAGTGACTCACTCATGAGTCAACTTGGACATGAAACCTCTCTTGATGCCGCCACCATAACCAAAATGTTTCAATCCATGCTTAACTTTGAACGAAAATACAACAAGGAGCGTGAAGATGGAAACAAACGAGTAGTTTGCTTTGCATGTGAAAGAGAAGGCCATACCATCCAAACTTGCTTCAAAATATTTCCCAACTTGAAGAACAAGGATAATGAAGGGCAAAATGACCGAAGATCCAAACAAAAGTACGAAGGATATAAAAGCAAAAAGAAGGCCAAAGCAATGCAAGCCTTATTTTGCATCGACTCCGATGAAAGTGGTAGAGAAGAATCCGACTCGGAGTCGGGCGATGAACAAGAGATCAACCTTGCCTTGATGGCAATAGTAAATGAAGAATCGGCAACTATTGATGTGGATACAATCATCGCAAGCAAGAACATAACCGATGAGATCACCATTGAATTCCTCAAAATCTCATCAATCCGCCTATCAACAAGGAATTGGAGGACTCTACCAAGGCCACCACACAATCCATCATTGAGGTAGCGGTTGATCCCGTCAAAGCATCAACTAACACCATTATCGAGGTAGAGGATGCTTCTATAGAAGATGTAACAAACTCTCCAAATAAGGTACATCTTATCTCTTCTCCTAACCAGTATATGTCTACCATTGATTTGACCAATCCCGATTACCATTTGAATGGTTACAAAGTTAGAAAAGATGAATCCAAAATAGATATGAACAACAATTATATAAAGACAAATGAGACAAGCATGTTCATGGATGAGGCTCTAATTAATTACAATGCCACTAGGTTGCTTGAGGAATCTAAAAAGGCCATGCTTGAAAAGGAAGGTATCATACAAAAATTAACATCTCAACTTCTTGAATTTGAGTCTAAAATCAAAAACTTAGAGTTAGAATTGCTTAAGTCACACACTTGTCAATCACACATAGGAGATATAGAAATATTAAAAGTGAAAATTCAAACTCTAGAGACCGAAAACAGGGCTTTAAGATCGCCTAGTGAATTCTCAAATGTCACTAGTCTCGATCCCTACTATGTAGAAAATTTGATCAATGCCAATTTGAATCGGAAATCCGGTAAAATGGGCATTGGATACAAGAAGGGTCAATCCTCATTTGAATCAAATTTTTCACAAAGCCCAAAAGAAAATGGGGAACTTACTCAAAATTTAAACAAAATTAAGTTCAATAGCAAAGAGTATTTTGATTACCAATTTCATTTCAAACATGGTAAAACACCCTTGACAAAGGAGTCAAATAAAGGGACCACTCCTCAAACCATAATGCAAAACAAAACAAAAGTCTCAAAAGTATGCATTTAGATACAAATTTTCTAACAAAAATTACAAAAATGAAAACAAGTTTCAAAATAGTGATAGGAACACATTTAATCCAAAAGGTCAAACAAAACTTATTTCAAGGGACCGGATGGATGGTTTTATGAAACTCACAACAAAAATACTTTACAAAACAAAAACCAAAGAAATGGTTTGACTAGAGATGTTCCCCAACATCACAACAAACTTGATTCACACAAAAATAAGTCTTATGCACCTAAAGTGATAACCAATGGGAATCAAATTCAAGAGGTGAAAGATAAATATCAAACCACCTTCAAGCATGGTTCAACTAATGTCAAGCAATCGGTCACATTTTGTAATTATTGTTGTAAGATTGGCCACACCTCATTAGAGTGTAGCTTTAGGAAAGGAAGCAACAAATCAAAAGTTGTTTGGATTCCTAAAGCTAAACTAACTTAAAGTTGTGATTGAAATCTCCCCAACTAAAACGAAAATCACTAAGGAAGGGGGAGATTAAAACAAGGTATATATAATTGAAAATATATATATATACTCTTGTAGGTATGTTTGATTACAACACACCAAGAAAATGCTTGGATCATTGATAGTGGATGTTCACACCACATGACCGGTGACAAATCTAATTTCAAATCTTTAGAACCATATGATGGTGGGTCGGTTACTTTCGGTAGTAACCAAAGAAAAAGTTCGATTATTGGACTAGGTTCGGTAGGTAACCAAAACTTGACCATATCGGATGTCTACCTTGTTGACGGCTTGAATTATAATTTACTTAGTGTAAGTAAATTATGTGAAGCCGGATATTATGTTAAATTTAACATTAATGCTTGTTTCTTGTTTAGAGAATCCGATGACTCTTTAGTCTACACGGGTAAGAAAAAGAAAAATGTTTACTATCTAGATTTTGATCATTTCGAGTCCGGTGAAATATGTTTGAATGCCACAACAACCGGTTCCAAACTATGGCACCGAAGACTAGGTCATATTGCAATTGATTCTATTAAAAAGTTAGTTAAATTAGACCTAGTGCGTGGTTTACCAACTCACAAATTAGAACTTGTAGGATTATGTGATGCATGTGTACAAGGTAAACAAACTAAAAGTAGTTTTAAATCCAAAGAAATGGTCTCAACCGATCAACCATTGCAACTACTACATATGGACTTGTTTGGACCAATTAGTATACCAAGTTTGGCTAGAAAAAGATATGCATATGTGATTGTAGATGACTATAGTCGCTTTACTTGGGTCATATTTTTGCAACATAAGGATGAAGCCATTGAAAACTTCATTAAATTTTGCAATCGTGTTGAAAATGAAAAGGGTACAAAGATCATTCGCATTCAAAGTGATCATGGGGGTGAATTTGAAAATGCAAAATTTGATGAAGTATGCTCTAAAAGGGGATATAAACATGAATATTCGGCTCCTCGCACGCCTCAACAAAATGGGGTTGTTGAGAGGAAAAACCGAACATTACAAGAGCTTGCCCGAACCATGCTAAATGAATACCCTTTACCCAAACACCTTTGGGCCGAAGCTGTCAATACGGCTTGCTACGTTATTAATCGCGTTAGCATAAGGTCGATATTGAAGAAAACACCTTATGAGATATGGAAGGGGTATAAGCCAAAAATATCTCATTTTAGAGTATTTGGATCAAAATGCTTCGTGCTTAATGAGTCACCAAAATTACAAAATTCGATTCTAAATCTATTGAGGGAATATTTGTGGGGTACTCTTTGACAAGTAAAGCCTATAGAATTTACATTGCATCTCATCAAATTGTAATTGAATCCATACATGTCAAATTTGATGAAGTTACTAATCAAAAGGCCGAGAAAGGTATTCAAATTGTAGGTGTTGAAGATGCCGAGCTCGAAAATGATAAGGTTGAGAATACAAACAACAACATTGAACAACCACTCGAGCAAGAACAACCCGAAGAAAATCCATTGAACGAATCAATGCACATCGAGGAGGATCAATCTCCACCAACTGTATATCAACCTCCCGAAGACCTAAGGGAAGTTTCCTCTCATCCTCTCTCTAATGTGATTGGGAATCCTAGGGAAGGGGTTAGGACTAGATCGGGATTAAATCAAATGATTGCCCATTGTGCATTTGTATCGAATGTTGAACCAAAGAACTTCAAAGATGCCAATGGGGATTCAAATTGGATTTGTGCCATGCAAGAAGAACTTGCTCAATTTGAAAGGAACAAAGTTTGGGAACTAGTACCTAAGCCAAATGACCGAATGATTATTGGAACTAAGTGGGTCTTTAGAAATAAGAAAGATGAAAATGGAAATATTGTTCGGAACAAGGCTAGGTTAGTAGCTCAAGGGTATAAACAACAAGAGGGTATTGACTTTGAAGAAACCTTTGCACCCGTAGCTCGTCTAGAATCCATTCGAATGCTTTTAGCATTTGCCTCAAATAAAAACTTTACTCTATTTCAAATGGATGTAAAAAGTGCATTTTTGAATGGATTTATAGATGAAGAAGTATATGTAAATCAACCACCCGGTTTTGTTGACCCGGCATTTCCTAACCATGTCTATAGACTCACCAAAGCACTTTATGGTCTTAAACAAGCTCCTAGAGCATGGTACGGTCGACTTAGTTCCTTTCTAATTGAAAATGGATTCATAAGGGAAAAGAATGATACAACTCTTTTCACAAAGAAGAAAAACAACTCAATTTTAATAGTACAAATTTATGTCGATGACATTATCTTTGGTTCACCTAATGCGGCACTTGCCGAGGAATTTTCTTCTCTTATGAGTAGTGAATTTGAGATGAGCATGATGGGTGAATTGAACTTCTTCTTGGGGCTACAAATCAAGCAACTGTCGGATGGCACCTTTGTGAGCCAAACCAAGTATGCCAAGGAGCTGGTAAAGAAGTTTGGAATGACTGAGAGCAAGACAAGCCCAACACCAATGGCTGCAAATGCAAATCTTGACTCGGATCCAAGCGGCACACCCGTGGACATCTCCCAATACCGAGCTATAATAGGTAGCTCCTTTATTTAACTGCTAGTAGACCCGATATTATGTTTGCGGTATGTCTATGTGCTAGGTTTCAATCAAATCCTAAAGAAGTGCATTTGAAAGCCGTTAAACAAATTGTTAAATATATCAAAGGCACTTTGAATTTGGGATTGTGGTATGGCAAACAATCGGAATTAGATTTAATAGGATATACCGATGCCGATTTTGCCGGAGACAGAATGGATAGAAAGAGTACAAGTGGTACGTGTCAATTCCTTGGCGGATCACTTGTCTCATGGTCAAGTCGCAAACAAACCTCGGTTGCGCTTTCCACCGCGGAAGCCGAGTATGTTGCGGCCGGTAGTTGTTGCACACAAATTTTATGGATGATCCAAACTTTAACTGATTATGAAATTCGCTTCCGCAACGTACCAATTATGTGTGACAATACCAGTGCCATAATGATATCCAAAAATCCAGTTCTTCATTCTAGAACTAAGCACATAGAAATAAGGCATCATTTTATTAGGGATCATGTTGAGAAAGGTGAAGTCCAACTCATTCATATTGATACCAAAAATCAAATTGCTGATATTTTTACCAAGCCCTTAAATACTCAACAACACAATGAATTGCGATTTAAATTAGGCATGCTTGAATTTACGGAGTGAGAATTTTTATTTGGAAGCATAGCAATCAATTAGCTTATTTTAAGACAAAAATGCCAGAGAAAAACGTCTCAAAACGTTTCTTAAACGTCAGAACGTTTATGAAATTTGTCCAGATTCTATCTTAATGACCTAAAACGTCCCAGACGTTTTACAAATCGTCTGGACGATTTTGCTCTTCTCAAAAATCCAAAAATTTCCTATGAGACAGTGACCTAAACGTCTCCAACGTTTTATCAAACATCTGGACGATTCAGGGTTCTTATATCTTACAAACTTCCTCACATTTCCTGCATAACAAAAATCTTTAAACGTCAGAACGTTTAGACAAACGTCTGAACGTTTGTCTGCTGAATTTTTGACTTATCAAACATCCTTTAAAACGTTCGAAACGTTTTGTAAAACGTCATAACGGTTATTATTCAATATTAAATTCTCAAATTTTCAAATAAATCTGACCTAAAATACAAAACGTTTTCAACGTTTTGTAAAACGTCTCAAACGATTTAAATGAAAAATCAAATTAACAAACGACATTTTTAGTCTCCAAATTTCCAGACTAAAACGTTGTGAGACGTTTTATAAACGTCCCAGACGTTTTCTACGCAGCATCAAAAGGAACCCTGCGAACCGACGCCATTTTCTTTCTATCTTCTCCAGCCGCCTCTCTTTCTTCTTCTTCTCTTATTCTATTCTCTTCTCCGCCACCTTACCTCTTCTTCTCCATTACCACCTCCACAAACCACCAAATCACTTATTTTAAAGTGCTTTCTCCTCTCCTCTCAACCCTCCTTCCATTTCTCCACTTAAAATCAAGGTTTTCTCCCTCCTTCTCTCTCTCCACCAAAACCCTAACTCTCGCCACCTTTTCAAATCCGGCAATCCGACCGCTCAATCGACGATCCGTCTTCACCATTGTGCTTGTAGAGTCATTCTCTTCACGGATTTGTGCTTCATTCTTTAATCGGTAATCTTTAATTTTTCTCTCAATCCAATGGCTCCAAAACTTGCAAAACTCAATGCAATTAGACAGAAAAGGGCCCGAACCGAAACGGGTGACTCAAGTAGAACTGAAATTCAACCGGATACCAATATTTTCCGATCCAACTCTTATCTTTTCCGGAATGCCATTGCCCATACCAATTTCACCGGTCAATTTTCGGATCGCAAATTGTCTAATTGTTACTACTTTGCTAAAGCCTCGGTTACCTTTCGATATCCCGAGGATGACAAAATTATTGGGTATATTAACCATTGGCCTTGGGAATCCTTAATCACTTGTGATGAACCCTATAGTGAATTGCTTACCAAAATCTTTTATTGCAACCTCACTTTCTCCGATGAACCCTTTCTTGTAAAATCTTATGTTTGCGGGCAAGAAATCATTCTATCACTGGAAAATGTAGCCAATTGGCTTGGTTTATCCAATGAGGGTGAAGAAACCTATCTCCTTCGTAATTGGCCCGATCAAGCCTTAGAATCCGCTGATCACTACAAAACTTGGTTTGATCGCCGTAACCATGGCGGTGGACCCCTCTATGCCTCACCTCTTCCATCTCTGCATCGTTTGCTTTTTCTAATTATCAACAACATTCTCGTACCCAAAGCAACGATCAAATCAAATATAGAGCGGGGTCCCATGTACTACTTGCGGCATCTCATCACTCAAGATAATAAAAGGTTCAACATCCCGTACATTATCCTTCGTCACATGATCGTTTGCTACACAAGCTCCGTTGCTACTCTACCCTATGGTCATGTAATTCATCGAATCATTCGCCAAAATGGTATAATCGTTCCAAGCCATCTTATCACCAATGAACCGCACCATTTAGTGGATGTCCTACCCAAACATGGTTGGCTCAAAGGAACATCGGAGTCGGGTTTACCAATTCTCAAACCCGATGGACGGGCTATCAATGATTGGATAAATGCTCCCAATGCTCACCCAAACCAATATTGGGATCCGTACGAAGAAGAACCACCGGTACAGAATGCACCTCCAACGGTACCACAAATGGCTCAAGGTGAGATACCTCAAGGCATGGAAAATCAATTGGCTTGGATTATCCAAAACATGCAACAATACCAATTAGACAATACCAACGAATTTACCGCGATTAGAAAGGATCTCAAAGATTTGAAGGAAGAAGCACGCAAAAGTCGAATTCGAGGCCGCAAACACGCCAAAGCAATCAATGATATTGATATCACAACCACCGAACTTGCTCGACGCTTTGTGAAGCAATATGGTGCTTCTAGTGGTGCTTCCTCTAGTGCCGCTCACATTCCTTCCGAAGATGACGATGAAGAAGATGATGAAGAGGGTGACGACGGAGATGATGACGATGACCCCGAATTTTAAAATCTCTTTGAACTTTTTCAATTAGAATCTGCTAAGTGATTGCTATGCTATGTTATTTGTGTTGCATGAACTTTTATTGTTTCTATGTTGTGTGCTTGAACCTTTATTATTATGATGATTGAACTTGAACTTTGCTAGGTATAGAATTGCATGCTAAATTCTAAATTGATTATCTTTCATGATTTTATATTTGTGATGACATGCTTAATCTTCTAAATTTATGTCATATATTATCAAATTGAGGGGGAGTGCATATTTTGAGGGGGAGCACTCTTAGTTGTGCTATTTCATTGTATTTTTGTCTCCCTTTCGTCGATTTTCAAAAAGGGGGAGAAAATGCAAGACATGCAAACACCGATTATTTGAAAAATTGAAATTTGGGAAAAATCGATATATGCACTTACTTGCGTTGTATGTTTTGCAAATCGTCAAAAGGGGGAGATTGTTGTTTCAAGCAATTCTCTTATAGTCTATTTGACTAATTTGCAAAACATATAATTATTGAATCTTACGATTTTCTCTATGATTAGAAAGAATGCAGGTTCAAGACAATTGGAATTGCAATTTAAAGCTCTTGGACTGAAGAAATCATCAAGTTATTTATCAAGAATACAAACTGTAAATTTATAATTGGTAAAGTAGCTTTGATGTTGAAAAACAGGGATAAAACGTTGGAACGATTTACCAAACGTTCCAGACGTTTTTCTATGTGGAAAATCTGGAGATTAAGTCGATTGAAGCTTGAAAAATATCCTCAAACGTCCCAGACGATTGGCAAATCGTCCGGACGATTTAATTAAATTATAAGACTTCAAAATAACTTTTCAATCGATAAATCTCCAGAGGAAAATGTTCTGGGACGTTTTATAATCGTCTGGGACGTTTTATGATATCTCACAGAAATTTGAATTTTGACCTAACTTGAGTTAAAACGTTTTCAACGTTTTACAAAACGTTGGGACGTTTTATGGCAGAATACTCGTTTGAAAGCTGCCACTATAAATAGAACCTTAGGGTTCTCCTCAAATTAATTAAGCCGACCCTAATCTTTTTAAACCTATTTTTCTGTGAGAGCAAGTTCCTCCATTGTTGTGAGAACACGAAATTCAATATCCCTCAACACAACCTCAAATCCACTTCACTAATCTTGAGTTAGATTAGATTAGAGTGTTTACTTGAGTGTTTCTCTTGAGACTTCGAACTTAGAGACTTTGTTCTCGACTCTAGTTGGCCGTGTGACTTCCCATTGGTTGTAAGGGCTCACCGGTTCACAAGTTGTAACCCTTTCTCTTTTGGGTAATAGAAAGGCGCACCGAGAAGCGGTTGCGACGCCCCGGAGACGTAGGCATTTTAAGCCGAACTCCGTTATCACTCCTTGTGTCAAATTTCTCTAAACTCTTTTACTTTATTTTATTTGCAATAATTTATTTATTTCGAATTTAGTGGTACCTAAGGGACAACAAGGAATAGACAAGAGAAATCTGGAACCAACTTTGATATTAGACTAAGTCGAAAATTTAACACTTTTATTCAGGACCATTCCCTCATTGAATTGCCCCTTACTGATAGGAAATATACTTGGACTAATGGTAGACATTATGCTCTTTTGGATAGAAATCTTATTACCAACACTTTCGCATATATTTTCCCCAACTGTTTTCTAGAATCACTTAGTTCATTTGGCTCAGACCACTGTCCATTAGTGTTTCATAGTTCCCCTTCCTCTGCTCCCATCCCCCCCCCTCATTTAAGTTTGACCCTGAATGGATATCGTGCCCTGATTTCCTTGCTCTAATGCCCAAGTGGCTGGCTGAGAAACCAATTAATCCCTCTAGAGAATTTGGCTTTCAATGGAAATCCAAATTACAACATGTTAAACGAAAAATCAAAGGCTGGGCTAAGAATTACTATGGTGAGAAAAAACGCTTAAAACACAATGCCCTTGCCACTCTCTCGGATTTAGAACACCTCAAAGAAGTGAGACCCCTCAACCATGAGGAGCTTACCTCGTGGCAACAAGCCACAGCCACTTTAGATCAGATTTATTTAGAGGAAGAACAATACTGGAAAACTAGAGCCAAAACCCAATGGATTAAAGAAGGAGACAGAAATACCAAATTCTTTCATCGAGTAGCCTCCCTTAGACGTAATCGTAACAGAATACACCGTTTAGTCCAAGATTCACATGTCTACTCCACCATCTCTGATATTCAACACCATGCTTATTCCTACTATAAACAAATTTTAGGTACCCCTCAGGCCAAGGATGCATCCTTAGACTCTGACTTCTGGTCCACCCCTGATTTGCTAACTCCCTCAGAACAATCCTCCCTTACCCCTCATTTCACCCTAGATGAACTGAAAAATGCAGTTTTTGACTCACCTCCCACTGGAGCCCCTGGCCCTGATGGCTTTAGCTATTTATTCTACCAAAGATTCTGGGATCTCCTCAAGGAGGATTTGCTGATCATGTGTCACCAGTTCCACTCTAATCAACTAAACCTCAATCATCTCAATAAAGCAGTGGTGTGTCTCATCCCCAAAGTTCATGAAGCTTCTCAGCTTAAGCAATATAGACCCATCAGCTTAGTAAACTGTAGTTTCAAAATTCTGTCCAAAATGCTAACAAAACGTTTAGAACCTATCATGTCTAGGATAATTGACTCCACACAAGCTGCCTTTTTACCGGGTCGATACATCTTGGACAATGTTGTCCTTAGCCAAGAAATTATTCATTCTGCTATTCAAACGCAACAACCAGGGGTGGTCATCAAAATTGACTTTGAGAAAGCTTATGATACCATTAATTGGGACTATCTCTTAGAGGTCTTACATAGTCGGCATTTTGGTGAGACGTTTATAGGCTGGTTAACAAAATGGTTGTATAGCTCTCAAACTTGTATCAGTATTAATAACCAGTTGACCCCTTATTTTAAATGCAAAAGGGGTGTCAGACAAGGTGATCATCTCTCTCCATTTTTATACATCCTTGCTGCTGACACTCTTAGCAAACTCTTTAATAAAGGTCGCAGTTTGCATCTTATTCAGGGTATAGGTCCTCCTTGTCATAATCTTCTTCTTGTTACCAACTGTCATTATGCGGATGACACTATCTTGTTTCTCTCTGCTTCTTTATCAAATATTGAGTATGTGTCCTGGACAATGAAGGGCTTTGAAGCTCTTTCAGGAATTAAGATCAATCTGTCCAAAACTGAACTCTTCCCTATAAACACTGACCCTGATTTTACCACTCAAGCTGTAGCCATTTTTGGTTGTTGTGTTGGAAAATTCCCTTTGAAATATCTTGGTCTCCCTTTACACAATAGAAAATTAGCTATTAAGGACTGGGATTTTCTTCTCTCTAAACTTGAACATAAACTGCAAAGTTGGAAAGGTCAACTCATTTCCATTGGTGGTAGACTTACTTTACTCAATGCTGCCCTTTCTTCAGTCCCTTTATATGCCATCTCCCTCTTTCGGGTCCCTTCCACAGTTCTCAAGAAAATTGATGCACTTAGACGAAAGTTTCTATGGCAGGGGTATGGTTCCAATAAAAAACGGTATGCACTCCTCAACTGGCCAACCATTTTCATGCCAAAGCAACAAGGGGGCATGGACATCCTTAACATTGATTATATGAATATTGCCTTGCTTACTAAATGGCTTTGGAAATTAAAAAAACCCTAATGTTCAGGGACTCTGGAAATCTGCTCTCCTCTATAATTATTCTTCTTCTCATCTCTCCCCTTCACATTTCTGGGAAAGTTTACAATCTTTACATAGAGTATTGGACTGTAGTCTTACTATCACCCCAGGATTCAACACCCAAATCAAGTTTTGGTTAGATGTCTGGTTTGGAGACTGCCCTCTATCTGTATACTTCCATCATCTATTTCAAACTTGTACCAATCCCCAAATAGGACTTCAGGAAGTCATTCTCACTCAAGGGCGCATAATCGGCTTTCGAAGGACTCCAACAGGAGTTGATGCTAGGGATTGGGAAGCTCTTCTCTCTATTATTCATAACTTTTCTCCTTCTCAACCTTATGATTCGCTAACATGGTTAAGAACACCTAACAAACAATTTACGGTTAAATCTTTGTATACCTTTCTCTCCTTTAGAGGTGTCCAACCCCTTCACTGCATGCTTTGGTGGGATTTGAAATTACCCCCAAAAATCAAAGTTTTTATGTGGCTCCTTACTCAAGATCGGATCCTTACCAAAGATAATTTGCTTGAAAAAGGATGGACAGGCTCTACAGATTGTCATTTTTGTTCTTGTTATGAGACTGTAGATCATTTGTTTATCCAATCCCCGTTTATACGTCAAATTTGGTTTTGGTTAGGTCAGAGCCAGCTTTACTTTAGTACTTGGCATTCTATTGAAGATATTATGAATTTCGCTTATTCTCTTCCTTCTCCATCTCAAAAATATTTTTTAATAGCCTTTAGTGCATTAGCCTGGTGTGTGTGGAAACAACGCAACCTGATTTGTTTTGAACAGCGAGAATGCTCATCAGGTAAGACCATTATTCTTTCAATAATTTCTACCATTGTTTACTGGACAGGAATTGGAGAAGAAGATGCCGGAGTGAGTCAGTGGCTTCCTGCGGATATCAACCTCATCCCTGTTCAGGCAATTCCATCTGCTGCGCCTCCCCAACTCACTGCCTCTGTTGAAGACTCGGACAGCTCATCTGCTTAACATTCTGTGACACGACTTTTGTGTTTTCTGCTAGTTTTTGCTTACCCCCTAGTAGACTTCTGTTTTGGTTTTGTTGCTTACTCAGTCTGTTGCTTGTTGCTTGTTGCTTGTTGCTTGTTGCATGTTGCTGATTGTTATCAGCTCATTTCCCTTTCCCTCCCTAGTTTAACTTTTATGATATGTAAAACTTATTCCAGTTTCGAAATGAAACGGGCTTTACCGCCTTTTTTTCAAAAAAAAAATTGAAATAATGACTTTATCCCATGAAAATTCGGAAACTTCAAATTCTCTTTTGGGACAAGACTTTTGGCACACGTAACTACATATAATCAAAAGCCACGTATAAATAATGAGATGTGCACCACAGTACTTCAATATAATACAAAAAGGTTTCAAAATATGAAAAGCAAAACTACACAATATATCGATGTATTGATTCATAGAAGAAAATACAAGATTAATTTAAGAATAATTAAAAAGGAATGCCTCGAGAAGTCTAATCATAAATTTTTAATAGAATTGATCGATCAGACTAGCAAAACAAGATAAAGTTGATCTGAATATTAGTCAATTAAGAAGCGTAATAGGATTTTAAACTACCAATTTCATTGTTGAAATTCCATTATTTTGATGATTGAACTATCTTGGGTGCAAAGATTAATGAAAAGAAGATACTATTTCAAGATCATTTTTTATTGAGTTGGGCTACAGTACCTCGCGAAGTAAAGCGACTGTTTTGCTTGACGTTTATATCTTCAATTTTATAGTTCAAAATGTCAATCCGAACCATATAAATTGTGCTTTTGTTGAAATTCCATTTAAATTGTGCTTGGAGACCAAATTTTATAATTTTTAGAAAT
Source organism: Carex parvula (assembly GCA_025461045.1). Taxonomy (NCBI): domain Eukaryota; kingdom Viridiplantae; phylum Streptophyta; class Magnoliopsida; order Poales; family Cyperaceae; genus Carex; species Carex parvula. The sequence continues at coordinate 178,427 of JAJGRW010000529.1, read as the reverse complement.
TTTTATTATTTTTTTAGATTTTTTTTAAAATCACTGTTTTTAAGAAAATCATAGACCATAAAAAACCTGTGATTTTTGAAGTTTCAAAAAAATAGTCAAAAGTTTCTCAAAATTGTAAAATTTGATCTCCATTAATATGAAGATCAACTTGAACGGTTCAGATCGACGTTTTGTACTTTGAAATTAAAGATATAGACGTGAAGTAAAACACTCGCTTTAATTCGCGAAGTGCCATAGCCCAACTCATTTTTATTAGTAAATAGAGAAAGAAAAAACATGAATCGCTTTCCGTAATAGATTGCTTGTGATTATCACAAAACAAATTTGTATATGCTATTATTGTCTTTCCTTATTTTTGTAGGGTCCTATTTTCTATAATATACATTCTTTTAAGACCATTCGATCAAAAAATAATAATAATTAATAAGTAGGTTGGAAATAACAACTGAAACAAATGCTATCAAAAATATTCTAATATTTTGATTGCCTTTTATAGTGTATTTATTTGTAGGTATTTCACATATTTTTCGTAATTTAGAGAGACATGTACAAATTTAATATTGAATTAAATAATAAATTTGTTAATTTTACTTCTTTCATTACCACGTTATTTAGTTGAAACTTGTAAATACATACATAAGGCTAAACTATAATATTACGAACTATTTTTTTTTTTTTCCAAAAGTGCTAAAAGGACCCTTTTCGGTGTAAAGTTCATGCATGGCCTCACAACAGAAAGCAAGGTTGCTATGAAGAATTACAAACAAAAATATTGTTGGAAGAAAAATTAATAGTGTGCATGAAAAAATATATCAAAGAAATGCAAGAGAAACTATACAAAAATGTAAGGTTGTTGGGTTGGGAGATTGATTGCTTACCAATTAATCAGGAGATAACGAATCAGCCAAAATTTTCATTTACGTGATGGTGAACACAAAAATTAATATCGCTTGATCTTAATTAAGAGTTACTTTAACCTTACAAGATGTACAAAACAACCGTCTCTCAATAATACTGAATTTTCTCGCTTAACATGAAATATTTATTGGATGTCATTAACAATTAGGTTAATTAGGTTAAATATGGTATGTCCACATTTAAGAAACATGCCGATGGTCATGCGAAAAAGGGTCATGACAATTAGGTTAGGTTAAATAGATTGGTATACAAGTCGCAAGGTTCAATAAGGTATATATAGAAGGTAGTTTCAATCCAACCGTTGGATCATAGTCACAGAAAAGTGCAAATATTCAAATCCATAACTTTTAAGTTGATAGTTTTCAAACCCATAGTTTCAATTAAAAACTGGGATTTTACAAAACTATGGGATAAAGTGATGGTGTTAGTGTCCTAGAGCAAACGTTGCTATATATTTTGTTCATATATTGGTTAATATGATCAATTTGTTTCTTGAGTTTGACATTACTTATAATATCTAGAATAAGATTCTAGATTGTGAGACACCATATAGTAACAAGTAATAAACTTTATATTTCCATAATCTTTGTAATTAGCAAGGAACACTAACTGCATACATATAAGATAAGCGTGATGATTAAATGTTGATTGAGTTTCACGAATCAATCAATGGAGATTGGTTTAATATCACGAATGCATATAAGAGTATATGACATTGGAGTGACCTTATGCTGAACATTATAAAAGGAGTCTGTGTGCTTATGTCATTAATGTTCGCATGGTGTATATATCTGAAGTCTGAGATAATTCGGTTTTCTCACTTGAGGGCTATGCATATGATGTTATTCCAATATGTTCTCCTTCGTAGAGAATATAAAGAATGGTTTTTCTATGTATATGTATCTCACTTGGAGAAGTTCGCGAAGAATCAATAAGACGAACCTTATCACAGTATGTAATATTGTGGTGAGTGATGATATCTTTGGGCCTCTTGATTAAGCTTGATTATATATGCGCATTACGATTGATTGTTGATTGTAAATATAATCTACCTCTTGAGTCAAGAAACATAATAGATAAGTAAGCAAGATGACATGGTCTTGACTTGCGTTTATCATTAAAGATATCATGTGCTATTGGATATTACACAGGTAGTATATGATATTGTCTATATGTTGGATCATGATACTGTTAGAGAACATATCATCTGTATTAATTGGGTAATCATAGTGCTTTATGCTAGAGGCAACTTATGATCAATGAAATGTGATTTCATTGCCAACATAAATACAGATCCAAAGCGGTCACACCCTACAAGGTACCTGTTGAGATACCGTATAGTGAAACGATACTTAATGGTGTTATGTGATAACACTAAGTCAAATCCTAGAATGTATCATGTGATGTGGGACATTACATAGTGAATTCAATCAATACTAAGAAGTGTGATCAAAGGTCGAGTTAAATTGGTATATGTTATGTACAAATTAATAGAGGAATTGTTTAATATGATTAAACAAAAGAAAGATGTGGATAGAACTTATTTATATGGTCAATTTGATTGTGTCAATGGATAGAGCTTGATTCAACGATCGCGTGGATATGTGGAACGTGCAAAACGGACTTACGGTTTGGATTTTATGGCCAAAACAAGTTTGACTAACCTCGGTCAACGAAAGTCAACTGCGGGAATGGCTGATCTGGTAGGGAGCAAATGTTGGCTGGTCAACATCTGAGGTGGAGAAGAGTTGGCTTGGGGCAGGGGCATGATCTACCTGGTCCATGGATATTTTGTGAGGAATTTAAATAGAGCTTTAATTTATTGGACCAAAATAAAGTATTATTACTATTGTGTCTATATGGAGTTGGATCTCATCCATTAATTGATTGGGTAATTTCATAATAAATATGAGAACCTCCATTTAAATAGCTCCACACCCCCTTTCTCTCTTCATCCCTCTCATTCTCTTCTCCTCACTCACCCTCCTCTTCTTCTTCCCTTAGCCGAAACCTCCATGGATGGAGCTTGAATAGTAAAACCGCTACAGTAGCAGTTCGCTACAGTATCTGAGCTCCCTCCTTGGTTCACCACCACCATGAGCCGCCGCCGCCTAGAAGAGGCCGATTGGCTTGTTCTTCGCGTCTTTCTTCTCCTCTTCTCTTGCTTGTTTTAGATTTATTGTTAGATTTAGTTTTGAGATTCGATTTGATCATTCTTTGCTCATTTGATTACTCTCATTTGAGTTGCTCATGTGTTGAGCCTTTGCTTGTTCTCTTGATTCGTTTCTTGTTGAAGAAGGCGAGTCTACAAGTGAAAGTTATGAGGATTTGATTTTGGAGAGATTATAGTACATCTAGTATTGGAATCATCCCTCTCTCAATCAAACATTAGGTGGATCAAGCTTTGAAGTTGTCATTGTGGTAACTTGGAGAAGAAGGCACAAGGGAGACTAAGGCTATGCTTGTCATTGTGGTAACTTTGAGGTTGACTGATCTCGCTCCATTCATTTAGAGAGGTGATGTTTTAAACTCTATGCTTGTTCACATGTGTGATGTGAAAATTTAAAATTGTACCATCTAGCTGCATATAAAATCCAACATAAAGTTCTAGATATAATAATAATATAAACCATAACTGCATAATACTGGTCATAACTCAAGTATAAAAAGTAAATATACTTTTAATCCTAATTGTTGGAACATAGCAATAATTGCAAAATATACAAATGTAACACTTTAATTTTAAGTTAATGGTTTTAATTCATGCCCATAGTTTCAATTTAAAAGTGGTAGTTTTACAAAATTATGGGATAAAATAGGGTAGAACAGAGAATCAGTTTTTGGTCTAGAGACAAAAACAATGCTCTCCGCGTGGAAGATCGCAAGTTTGAAATCTAGACGGAAAATCTTTTGTAAATATTAAATAGTTGAGTGGTTTAATATCCAATCTTTACTTTAAAAAAAATAGAATCTGAATGCATAATTCTACAATTCCACAAGGACAAAAAATTATAAATACTAAAAATACCGTTAATTCTATGTCTGATCATAACAATTGACAAGTACAAAATATCGGAAATCCAAAATTTTAACTTTTGAGTCGATAGTATTCAAGCCATGTATGATTTCAATTTGAATATCGTGATTTTAAAAAACTATAAAATAAAAGCTCAAAATACAATTGTTTTTTTTATTATAAAATAATGCAAAATACGGAAATGCGTGAACCAGAACTCACAAATGTATTTGCCAAAAAGAACGCACATATGTTGTCTTTTTTGTTAAAAATAAAAAAAAACTGCAAAATATCCAAATTATCCAAATCGTGTATTGCTGACATTGAGTCTGAATTCATTATCCATGTAGTATATATATATGTATGACTGATACTGGATTGAAATCTTTATTCCATGTTTGATCATATCAGAAAAATTCATACAAATAATTTTAAAGTTTGAACAAATCAAGTGCGCACCAACTTTAACACCTACATAGTTGAAATAATATTTTCCGTATGTTCGAAAGTCAAATAAAAAAAATATTTGTGAATATCAATATATTTAAGAACTTCATTCTTAGATTTTCTAAAAGAAATAAAATTTTGTACAACGCTTTTATATTGAAGAGGAATCATACCGATTTTTTTTTACCGTTTTCCGAAAGGAAAAAAAGTAAAACCTTTGGTCAGTTTTTTGTGAAAAAATTTAATATTTATTAGATCCGCATATTATTATAATTTGCTGGATCATTTTAGTTGCGCAGATTATAGCTGTCCAACCAGCTTTTTTTAGCTGCAATTTCAATTTGAATTCAATGTTTTATGTTGCTGCATTCATCATTTATTTTTGAGCGTCCACAGAAGATCAGAGAGACAGATGGAGTAATGCACACAAGAATACTGGTGTCCGGATTGGTGATAGGCAGTTAATCCCACAAGAAGTAGAGTAATAAAATTGAATTATACATGGGGCCTTAGAGTATCTACACTCAGCAACTCAAATGAGTTTCTAAATAACTATTAATTATTTTTTAAAAATTAAGATCTCTAAAGTTTCTAACTCTCACATTCCTGAAATTAATTTTAGAGTTTCTATTAAGCCACGTCAGCAACAAATTAAAAAGAACAAATAATTTGAGCCAATAATTTGGCCACCTTAGAGTTATAAATATTTTTTTAATAAGAAACTTTACTGCATAGTCTCTAAATAAGAAATTCTTCCACATTCCTGAAACTGAATTATAAATTCCCACATCAGATTAGAAATTCTAATAATATCATGAATGTAGATGCTCTTAGATGCTTCAAGCTTTAAATAAAGTAGTATCAAGGGGGCTGCTAGAAAACAGAAGCTTGACCGGATTCATCCATTTACAAGGACTTGAGAGTATGTCCGATGGGCATCGGACCTGCCCATCGGACCTACTCTGGTTCGATGGGTTTAATCACCGTCTATTTGCTTTAAAATTTGTGCGGAACACTTTAAAATTCGTGCACGTATGTTTCAATGTCCGTGCGCACATATCTTAAATTAGATCGGACGGTCATCATGTCGTTGAACCTAAAAGTAGGTCCGATGCCCATCGGACCTACTCCGTTCTCATTTACAAGAGTTAATTCTGAAACTGTCGTGGAAAACTAAAGCGGGGTTTTGTGTATTACTCGCTTCGGAGCCTTCAATCCTATCCGGATATCCGATCCGTTTACCATCCTCAACCTATATCTGTATCCGGATAGTTATCTTCATCATAATTCTAAAATTATTCGGATCCGTATCCGTGTATTATCCGATCCGTTTAATTTGGATACGGATAGCAACCGGATTCGGATCGAATATTCGTTTACTCTAGATGAAATAGATAAAAGAAATATTAGTTTTTCTAGAGATATTGAATATTATGATATTTTTATAGATAAATTAATTATTTTAAAAGTTTATAGGGACATTGGAATTTTTTTTCTAAAATTGGATGGTATTTGCCATCACTAGTAGAGGTGTCAATGTCTCAATGAGTACACTCCGGTTTGGGTGAAAGCATTTTCATACCTATACACATTAAGGATTGACTTTATATTCATATCATACCCTTACCCATTAAAAAATGATCTTACACTACTATATTCTTACCCGTTAAAATTATCGGGTAATGAAATGGTAGTGGGCGAATAACGAATAATACTAATTATAATAGTTAGTTTTCTTATTTTTACAATAGACCATCAAAACTTATTCATTTCATATATACACAATCATATTACTAATATAAAAATCAAAATATAAATATGCAATCAATTTCAACTAACTTTTTTTTTATCAAAACAAGAAAATCAAAACACAAATATCTTTTTTTAGTTGTATAACTAAAAACAAGACGTACGAATAAAAGTAATTGAAAAAACTGGAGATGCCCAATTACGGTCGAAATTTTTATTTATAACAAAAAAAAAAAAATCACTCCAGTTTTGGAGAAATTCGAAAAATACCTGGACCGCATAGGCGTTATGCGGTCCCAAAGGTTAGGGTCCGCTTAATGATTCTGCTGCCCCAGTCTAGGGGCCGCCAAACGCCTCAGCGGCCCCTCTTTTTTTTTTAAACAGAAAATGTTTTTATTTTTTGTTTTATGGTTTTTATTTTTTTATGTTGTTTATATATATTATGTGTAATTGTTTTTTTTTTGTTAAATGTTGTTTATTTTGAAAATATTGTTTGTCTGTCGTATCTATCTTATGAGTATGTTGTTTATTTTGAAAATGTCGTTCATTTGAAATATCGTTTGTGTATGAAGAGATAATGACATAATGAACAAAATAAATGAATAACAAAAAACAAATGATATAATGAAGAGATAATGATATAATGAGCAAGATAATGAAGAGATAATGATATAATGAAGAGATAATGAACCGGCTAAACCGGCTCGTCATGAATCTCCGCAATCTCGGATGTATACTGGACTCCATGACCAAAAACTGTAGTCTGTCCAGACTCACCCTGTGTGAATAAAAACGTATGTCTGGCTATGGGGTCATCATCGAGCGAAGGGTACGATGCTTGTTGTGTGGAGGACCCTGGAAACTGGGGAATGACTCTGTCTGAACGTACCCTGGCTATTAGGCAGGCGGCTCTGTCTGGGTCGGACTGTAATCCTGATAATACAGTCCATCTCCCACTGTGTCAAAATCTGTGGAGATATCGTAATGCGGCAGGTCGTCCTTATCGCCCTACAGTAACTTACAAATTAGTTAATCAAGAATTTTGAAATAAAAATCACAGTTATGTATTTTAATTACAATTATACCTCGGCAGCCTGAGTAGGCATGACCTGGTTTGCAGCTCAGGACAATGCCTCTACACCTCGGTCGAACGCCTGACCGACAGTCTCAGCGTTCTAGACAACTACAAACAACGCATCGTCACTAGCGTACGGGACGTAGATATCAGGTTCGTCGGATATGTCATCGATCGCATCACACCCTCCCAAGCCAGCGCATCTGAGTAGAGAATCGAGATGCGACCTGTACCTACATTGGCACACCACGGGTATGTTGTGCTTGAAGATGGCATTCCTAAGCCTCTTCCAGCCCCTCATCGTGGCCATCGTTACCGCTATGACGCAACTCTTGATCAGATATAAAGCCTGCAAAAAAACATTATATAAATGTTGTACAAATATAATTAGAAATTTAACATTAAACATACCGCACATGCAAACGGTGAGCCGACGGAGATATACCATGGATCCGTCATCTCCGATCCCTCGGCCCCGGTACCCGCTCATGAGAATTGTCGACGACACACCCTCCAGATATATGGTGTACGCGCAGTTATTCTAATCAAAATGCTACCCGCAAAAAGAACAACAATTAACAGCTGCTGTAAAATTCAAGGCATATACAAGCCTTCTAACTGCTAACATCAAAACTCCTAATCAAAATGCAAACAGCAAAACAAAACATCACCATCTGCTGTAAGGCGTAGACATGCCTTCAAAAACTCTAACATCAGTACTGGACTACCAGGCTATATCTCCCATTATTATATGTCTATATTTATTCTACTCGATCGATTCTATTTTTGAAACTCTTTTTTAGCCACTGTCATTTGTGTACTCTAGTCTTGCCGCCGGCAGGTATGAACTCAGTGGTACCTCCTTATTAAAATAAAAATAGGATGACAAAGTTATTTGTAAAATTATAAAGTGCCCCACATTAAATCCCATTATTATTTGTAAAAATCCCCACTTAAGAAAAATTAACAAGAAACTAACAGAAGACCCCCTCTAAATTTTGATTGCGAGTGTGGGGTCCGCACACAGTGACAGTGAGAAAAATAGGATGACATGCATATGTTAGGATTTGAGAGCAAAGAAGAAAAAGAAAGGAGAAAGACACTCAAGAGTAAATTGAATTTATTAATTTTCTCTCTCATCAGAAGTCTAAACAAGATACATGATCTCCGTTGGGCCCAAATAGTAATTTGGATCATAACATAATTAATTAACAACATAGTTGGAGGCATTGGATCACTACTCTAGTTATAACTAGTGCATTTAAAAGCAAAAGAAACAGAATTAATTAATTAGGTCTGCCTAGGCACGGCGTTTGTTAGCCACATTGCAGCGTTTGCGTATCTCCCCTTTGTTTCCAGTAAGGGGGTTGTTTTCTGAGAGAAGCCTGATAGCCCGTGCAAATTCTCTGAAAAAATAGGCTTGATTTTTTGCCATTTTTTTGACGATGGGACGGGTGCGTCTGTCGTGGGCTAAATCATGGTCCACCTGCAAGAGACCCTTATCATCTAGTATGTTTCGGTAGTAGTTGTTGTCGAGCTTCATTGGGGTACCACGGTCATTGCGTACATACTGTACGGCTTTTGTATCGGGTATAGCGTCGGGGCATTTTTTAAGCATGTGAGGCACATGATCCGGGTTGAAGTTTGGGTCCACCTCAGGGTACAAACGGTGCACCAGCTTTGTGCAGTGGGTTCGGCCAACGCTGTGGGACCCTATATATAAGTTTAAAATGAAATTGATAAATTAATGGATGAAAAATAAATCCAAAAAATGTTTTGTATTTGTGACCCTACAAGTACAAGACCATTTTTTGCCTTCACCAACAATTATAAAATTTGTTAATCGTGGTACATTTACCAATTCAGTTACAACTGACTGATGATATATATAATTAATTACTTGAAAGAAACTAAATATATATATATATATATATAATAATTTAGGTAGGTTACCGAGTAATGCGACTACAGCGGCAGCATCAATGGCAATGGCACTGAATTTGTGTAAGACAGAGGAGATGCTGTCGTTGTGGTCTGGTAGATACTGCTCAAGAAGTGGGGCCCGGCTCTTCCTCCCATCCCTCCTCCCAGTTTTCAGAGGTGTATAAGGGCCCCCTATCTACGTACACCACTCAGTTTATTAATATTCAATTATATATTAATTGACTGTTTCAGATAAGATCGATCACTGAAGAACCACTTAATTTGAAGTGGTGTGCAATGAATCGAAGGTCTCAGATCTCAACTTTTAATTTGCCTAGTGGAGACCAAAATGATTCCCACATGGGAAGCACTAAATTATGAAATATATATAGGAAACCTAATTTAGACATTAATAACATTCTACATGTGTTGTGTGTCCATTGATTGTCGTTGGTACCAATTCCATAGTTTGCATTTTAATTAATTGAGGCTTAACTTTAAAACTGCATAGAGGCTAGCTAGCTTGTTCCAAAGTCTTAAGTCTACACACACGTACACACACATTCATGCAATCGTACACACCTCGACAATAGCATCCCGAGCAGAAAGAACAAGTATATCAGCGCAGGATACAACACCGGGGCATTCTCGCTCCACTGCTTCTTTAATTGTCTCTATGTACTTGAAATTTCTCATGCCAAAGCTTCTACCCATTTCCTTCTCTGAAATACTCCGCCTTGTTGAATCCAACAGCAAGGATGCATCACAAGACTAAAATTCATGGTAATAATATTAATGGTATCAAACAAAAGACCAAGAGAAAGCGCAGCTAGGCATGAAAAATATTATAAAAAAATTATAATATTAATTTTTGGAATATATATATTAAACCTGAACAGCGCAGTCATGGAAAATGTTACGGAGCCAAGAGAAAGCGGTGTTCTTGTGGCGCTTGTAGAGAAGCTTGACCTGAGATTTAATAATCTCCTCTGCTTGGGGGCACGATTCTTCGTAGAAGTTTAGAACCAGCTGGCTGGAGTTGTTGGCACCAAAGCTGGCTTCTTCTCCAGCAACGGCGAGCGAACTGGAGGAGAGAAATGACTCTGATGTAACGAGAAAGAGGAGGAAAAGTTGAAAGAAACCCATCTCTGATCTCTGATCTCTCAGCGTCTGTCTGCTAACAGTGTTTAATTAGTGCTCTTCCTTCCGAGTTGGTGCTATATATGAAGTATGAATACAGCTAGAGGTCGAGATAGATACACAGCTGGCTTGCTAGATCTGAACTCCGACAAAGTTCCCAGTTCCCACTGACCACTGACCACTGCGAAGTGATCGAGACAAAATAAATCATAAAAAAGTAGTACCTGACCAGACCTGCCCGACAAAGTTATATTCTGATTTATTAGTTATTAATAACAAATTAAGAAATTCGTACATTTTTATTATATATAGCACGACTGCACGAGTCGACAAATATCACGTGCCCCTTCACTACTCCCAGGATGAGATCATGACAAGAAAATTATAAAATGTCATTTTTGCCAAATCGAGGTCTGAATACTTTCATAACCCGAGTTGAGCTGCCACGTCCGTCAGACACGTCATTTGCCACGAGTCCGCATCGTCTGCATCAACTCAAAAAAGTATCTTTTTGAGTTACTGCATCTCTGGTGTTTGATTTTAAATAGAGCCAACCGATCTCCCCTATAATGCATAGATTCTTTAATATTAGTACAGATATAGCTCATACGATCTTAAAACGAATTGGATGGTCCGTAAACATTAACTCAAAATATTTTTTTTGAGTTAATGCGCAGTCGCCACCGGAATGTGTATCACATAAGATGACATAATATTTTTAGACCGTTTGATTAGAATTCACACAAATATTAAGAAGACTGTACATGTTACTTGAGTCGGAGTGGTTCTGATCTAATTTAATTAAAATCTAGAGGGAATTTCATGTATACCCCTCAAAAATTTCAAAATTACGTATTTTCTCCTCTGAAATTCATAATATCATATTTACCCTTCCAAATTTATCCAATTTATTGACTTTTCTATTAAAACTCATTAAAATTTCTGAACTACCCATTTTACCCTATATTAAAAAATAAAAATCCTTCCTCCAACCCCGCTCCCCTCTCTCTCTTTTCAGATCTAGAGTAAGGTCGGCTTAATCATTATTCGATTTTGGACATCATAAAACACATTAACAATAAATAATTAGATTTGCATGTATTCCGTAACTTTTTTTAAGAGATCAGAATGTCGAAGAAACTGGACAAACCAATAAAATGTGCTCATTAGAATAACCACAATCTCATGATTATTCCTAGCATATTAAGTTCGAATCAGAAAATTTCTACAATAATAAGTTAACATTTGACAAAATAAAATATTAAAAGCATGAGATATAACACCAGTATCTTCATGGGGATGAATAGGATACGGTGGCCCAAGTCAGAACCATAATAAAAGAAAAAAAAGAGAAATATGTTCATTGATAAATTAGAAAGGCTCAGCGCCATATGGAGTGGTTTTGAAGCAGTCTGTTGGAGAGAGAGGGGGAGAAGGAGAGGGAGGAGGGAGGATTTTTTTTATTTTTAATAAAGGGTAAAATGGATAATTTATTAATTTAAAATGAATTTTAACATAAAAGTCAATAAAATGGATAAATTTGTGAGTTTCTGAAATTTTGAAGGGTAAATATGATATAATGAAATTTAGAGGGAGAAATACGTAATTTTGAAGTTTTTGAGGGGTATACATGAAATTCCCCCTAAATTTATTTTAAGTTATGATGTACATTTTAATTAATCAAATTTATATTATATAAAACCGAATAAAAATTTAGCAGAGCAAATTATAATTCGGCATCCCGGTGGACTTTCCTCCAGAGTTAACATTTCTAAAATATTTCAAATTTAAATTAATCTGTAAAGAATTTGGACCGTTCAAATTCTCATAACATAAATTTTAAAAGAACTCATTTTCTATTACTAGAATCTCATACACTCCGAACACACTTCAGGTCCGATTTTGAGATAGCCGAATATTTTTTTTTTCAAAAAAATTTACAAAAGCTACGAAATCGTAAGGAAAATTGAACTTTCAATCTTCAGATAACCAACAGTTTTACAATTTTTTTTCTAACCAACTGTATTATCTTTTCTTTCGAAATAGCTGAATAATTTAGTTGTATCAGATAATCCACCCCTTCATTTCCACTCAGGGGCGAGTCCGCATCCTTTGTTAACAAAATTTTTGAGTTTTAATCTAGACTGTCCGATCAAAATTTAAGTCAATTCGATCTAAACATGTAATGCACGAAATCATTTTAAGATTCGTATTAGACTATTAGTATATAACTAATGGACCGGATTTAAACCCAAAAATTCTATTACATGTGATATGAATTCCTCGGATGCACCCGTCCAAATCTAATCTATATCCTCTGAGGTAACATAATATATCATTTTTTGGTCTTCTTTAATATTCGTACGGATTCTAATCGGACGAGCGGGATCTAAACATAATAGTTTTGTTACCTTGATATGAATTCGTCCAAGACTATATATGTAGGGGTGTTCGTTGGGTCGGTTATGTTAAAATCGAATTAAAATAGTCAAATTATAATTTTATTTGGTTTTCAAAAATATAACTGAACCAACCAAATTAAACTTGTAAACCGAATAACAACCGAACAAAAATAACCAAAGTATATTTCAATTTGTTCGATTGAACCGAAATAAAAAGATAAAATTTTAAAAGATCAAAACTAAATACAAATATAAATATCATTTAAGAATGATAGAAATATGTAGATCTTTTAAATATCAAAACCAATACTTTTCTTCATTTTAAGTCGAAAAACAGAATCACAAATTTGAACCATATAGAGCTCAGTCAGTTCAGTTTTTTCAGTTTTGAAAAATTTAAACCAAACCAAATATGAGAATCCTAAGTAATTAAAATAGTTGAGCAAACTGTTTTGATTCTGTTGAAAATCAAATGAACGGGACCCAATAAACACGGAACCGACTGTACGAGACTACGGTTGGGCGGGCCCCAGAAATCAGATCTAATCCGCACTTGCGCAGCTCTACAATCAAAATCGACGGTCCATAGCTCTCGTCCTACCCACCGACTGACGACTGTACGAGGCTATCGCTTCAGCTTCAGGTATGAAAAATACTTGGCCAAAATTTCAACAGTGGCTCTTCCCTTCTCTGTCCCCGCTCTTCCCTTCTCTGGCCAAAATTTAGACCGTTTCTTTTGCGGTCTCTCCTTGATGGAAAAGCGCCGGTCGGCGACGGATGTGACGTCAGCCCTAAGTAACCTTCAGCTTGCACCGGACCAAAAGTCAATCCCTTCGTCCATGATCTCCGATCTTATCCGTAAGATTTATTTTCTGAATTAGGAAATCTTAAATTATGTTTTAATTTTAATTTTATTGATCCAGATGTTTTATTAGACTATAGTCTATATAGGTAAATCTGGTGTACTATTAAGTGCAGTTCTGTTCTGATCTTATTGGCTAGTTAAAACTTGACTAGTTGGTGATTGTATCCTTTCTTTCCTTTGACAAAAATCTGGTAAACTAGATCAAATTAATATAAGTTAAATAGCTAAACTGAGACTGTCTTGTAAAAACAGGTGAATTAAAGAAAGGGTTTCTAGAGTGGTATTAACATATTGGTTGGCTCCTGTCCCTGTTCTTGCCTTTATGAATCAGAAATTTACCAAACCCTAGTCAGTCTTAGTACTGGCAGCATGTACCAGTAGCGATCAGGATAGCTTTGGTACATTGTTGTTTCAGGCTCAACATAGCCTGATTCTTTCATGACCAAAGAGAAAAAGTAAAACACCCAAATGATTGCATAAAATTGTTTAGGACTAAGTTTGTAATTCTTGGTACGAGATGTGATTCAGAAGTTGATAATTGATTTATCAGATCAAGCTCCACAGAAATCAAAGCCGAGGAAATTGGTTAGTTTATGCATTGGACTTCTTGGCGAACATTTGGAAGAAATTATTTCTGATTTATTAGAAATCTCAGCTGGATTTCCACCTGAAATTAAGGTATGTGGATGAGCAATATATATACATTTTTATTTGGAGGTTATTTTTCCTACCAATTAAGCTCACCAATTATTACCTTGCTTGTAGGTAAACCCGAGATTGTACATAATCTAACAAAGATCTTGTGATTCTTGCAAAATATGCGTCGGATTTCTACCTTAGTTGTCATTGCAAATAAGCCTAATTGTTTGAAGTTGAAACTATTGTCAAGCTTACCTAATGATCACTAAAATTAGTAAGTTGCCACCATGTTTTCATAGTAGTTTGAGGTGTATTGCGGAAGTGAGATAATTGTTGGGTGTAAGTTTTCTGTAGTTTGCAAAGAAGGCCATTTCAGAATAAAGTTTGGGAGCCTACTTTAACCACCAGTAACAGTGTTATAAAAGCCATATTGAATCTGTTATCTTTTTCATTTGTCTTTCTACAAAACGCTAAAACAATTCAAACTCTTTGCAGTTGATAATATTGGCAATAGCAAGACGAAGGAGGCTATTAAATGATGAGGTGCTTATCGCACTTGCAGAGCCTTCTTGGAAGCTTCTAGATGTTTCTGGATCAGATATCACTGATCACGGCCTCACCACAATTGCTAAGATTTGTACCAACTTGCATGCCGTTGATATAAGGTTTGATACTTATACTTCTTTACTTGCCATATTAGTGCTTTTGTTTACTAGTAAATAATTTTATATTGATGAAAATCTTATATACTTTAGTAGTTAAGGCTTGAAAACTTGACTTGTAAATATTGTTTTTGTACCCGTTTGTGATGTAGCCATTGTGAGAATGTGACTGCAGATGGTGTCTCTGAGATCATATGTCAGTGCCGTTCTTTGGAAATATTCAGATGCGGGTTTGCTCTCTCTCTCTCTCTCTCTCTCTCTCTCTCATGACTCAACCTTTGTATTAGGGCCCAATTTGCAACTTTGATCCACAAAGTCATGCTACATTTATGTTAGAAACAAAAAATTGGACAGATCACGATAAAAAATATAACAATATTCTGTCCTAGTACAAAACCAAGACCTGGATTGTTGGTTTTTGTTTACTCCTTGTGCGTGGATTTTGACCATGCACCAAACTTGTACATAAACAGGAAATAAAAAGATGAATGAATCAATTGCAGAGGAGGCCCCAGATGCAATGTAACAGCAAGAAGGTGCTTGAGTTTATTTAAGCCTAAATTACATGTCATTGAAGCTGATTCGTGGGAGGAGCTTGATACCAGTAGCATATCGAGTGGTGCAGAGTCTCTTAGATGGCTTTTATGGGTATGTGACTATATCTTATGTGTAATTTCATGCTTGGCCTGTGAAATGCCATAATCTGGCATATAGGATACAGCATACCTTCAACAAAACAGTGGGAATTTTGTGCATATAGTATATACCTAAGAAACATGTATACTATCATATGGACCACTTATTGTCGTCCTTCTCTACACAAATGAGAGGAGAAGAGGGATAATTTTGATATTTTAATAAAATATTAGGAAGAGTGTAAGTTGTATTTTCTGTGTTTTTGAGTGACATATTGGGGGTTTTTTGTATTACTGCCATACATAGGGTTATTCATTGTTTTGTTGGGACATGCATGTAACTTATTCTTTGTTTCCTCTTACCTATGATCCCAAATTGTTGACGCAAATTCTTCAGAAATTGCAACTTAATCCACTCTTTCTGTCATGATTGTTTTGGTGGGGGCTAAACTAGAAGGCCCGATGATATGTTAGGTATGACGTGTATTCCTTGGCAAGCCAAGAAAATCAGAGGGTCTAAAACTTTAATATCTACTACATCTAGTTCAATATCTTGAAACCTAAACCTAATAAAAACCCTCGTACTGCACTTTTATTTATGTGAGGTCCTTTTTTTTTTTAATAAAATAATGACGCCGTTACCACCTTCACGCCAAAATTGGTTGTGTGCATCTATTTTGTCATATCATATATTGGTAGCTAATCTTTAGTTTTTCATGCTCAGCCGAAGATTGATGAAGATTCAAAATCAATTTTGTCAACTGAATGTCCACGAATCATCGTCAACCCGAACCCATCTCCAATTGGTTTTCACAGCCGACTTAAAGTGCCAATTGAGGCATTTCCAGAAATACCCCTTGACCATTCTATTGTACAAGACATTGACCCAAAAACATGGGCTTGTTCCGTTCCTCCCACTTTTGCTGGGAGGAATGTTGCAACTCACCCTTCAAATGAAATACCACTGTTGCCCCTGGCCGAGAGATTTAGGCTGGCAGTGTTATCAAGGGAAACCAGGCTGGCACCAAAGAGGGCAAAGAATGCAAGGCAAAATAGAAGGAGAGCTGAGAAAGAGCATCTTACGCGCAGCATCGAGGCAAAATCAGTTGCACTTGCATCCAAGTTTCTAAGAAATACATAATTCATTTGCTTGGTACTTAATTACACGAAGAATTTGTTACTTTTGTGGTTTCAATAATTTTGACTTTTGAGCTTTGTTAAGATGGGATGTAACTTGTGAGTTTATGGAAAAGAAGGCAAAAAAAGTAAAGAGAAGAAGGAAAAGAATAAAAAAGTCACAGGATAAGTTTCAATTGATAAGTTTGAATTGATGTTACTGCTGATAGGAGTAGGACTGCAGTTTGTAGATGATGAGATGATAAACTTTGACAAGGGGACATGAAATTCTCCCAGCGATTCCTCTTCTTCGGGTCTTCCCTTTCGCCTTTCGCCCATTTGACATGGTCAAAATTGGCTACGGCTACCCCCAGTTCGCAGCAAGTCACTGACTGTATATTTGCTTTTACTTGTGATCCAGAAGAGAAATCACTGTAGCTGATTGAGTTTAGATGCGAACCTCCGATCAGAATTTGGACCAATCGGAGGCGAGGTGAAATGCAGAGAACCCCTTTAATATTATTATCAAAGCAGATCGGACGATCCAGATCTGAACTCAAAATTTGAGTTACCTTAGGGGATATGAATTCACCCAAGACTAAGAGAGCATCGCTCTTCTCTGTTCCTATATGCATGTAATTTGCATTTTTTAATTTAACCATGAATCAAAAGTTATTAGTGTTTGATAGTGACTCCTATTGATATTGAATTAATCTCTTATAAAATTTCGTTTGCTCGTTATCTACATTCATTCTTAAGTTTAATGCATTTATTTTTTGAACGTTTTTTTACCACTTGACTCAATACAAAATTAATTCAAAAATTTTAAAATTTCACTTATAGATGATGGATCACTCGTAAACTAGATGGGCTTCAATAGTTAGATTCGTTATTTAAAATCAATCCGATAGATTTTAAAGTTGAGTTCACAAAGTAACTTGTGAACTTAAGAACATCCTAGTTCTACTCTTGGAGTTAAACATGCATCTGTCATGCAAGATAATATCTTAACAAAGTATGTTAGACACGAGTCTCTCTGTCGATCTTAAAGCATTGTTTTTCATGTCACAATTGATATTGAAACTTAATTAAAAGTTTGTTCTTTCTTCTCGAGAGGATTTAAATGCATTTATTTTTGTTCTCTAACTTTTTTTTATTAAAGATTGGAGATTAACTCATTAAAGTACTTAATATTTTTACAAAAAAAAATTATTCGGATTTTGAATCTGCTACCTCTCACATGGATTGCATTGCCTTTGTCAGTAGACCAAATATTAGTTAATTCTTCTTTTGTCGTCTTTATTGTGCCTCTATTAAAAAAATTGATAACTTAAAATTGAAAACTCAAATATAAAAGTAAATATAATAGTAAAATCATAATATATATGATCTATATCATTTTCTTTATATACATTTAGAAGATTATGACATTTCAACTTTGTGTGGATTGGTATTAAGAGTTTGCAAAAAGACATTGATGTGCATAATTTCTAAACGTTGCTTTTTTAATTTATATAAAATGGAAATGAAAAAATTGCTATTATCTTATATGCATATGGAGAAATAATATAGATCATATCTAACGGTCTTATTTTGATATAGAAATTTAAAAAAAAAATGGTTATTAGAAAATTAAAAAGTGAATGCAGCATGAAATTAAAACACAAAAGTGCAATTATTTAAACCTTTTCAAAGATACATAAGTGGATAACAGGAAGCTTATGTTAATCTGTTAGTGCGAAATTCCACAAGTATTAAGCAATTTCTATTTTTGAAATTTCTTGACAGTTTCTAGAATGAGAAACAAAACGGATAAGCTGATGAGCCTCCAAAAATTGTATTAAGTGGTCGGATATATTCTTGCATTTTAATGGGAACAATTATTTTTGGGTTTGCATTTTCTATGGAGTTAATCCAACCTTTATGTTAAACAGAATGACAATATATATATCTTGCTGACCCAATCAGTGCCCCGTCAATATTAACCAGATTGCTTTATCTCAAAAAAAAAAAACCTATATTAGCTATGTCCAACTAGAAAAACAAATTCAACACATTATCCATATATTTAAACCTAATTATAGGAAGTATTAGATTGGAATTATAACCACAAAGATTGGCTTAGGAACAAATTTTGTAGTTATTATATATATACTTCAGTATATATACTACCTCATCCCGTACCTTTCTAATATCCAAAAAAAGGTGGAAAAATAAGAAATTAAAACAAAGCAACAATGACAGCCAGATCACTGCTTTCATTGATCTTCTTCAATTTCTCTCTTATTTTCTTTGTAAGAAGCACCTATGTCTCTGCTCAAAACCCTGTGTTTGCATGTGATGTAGATTCAAACGAATTAGCCGTTGCTACTTTTGGCTTCTGCAACACTACACTGAGCTTTGCGGAGCGGGCTGCCGACTTGGTAAAGCGCCTAACATTACAAGAAAAGATTACACATATCATAGACCAGACACCTGCCTTGCCACGTCTAGGGATCCCTAGCTACAACTGGTGGTCTGAAGCCTTGCATGGTGTCTCAGACGTCGGACATGGCACCAGATTCTCTTCTCTTGTACCCACTGCAACCAGTTTCCCTTTGCCTATCCTCACTGCAGCTTCCTTCAATACCTCCCTATTTGAATCAATTGGACAGGCAAGTATTGTTTATTTATTTATTTTCTATTTTCCCCTAAATGAAACGCTTAATGAATATTCGTTTTGGATAATTCACACATGCTTGTTCATAATTTTTCATGAACAGAAAGGCTAAAAAATATTACAATAAATTTTAGTATGCCTAATTAAAACCATATTTACATATCAAATAGATATTCAATATTGAATTCTTTTGTCGGATGCTTAACTACAAATTGTAGGTATAAAAAAAAATTCAATATTAGATTTTCTTGTTAGATGCTTAACGACAAACTTGTACTTAAAACTTTGCATAGTGCAGACAGTGTCAACTGAGGCCCGGGCAATGTACAATGTAGGGAAAGCCGGTTTGACATTCTGGAGCCCGACAATGAACTTATTACGGGATCCTCGCTGGGGAAGAACATTGGAAACTCCTGGTGAAGATCCATACCATATTGGCAAATATGCAAGTAGCTATGTGAGTGGATTGCAACAGCAGGACAACGAAGACAGGCTCAAGGTCGCCGCCTGTTGTAAACATTATACTGCCTATGATGTCGATAACTGGAAAGGAGTCGATCGCGTGAAATTTAATGCTATTGTAAGTTCAAATAAATAATATTCATTTATGCTCATAATATAGTCATATTATTGATTTAATTACCCCCTTTTCTAATTTCATGTGGATATATAGGTGACAAAGCAAGATATGGAAGACACTTTTCAGCCAGCTTTTAAGAGTTGCGTGACAGAAGGCAATGTTGCTAGTGTCATGTGCTCGTACAATCAGGTTAACGGAACCCCAACCTGTGCAGATAAGGATTTGCTCTCGGGAGTCATAAGAGATCAATGGAAGCTTAACGGGTATGGACCATTTTATCCTACTTCTCATATGAATAATAAATTAACGTGCAAAATGTATTATACAGATATAACCTGAATTGCTGACAAAGAAACTTATAACTTTTTAATGGTGATTTTCTGTCCAGTATCCCTACCATTAACCAAACAATAAATTTTGTAAATTATCCAAAAATTATATGCATTTCTTAATTTTTAAATCTGTACTTTTTCAGGTACATTGTGTCTGATTGTGATTCTGTTGATGTCCTCTTCACAGACCAACACTACACAAAATCCCCGGAGGAAGCTGCAGCAGTTACAATTAATGCTGGTATATATATAGCCTCAAAGAGCACTCATTTCATAATTAAGTGAAAATTTACATCCTTCTTACAGTTGCATAAAATTTACTTTTCAGGTCTAGACCTCGATTGCGGGATTTTCTTTGCCAACCACACCTTTAATGCCATACAAACTGGGCTGGTCAAGGAGGCTGAAATAGACAGGGCAGTTACACAAAATTTTATTGTTTTGATGAGACTTGGATTTTTCGATGGCAATCCGAGGAAGCAAAAGTACGGCAGTTTAGGTCCCAAAGATGTATGTGCACCGGCGCACCAAGAGCTGGCACGGGAGGCAGCAAGGCAGGGTATCGTCCTGCTCAAGAATGACGAGAAATTGCTACCTCTCTCGGCCAAGTCAATTAAATCTGTGGCTGTGATCGGTCCCCAAGCTAATGTCACACATGATATGATTGGTAACTATGAAGGTAAGCTGAGCATTTCAAAATGTGTTTTTAGACTATCCAGTTAACCTAATTTATTTTATTTCTCTGAAAGAAGATGTCAACAAAAAATATTTGTTCACATGTGTAAATTTATTCAAGTAAATTATAGTCTCTTTTATTTTATTTTTCTTAATCTTAGTGCTTGAATTTTATCCTGCTACACAGGTATTCCATGTAGCTACATAACCCCTCTACAAGGCATTTCTGAACATGTCGACACAATCTATGCTAAAGGTTGCAATCATGTTCTGTGTGCTCCAGAAAACCTTCAATTGGATGATGCAAAGAAGGCAGCAGCGCAAGCAGAGATAACCATTCTAATAGTCGGTGCGAACCGTTCTGTTGAGGAAGAGAGTAGGGATAGGGTTTCCCTTCTTCTTCCCGGCCAACAAAGCACTCTGGTTTCTGAGGTTGCCAATGCATCAAAGGGCCCAGTGATTCTTGTTATCATGTCTGCTGGCGGGTTTGATATATCTTTCGCTGAGTCCAATGATAAGATTTCTTCCATCCTTTGGATTGGTTATCCTGGGCAGCATGGGGGCGCAGCACTTGCTGATGTTATTTTTGGGTCCTACAACCCTAGTACGTATTTGATTTTTCATTATTTGCAAAAGTAGGTTTAAAAGGTTAACGTACAAGTACCATGTTAACTAGAATGGAAAGAGGTTAAGAAAATTTTAATTTATCCAATAGAGGTTATTAATATCTGAACTAACTTGATTCGTCTCCTTAATTTAGGTGGAAGACTGCCAATTACTTGGTACCCAGAGTCATTTTCTGAGCACATCTCAATGACAGACATGCGCATGCGGCCCGATCCATCAACAAATTACCCTGGAAGGACCTACCGCTTCTACACTGGCACTCCCATTTACCCCTTTGGCTATGGCCTCAGTTACACAACTTTCAAGTACCGCATTGTCAAGTCTCCCAGAGGCATCAGCATTCCCCTCAAAGACGGCAACCAATGCCGCTCCAAACATTGTCGTTCTATCGGAGCAGCTGCAAGTTATTGCAATAACCTCTCCTTCGATGTGCAAATAAGAGTCAAGAACACAGGAACAAGGTCAGGGGCTGAGAGTGTGTTGCTATACTTTACACCACCTCATGTGCACAATGCACCAAGGAAGCAGTTGATCGGTTTCGAAAAGATTTACCTAGAGCCCCACGAGGCAAAGAATGTTGTGTTCAAGGTAGATGTGTGTAAAGATTTGAGTATTGCAGACGAGGAAGGGGAAAGAAAGTTGGCATTTGGTAAGCACGTCTTTCAAATAGGAAATTTGAGAAAGTATGTCGTTTTGAGGCCATCAATCGAGCGGAAGGTGTCCACGGATCGGAAGCCGGTTAATTATTAGGGGTTCTAATAGAACTTTCTTTCATTGATCAGATGTTGGTGCCTTTGATTGTTTAAATTGCTGCATTAATAAGGATTTCTAATATGGTGCTTCTCTCATTGAACAAATGTTGAATTTTTCATTGTTAGGAATTTGGGAGATTTTGTACATGTTTATTGTAATTTTGATGTTAAGATGAAATAAAATTTGCTGAAGACACTGATTTTCTTTTGACCTCTCTTCTATGTTTATTTGTTATCCTGTTCATTTACTGCTTGCATAAAGGGTTCTCTCCTTTCTGTTAACATTTATTTTTCTGTTAACAATTGTACTATGCTTGGATTTGTTATCTTTTTTTTTAAGCAATGCTATATTTTCTTACAACTAATAAAATAATAGGCATCACAACCTTAACCAACCAAAGCCTTATAATTGGGCAAATAGTATGCATTGATTAAGAATGCTTAGTATTATTTAATGATAATTTAGTTTATCGTGGTATTAATTGTTACAATAATACTGGTTTTAATTGTCTGTGAAACTGCATGCATGTATTGGTAATGTATTGCATAATCACAATAATTGAAAGAAAACAAAACCAAATAATTAAAAATCGAGATCGTGATACATTATCCTTGAGCATACTAATTCTTCTACGTATAATACTTTTGAAAAAACATCAAACTCGAAGTAGTCACTTTTTAGGACATTCATAGAAATAGCTGACAATAGCTCAATTTATAAAGTTAACTGAAAAGAATCTGAATAATATTTAGAAATTGCATTTGAGGAATTAGATTTGGAATGAGAAATAAAGAAATGTAACTGAAAAAAAATACAGAATTGTTTATTAGCAATGGGTTAAACCTGAAATGAGAATCGGTCAAAGGAGCAATTTACTGTAGTTTAAAATGGAACAATTTAGTGTTAATTGTTAAATGCTGCAACGAGTACTAAGTTATCATATCCAGATTATATTGAGTTATTGACCATTAGTTGCCTAAAAGTCTAAAACTAAAAGAAATGAATTGGTCGTCATAAATTTCTTCGACGGGCTGGACATACAACAAAATTAATGAAAACTAACATGCTTGGTCTTGTTGGATTATGGATCAAATCATTAGAAAGATCCATCTGGTATAAAATAAAAATAGGAGTGCGTATCCTCTGCGGTACTGCACCGCGTAGCATACTCTCAACCGAGTTCCTATTTGCAATACAAAGGGGTTCAATTTGAGGTTCGTGCCAGACCAAAACAGACGTCTCAGATCTCATTCTACACGGTCTGGTACTACATTGGATCTGAATTCATAAAATAGAAAGATATAAATTGAAGAGTTGAGAAGAATCAAAAGAACTGAGGTCATATACATTAATCAAACGAAATGTTATAACTCGTTTTCCTTTCATCTAAAAATCCGGAGCTGATAAACCTAAACATAACACTACCACATTATGTATTGCTGTACTATTGCAAATTTATAAGAACTCCAATTGACTTTCAAACTATCTTGCCAATAGTTATTTTAAGCTATATAAATTTTATTACTTCTTGTGTTACATAGTTGATACCCTTAAACCAGTTTATTAAATACAGTTTTAAATATGCGTCAAAAGAGCACCACATGCAGCAACAACATATGCGGATTTATATGTGAATCTACAAGTACACTTTAATTCTGTAGAATTTATTTTTGTAATTCAGAAGTTGCTTACTGGTGTTGCACTTTCAGAGAAAACCACATTTTAATTTGTATCAAAGTTTATACCAGCACCATCACCTTGTTCCTTTTTCATGTGTTGCTTGTAACTTTTTTCCTTGGCAAATAATTCCAAATAAATTTTATTTTGCATAATTTGTATAGTTTCTATATCGAATCATTGGCTATCAAGAATGGATGATAGAAAATTAGCTATAAATAAAGCAAGTTCTAGGATCCATCATGTCCAAAATACGATGACAATAACTTCAGAGCAATTATCCAAAACAAAAGCTCTAATTATTACAAAATGTACGATGAAAAGTAGCTATCCATATTTATTGAATTGATTCCTTATGTGCATGTGATTATGTCGAGCCAAGCTAAACCAAAACAGTGAACAAAATGTGACATCACAAAATGTCTTGCCCGGAAAATGATAACATTCAGGTTCACAACCCCATACTATTTTTTATACCAAGTTCTCTACAACATTTAACGAAAAATCAAGTAGCCGAAGTGTTCTCTCCTCGGAGCCCCTTTTATTCGATAAAATTAAAATGTGCCAGCTAGGGTAGATTATAGTGTAATCTAATTCTGGGAATTGATGAGGTTGCGGATGACAAATGGAAGGATACCTCCATGGTTGAAGTACGCCAACTCCACCTATATGTATCAAACAGAGAAACGCAAGTCAGAGGAGCAAATTTCTTAAGAAATATAAGATGCAAAACCATATAATAATCATCAAAATTATTGTTCCAGCACTATTGCTAAATCAACTAAAGAGACATGTTGATTCGCACTGGTATCTTATTAGGGCATCTCAGTCTATAACAAACAAAGATATTTGTCGTATTTCATGCGTGCATCATGCATGCAAGAGAGACAGAGAGAGAACCTCAGTATCGAAGCGAACGGTGCAAGTGAAAGATTTGCCATTGTCAGTGGTGACAGTAACATCTTGGCCGGGCCGAATGTCACTGATATTGGTGGGAAGGTCAATGCTGTAACGCTCATGGCCAGTGAGGCCGAGGGAGTCAGCATCCTCTCCGGCCTTGAAACACATGGGAATGATTCCCATCCCCACCAAGTTGCTCCTATGGATTCTTTCAAAGCTCTTTGCAATCACCGCCTTCACACCCTGCTCAATGAAAGGTGAAAAAAACAGTTACATTAAGATAATAATCATCAAACTATGAAATTAATAATGAATATCAGAGATCGAGAGAGAAACTGACAAGCAACATGGGGCCTTTTGCTGCCCAGTCCCTGGAGCTACCACTACCATACTCAGCTCCAGCCAGAACTATCGTGGGGTGACCCTCAGACTTGTATTTCTGCAGAGTTTTACAAAAGGAGAAACAAAAATTGTGATATAAACTGAAATGAGAGGATTCTGCAGAGCTCAAAACCATTACCATATGGACTGTTGGTATGACAATGAAGATTTTATACCCTTTTGTTTGTTTAGGAGTACTTGTAACAATGAAGAGGATTCTGCATGTTTGTTTAGTTAGTTGAGTGTGCATGCTGTAAAAATGAAGAGGATTCTCCAACGGGTGTAAAATCCTCTCATTTCATCTGACTGGGCAAAATCCACTCAACTAAAATATTCAGGTGTACCGGTGACAAACATAATACAAGCTGGTACAGTTCAATTATATCTCCTCTGGAGCATGTTTGCTTAGTTAATTGTGCATGCTGTAAAAATGAAGATTTAATACCCGTGTCCTCATTTTGTTTAAATTGTATAGGCAGGCATTCTCCCTAGAGACAGAAAAAGAGAAGGGATGTTTGTTCACTCACCATGGCAGCATCAAAAACATATAACTTCTCTCCAGTTGGAATGTGAACAGTCTTTGGCCCGACCTCTCCCTTAAGTAGCTTATTCACCAACCTAATATTGGCAAAAGTGCCCCTGGCCATGACCTCGTCGTTCCCACGCCGGCTCCCATAGGAGTTGAAGTCCTTCCTATCAACCCCACGCTCCATCAAGTACTTCGCCGCAGGGCTGTCCTTGCTAATGCTGCCAGCTGGTGAAATGTGGTCAGTGGTGATGCTGTCACCAAAATTGAGGAGACAATAGGCATCCTTCACCCCATGGGGCCCAGGCGGAGCCATGGTCATGTCCTTGAAGTAGGGAGGATCGTGAATGTAGGTGGATTCTGGGTCCCACTTGTAGAGAGTGGTGGCTGGTACTGTGAGATTGTTCCACATAGGATTGCCCTTTGTTATGGCTTCATATGTGCTCTTGAACATATCAGGTAGTACACTGGATTGAACCGTCTGTACCAATTAAAATGAAGAAAAGAAATTAAGCACTCTAAACAAAAAAAAGAACAGACATACAGTATTCACCCATTTCATCCACACTCTAAAAGGCAAATTGTAAGTGCATCAAGGGTGCAGATTTAAATGGTATAAACTAATGACCTGCTTGCTATAAAAGGCTCCAACTGTACTAGGGTAAATCTGTATATTCATCACTTATTCTCTTTTCCTTTTACCTTTTCAATTATACAGAAGTTTAAAATAACCATTCATTTCAAAATTCAGCTTTTCACTTTGTATTATTTAAAAAAAGGCCAATACAATATAATTTCGGGATATAATTTTTGTACCTCTGCAATTTCCTCACTCGAAGGCCAAATATCTCTGAGGTAAACATTCTTCCCATCCTTTCCAACCCCAATAGGCTCTGTCTCAAAATCAATATCCACCTAATGCCAATTAAAGTTCTAACATATCAGTCAACTCTTTAATCAAAAGAACTGCTGGAATTAGAAAGGAAATGAAAAGTAACTCACAGTGCCAGCAAGTGCATACGCAACAACAAGGGGAGGTGAGGCAAGGTAGTTTGCTCGGGTTAAAGGATGCACCCGACCTTCAAAATTCCTATTTCCAGAGAGAACAGCAGCTGCAACAATATCTGAAACAACAAAACCAAATCCAAATATTAGAGAGTTGTTTAATTTCATTAGGTTCAAAATTAACACTATCAGTAATTGCCACGCTACTTCTTTCGTATATTTTTGCACGAATTATGTTTATTGAGGTGTTCTGTTTTCTCTCTGTAGTAAAAATCACTAGAACAGGGTTGAAGAAAACAAAATTGATAACATGAGAGCATACCATTTTCAGAAATCGCAGCACCAACAGACTCGTGAAGGTCGCCGGAGTTGCCGATGCAAGTGGTGCAACCATACCCGACTATATGAAATCCTTGCTTACTCAAATACTCTTGAAGGCCGCTAAAAGTTCATTCAAATCATTTTTAAGATCAGATATTAGATATGAAGATAGTATATATAAAAGCACTTCTCCATGTGTGAATGTGAATGAATGAAGTGCATGGATGTATGGATGTACGTATCCAAACAGGCATGGACAAATGTAGTATGTGTTCATTTATGCATCTTTGCACCTATGTATTATCACATACAAGTCTGGACTCCAATTATAAAAAAAAAAGAAACAAGCCGGGTCACCGAAGTAATTGCTGAGCTTCAGATTTATTTTACATGTTATAATTCAAAAATTAAATAGAGCAAACAGAATTAAGTACCTCTGGAGCAAATATTTAGTTACGACACCAGAACCAGGTGCCAAACTTGTTTTTATCCATGGCTTAACCTGAAAATCAATCCCATAATACCCTCAATATATATACTGTTGACAAAGATAATAGACAGGAGGGAGTTGTAAGAAAGAAGGGTAGGGCCACCTCTCCTCTCTTTTTCTAACAGATATGCGGTCTTCAATATAGCATTAGGTTTCCTGGCAGTATTACACCAACTTCTACAGAACATAAACAGGAGAGAGAAAGAGGGCAGCAGCTGGCAACATTTCAGAGAGAGAGAGAGAGAGAGAGAGAGAGAATGGTGAGTCTCACCTGTAGGCCCAACTCAGTTGCCTTCTTTGCAACAAGGCCAGCACCAAGCATAACACTAGGGTTAGAAGTGTTGGTACAGCTAGTTATGGCAGCTATCACAACACTACCATGCTTGATTTCAGCTTGCTCCCCATCAAAATCAAATTTTACAACTTTGTCTTGCAGTTCCTTGGGAACAGCAAAACCCTGGAAAATAAAATAAAAAAGTTACTGCTGGCATCTCTTCCGATAATTTAAGTTGTGAAAGTTAGGTGCGTAATAATCTATACTCCGTTATTTAAAGAGAAGTTAAATTGACCAACAAACTTATTCAACATGACAACGCTAAATACTTGTAAAAATAAAAAACTAAATTACAGATATGTTATCTATAGTTTAGATAGATCATGCATCAAATTACTGCAATTTGACAATAGATTGATTATCCTTTAAGGATCTGAAAATTTAACAGTACCATTTTTATAGGCAATTGATCATTCACCAAGAAATACTAAAATTGCACAAAATTTGATACACAACCTATCTAACAATTGAACAACAAATCTATAATATTGTAATCTAATTCGAAACATTTTGGTGTCAGTTGTCACAGCTGTCAAATAAGTTTGGCTTTTAAAATGAAGCTCAACTCATTTAAAAACATTACCTTAAAGCCAATCTTATTATCAAGACATGCATGCCAATCTGCCTTCATTTCTTTCACGGGAACACGATCATGAGGCCTAACAAGAAACAAAAATACCATTCAAGACAATTTTGTTGATGTGTTTAACTATATAAAAGAGGTCATTTACCAATAGTTTTTCCAAAGTACATCTAATATTGCTCAACACTTTCACGTAAGACCAGCAAATTCAGATCTTTAATTCAACAAACCATTTTCTGAACTATTTACAAATAACTCCCAAATGGTAAGAAGCAAAGATAAGTAAAGCAAAAAGAAACAAATTTCCCTAATTTTTTTCCTATTGCCCATATAATTGCTTCAGAACAAGTACTATAAATGAGGGCACCCAATCTAAATCAACATGGCATGATTGATGAGTTTTTAATGAAATATACCATTTTCATCACACTAACTTAGTACACTATATTTATTTGCAAATATTTAAATAATTGTTGAGTTGTCAGTTGTATGAGAAACCTTGGGAATTATTTGCAGATATCAAGAAAAAGTTGGTGTTATTTGCAATAAACCCAAATTACTAGATAAACACATCGGTTTACCTCTTGGGACCAGAGATGCACGGCTCCACAGAAGTAAGGTCAAGCTCAAGATAAGATGAATATACCCTCTCAGCTTGAGGCTGTCAATGTATTCACAGTGAATATGCTCAAAAATATTGTCTCATTATACAAGGGTGACAAGGTTTAGAACATTTTTTTTAAGGTCAGTGGGCCAGTTGCCCGTTGACAATTGCATTAAAGGTTTTTCCAACCTACTTAGCTACATAATTACATCATATAGTAGTCTTGCTTAAAAGTGAAAAGCACAGTTTAGAACATTTTTACCTCATTGTAATCCACAAACATATTGTTTGCCCTCAAATAAGCCTCGATCATAGAAACCTGCATTATAAAACGATTTTTCACTTTTGAAGAACTATGAAAACATAGGTCAAAATTGAAAATATAAAGGGGATTCATACAGTTTCATCGCTTCTTCCAGTAAGCTTGAGGTACTGAAGAGTAACGTGATCGACAGGGAAGAATCCCATGGTCGCACCATATTCTGGTGACATGTTGGCAATTGTTGCCCTATCAGCTAGCGACAGCCCACTCATACCTCCCCCTGAAATACAAAAAATAATCAGACAGATTTAGAAAATAACAAGCAATAATACTAGGATGCCAAAAATTAGGACTATTATCTTTATTCTGCTTGCTGCTACTAAGTGTCTGTATTGTCTTGCATTAAAGGAATGTTTATAGTATAGGAATGTTTATATGCATTAAAGGAATGTTTATAGTATAGGAATGTTTATATGCATTAAAGGAATGTTTATAGTATGCATTAAAGGAATGTTATTATATGCATTAAAGGAATGTTTATAGTATAGGGTCTTTTTTGTAGTTTTGCAGACAACACCATACAAGTTCCAAGATTTTATAACAGTATGCAGGAAATAGCTAACACAACTTTAAAGAAATGAAACATGCCAAAATAAAAATTGTAAAGACTAAAATCACCATAAAACTCCACAAATTTGCCAACAACACCATGCTTCCTCAACATCTGAGTGACAGTCAAAACAAGATCAGTAGCGGTGACACCATTCTTCAACTTGCCAGTCAACTTGAAACCTACCACACCGGGTAGCCACCATGCTCATAGGCTGCACAATTCAATTACACAGTATTACTATCATCATCTCTTGCTCTCACCTTTTATCTGATGAAAGACATCATAGCACTTTCTCATGTTTTTATTGAGTAAATAGACACTAATATGATAGGGCAAATTGCATGCTACCAAAGCAATAATAATTATAACTAGTAATATGAGTATCAGACAAAGTTATCTTACCACGAGGAAAAAAAAAAAAACTGAATCAGTCATTTTACGCATGGAATACCTGATCGTGCTTTTTTTTTTGTCATTGGATAGAAAAGGTATACAACGGTCATTTGATTTATTACCTGACCTAACATAGTAGCCTCAGCTTCGATGCCACCTACGCCCCATCCAGCAACACCTAGACCATCAATCATAGTGGTATGTGAATCAGTACCGACCACACTGTCTGGGTAGAGAATTCCGTCTGTGTTAAACACAACCCGACCGAGATACTCCAAATTCACCTGCACAATACAAAAACAAAAACAAAAACACAAGAAACAAAACCTAATTTCAGAATGTCATTTACAAGAAGAAAATCCTAAAAATGTTGAATACGCCAAGTTTTGTTATAGCTTGGGATCATAGAATATGTTGAATACGCGAGCTCAGAAAGCTAAACAATACTGTCAAATAGGCATAAGCAATAGTGCACCAACCACCTTAAATATCACTGATATCCAAAAAAACAAAAAAAATTCTGTAAAAGTGGGAATATCATCTTTGCTCCTCTTACAATACCAAATCACTCTCCTCTCTAACACCTTATTTCTAAGTGGAAGAAAGAAGACATCATTCCAAACAAATATAATGCAATGGAGAAATTCAAGTATATTTTAATGTTTGTTAGGGTTGCATGTGACATTGCTGATAGGCTAGAAATGGTGCTCATTCATATGCCCTTTAAAAAATAAAGGAAATAAATACCCTTCTTCCCCCAATTCCTTTACAGTATTATCCTCCTTCAGTAAACATCCCTGCAGACACAAGCTTTAGAGAGGTAACACAAAGTAAAGAGAATGGAACATAGGATGTTTCCCAGATGTTGTACAAAATAACCTGAATTGATAACTTCAAATAAGAAAACAATTAAAGTTTCTTAAATTTAGACATGTCACACTACCTGATGAACAATGCCAGAACCAGGGGGTACAACAAGCATGTTGTGGAAAGCAGTAGAGCCCCACTTGAGAAAAGCAAATCTCTCTTTGTTTCTCTTGAATTCAAGCTCCATGTTTGCCTGAACAGCATTCTCTGATCTTGCCACATCAACCTGGACTGAATGGTCAATTACAAGATCTACTGGTACCTGGATTAAAAGAAAAATATTATAAAGAGAAAACAGAACAGACCAAGTGATCCTCAAATTGTAAAATGTATTGTATTCATCTCAGTACTTCAGGTACTCCACTGTCATACCTCCAATTTCTCCAAAAGGAGATAACTGAGAGAAAATAGAATTTAAAGGATCAATGTCTATGGCATACGTCAGCGCAGTTAGTACTGTGATGGTCAAGCATTACAAATAAATGGAAACTGTTTATTGTCAATTATTCCTGAACCATTTTGATCCAGCATCAGCAAGTATGGTACCCACTTTCAATCAATGACTTTCAAAAATTGGGAAGTAATTTTTTAGGCACAGCATTCACGCTCCCAAGTAAATTCTTCAAATATCCTTCTAAATACAATTTTACCAAAATACCCATTAAATTACAAAGATATTCGTACTGAGAAATTTCAAAGCCATCATTTATTTACTGTTCTTTCTTTTTGTCTCCTTTGCTCCTATTTCATGTTTTTTTAATTATGTTCAATGAAACACCATAGCTCAGACAGACTTCAGTTCAGTTTAGAAAAATAATGATCAAATCATCTTGAAGGATGATGTCATATACAACAACAGAACAGGATGAGGATCACGAACCAGAGGATTGATCTTGTTAGAATCACTTCCAAGTCTGTTCATGGCATCACGCATGCATGCCAAGTCGACGACTGCTGGGACGCCGGTGAAGTCCTATTAATATGAAAAGGGTGCAACCGTATAAACAAACTAATGACACACAAGATGAAATTTTTCAGGTGTGGAGTTCACCATTAAATCTATCGTGACTACTTTTTCAGAAAAAAAAAAGTCACTTCTTTGTTGAGATTTGGGACGTGCCTACCGATAGTTGGATAGTGCACAATATTACAATGCTACAAGGATAACACTTATTAGATATCCCAATGCTAAAAGAACAGCACTTGCAGAAGTCCAATCTATCATTTTATGTTTTGAATGGCCGACCTATTGTACTTGGCAATCAATGTAAATATTATCTAGATTCCTTATCATCTGTAGTAATACACAGAAAACAGCAGTTGAAGCAAGTTATCAAACAAAAAGGGGAAAAATGTAGTTTTAACAATTTTATGATAACCAAGGGTCTTTTTCAATTTCCCATTCATTTTTCAGACCTGAAGGAGGACACGAGCTGGCTTGAAAGGGATCTCAACTAGCTTAGGAGCAGTGTTCTCCCAATCAATTATTTTCTCTACATCATTTTTGGTCACTTGAAAATTATCACAGTTGCGAATTGCCGACTCGAGAAGGATCCGAATGGAGTATGGGAGCTTATCTGTTCAAAGACGGGAAATTGTTAACTCCACTTAATCAAGACAGAGAATTACGGTTGGTTGCTTAAGCTTGAGTAAAGAACTGGGAAGGAAAGATTATAAAAAATTTCAATGATGCTCAAGGCCCAATGAAATTGTGTCAAAAAGAACAGCCCAAATGCTATAAAAGACTAACATAAATATGTATCGATTAAAAACATCCCCATGGACAGAAAATCCACCAAAAGTGAAAAAATTGAACAGAATAATCTTTACTGGTACCATATTAATAATCATCCTTGCAACTGTAAGGAATGAACCAATCAAAAATTACAAAAAAATATAACAAAATAAACTTGGATATTTACAAATCAAACCCAAGTCCCATTAAAACAGAAGGATTATAAATTGGATCTGCATTGATCAGCATACCATGAAAAACAAATTCAGACCTAGACCTTATTCCCTGATTCCGGAACAATCATAAAAAGGAAAAAAAAAAAAAAACTCCAGAACCAAAGTAATAAAATTAATAGCACAAACCATTACCTATTCTAGGATCATTGATTGCTGAAAAACTGAAGTATTTCCCAAATTCACCACCTCCTGGCTTGGGAAGGCTTGTCAAAATGCCCTTAAAGGGATTCTCTTCAGCTGCATAAACAAATAACATATAATCTTGTGACAGAAACCAGAAAAACATAAAAATGAAAAATAGTTTTATCAACGAAAGAAGATTATACTTGAATGACTCATTAGTAATCCAGCAATTTTAGTGCAGTTTTGTCTTAGTTTGGAATATCCAAGCTGAAAACTAGAATATATAACTCTTAATCCTAAACAAGTGTTTGGTTATAAGGCGGTGAAGACAAAGGTAGCTGATGGATTTTCCCTCTCTTGTGTGATTGGTTGCTAAAACTGTTTCCTTTCCTTCCATTGCACATCAGTATGGAGGGTAACAAAATATGAACTTATGAAGGTTGCTGGATTATCCACAAAGTTGCAACAAAAACAAGATAAACTCCAACTTTTCTTTCCCTCTACTTTTGTCTCCTTCAACTATCTTTAACCAAACACAGTACAAACCTCAAAAACGGTTCTTCTCACACGTATATTTTTATCCGTGCTCGGTAACCCGAGTATTTCGCGATTGACACGACTCAGTCTAATTCATGCTAGTTTGACCATACCTCAAGTCCAATTCTTAACATATAGAAACGACAACAAAAACCGATGACAAAAACAAATTACCCATAGTAGCGATCTTTCTCTCAAAACGGTCAAGAACAGTTGGCTTGTCTCCGATCAAAGTTCTCGCACTCACCAAAGACGACCTCCGATCCGATCCGCAACTGTACCTCAGAGAACCCGATAACACAGCGAGAGGCCTTACAAATCCTAATGATCTAGACCCGACAAGAGACGCGGAGATACGAGACGGGGTTAACGGCTTGAACAGAGAAGAGGAAGAGGAAGAGGATCTGAGCGGAGTAGAGCGTAAGAGGCCAAAACTGGCGGCTTTATACATGAGGCAAAACCCTAGAAGCAATAATTAATCGAGAAAAGCGGGGAAGGTAGTCGGATATGGATTTGGTAGAGAGAGAGAGAGAGAGACGGGATCAGCAACCGATGACGAGAGGAGACGGGTCTACGTCTACGGTGAGAGACTGAGAGACTTGGAGGATGGGTAGCACACGCTGCATTTAATGCTCACTCGTTCTCTGACTACTGGGGCCCGCTGCTCAGGTTTCGGGTTGCAGAGAGATTCACTGCGGCAATGTTGGTATAGTAATTAATAATGGGGCCCAAATTTCAGTGACTATTTGTATCTCTCTCGGTCTCGGATGAAGAGCTAAGTTAAGTTACTCCCATAGTCTCATGTGGAGCCCGCAAGTTGGGGATAGTACTCTTTTCTCGGCTCTCACTCAAGAAAACCTGGACCAGGTTGTAATTGCCTTAGTTGGGTTTTCCGTAACTTACGAGCTTTTACGAAAGTGACGTCAGTGCGGCGAATTTTGTCGAAGGTTATCTTTATGGTTGGATCAGAGCTGTGAGCTGGCGTGCTGAAGGAACTTTTGCAAGAATACCCCATAAGATTAGGTTATAATTATATCATCACCGGTACTGTTTTGATTCTAATAATGCGATTACGAACATATCAAATGATTAGTCTGTTGAAATGTTTGTCCGTCTGGACTCTGGAGACTTGCATTGCAGGAAACGGTGAATTCCAGGTGAGAAAACGTGACCGTCTTAAACACTGTCAGCAGATGGGCTTTGGGATGGCGTGCTGTTTTTGGATTGAATTAAAGGTGACACTAGGCCAGGCCAGGCCAGCACACCTCTTACTCTTAGAGGTGACACTGACACTGACATCTAGCATGCGCACCTCCCAAGTAGTTAGTATGTACACCAAGTTCGTGTATTATCCTCATAATTAACTTTTCATTCAACCTTTTCTTTTCTTTTTTTAACTTTCTGTGTGCTTCCTTAATATGACTTAAAATATAATTCAATAAAAAAAGTTAAATATATGAAAACTGAAAAGACATTATATTAACGAAAAGGACGTTTAAACATTTTTTTTTCTAAAGACCACGACAATAACATTTAAAAAAAAAAAAAAAAGTTTGAACTATACGAATATTGTAGCACAAAAGAAATACTTTATGTCTTCAATAGAGATTAATTGAACACATTCGTTTTTATAATATAAATCATGAATATATTTGTTTTTCATATGCACATTTAGTCTGTTTACCACGAGAGAGACGTGTCACCATGAGATATTTCCCGACATTTTTATTAATATCCAAAGTTAACTAAATATAATTATTATACTCACGATTCTCAATTTTTGTAAACAAATATCCAAACTGGCCATAACATGACCGGTTTTCTCTTCTTCTTTTTTTTTTTTTTAGAGACTACGAAGAACAAGATAATGAAATTTAACACTGAAAATTTAATTTTTTTTAATCATTTGTTAGATTACTTCTTTTGATTTATAATTAGCATTTTTATACTAAAATATACTAGATTACTTGAAATTATGTTGAATTACACTATATTACATAAATTACGATAAATTATGTTAAATTACTCTAAAATACAGTAATTCCGGTAAATTACTGTGTGTCTTCATAGTAATGTATAATTAGCAACTATTTTTTGTTTCTCCTTTATCCTCAAAGTGATTTATAATTAGAAACTATTTTTTTTAAGAGACACTATGAAGAGCAAGATAATGAAATCTAACACTGGTTGAGTTTTTTGTTTAAATTATTTGTTAGATTACTTCTTTTGATGTATAATTAGCATATTTATACTAAAATATGCTAAATTACTTGATTGAATTACACTATATTACATTAAATACGCTAAATTGCATTACATTACGCTAAAATACGGTAAATTACGCTAAATTACATATGAACAGGGACGATATCTTCACTGAAAAAGCGAAAAACAACGACGAAACTTCAAATGACCATAAAACGGCGCTTGAGTTTCCGATTTCAGCAAATGACCACTTTTTGGAAAGCTTGCGAAAATACGCATGCGTCAGTGACCACTATATTATTTTTCAAAATTCAAAATTGCCAAAAAACAAAGGGAAGAGCCTCAAAATTTTAGTTGAAGTTTTCGATTAAGATTTTCATTTCTATTATTCAATCTAAGTAGCTCAGTAAATTAGTTATATAATGAACTTGTAGAATACTAATTTTACTATTTTTGGATTTTTTTTTACATTTTTTTATGATTTATGAAAGATGGCACAAAATCAGTCTAATTTAGCGTAATTTTGAGTAATTTACCGTAATTTATCGTATTTCATTATAATTAGCAAAATTAGTGTAATTTAGCGTAATTCAACATAATTTAACATAATTTAGCGTAATTTAATGTAATATAGTGTAATTCAACATAATTTCAAGTAATCTAGTGTATTTTAGTATAAATATGCTAATTATAAATCAAAAGAAGTAATCTAACAAAAAATTTAAACAAAAAATTTGAATTTTCAGTGTTAGATTTTATTATCTTGCTCGTCGTAGTCTAAAAAAAAGGAAACCGGCCATAAAATGTCGAGAATCGTGGGTATAATAATTAATTTGTAATTAACTTTGAATATTAATAAAAATGTCGAGATATTTCTCAAAATGCCTGTTAGTTTTGTATTTTTATTTTTTTAATATTTTTATATGCAGATTTAATAAAATAGTCGGATGTTTCTTGCCCGGTGAATCGGTGACTCGCGACACAGTATTTGGTCTGTAAACTTGGCCTTCTGAGTTTTTGCCAAAAATTTTATTAATAGAAAATTATGATTGCATTGAACTGACAATTGGAACCAACTCAATGTATAAATCGACATAACAATATTGGGTTCTGGCAAGCATACTTTGGTTATAAATACCTCTCCAAGTCTGATCGCACATGATTTCTATTATCTCATAATAACGTTGAGATGTTGTACCAATATTAACCCGTGCAAGTATTTTTAGGTTGTACTCACTCTCAAAATATTTAAGCTAACGATAAATTTCACCTTTTACATCATACCATTTTTGTTCACTAGTTGCCATCAATGAGAATTGAGGACCAATGCTATACTCCGCTCATTTACGACTGTGTCGTATTTCACCACCGAAATGAACTCTCAACATGAGCATGATTAATTATTTTGATGAATTAGCCTACACAATAATGAATAAATTAGATATAATTTATTATTACACTAATACAATAAATATTGATTAA
Organism: Carex parvula; assembly: GCA_025461045.1. NCBI lineage: Eukaryota > Viridiplantae > Streptophyta > Magnoliopsida > Poales > Cyperaceae > Carex > Carex parvula. The sequence continues at coordinate 140,940 of JAJGRW010000529.1, read as the reverse complement.
TTACCCTACACAATAGTTACTAAAAATTAAAACTAATAATTTTTTACATTTTTTAAATAAATTAATTAATTAAGCATGCAATTGTGAACTACTTTATTTATTTATATATTGTAAATTATTTAATACTAACATTACTATTTTTTTTAAATCCATTAACAACATACATAATTAAAATTCATCCAACATAAATCCTAAACCTAAATACATGACATAACTACAAACTAAATCCCTAACATCTGCACCAATAAAACTACTTTCTAGTATGATGACAAGGAACAAAGTCATCGTCCGACATTGGTGGTTCTGGAGCAAGCACCCCCGACGAAGTGCTAGGCTTCCTAGTATAAGGACAATGAACAAAGTCATCGTCCGACATTGGTGGTTTTGAAAAAAGCACCACTAGTGAAGTGCTAGGCTTTCTAGTATAAGGACAAGGAACAAAGTCATCGTCCGACGTTAGCGGTTCTGGATCAATAACCTGGGTTCATTGCACCTGTTGTGGCCTCGGAACAAAGTCATTGTCTGAAATTTCAGGCCACACCATAAATTTTTCCTGCAATCTTGCCCCTTCTAGACCCTCCTTTTGCTTCCCCACGATTAGAATGTCTACCTGGTTGCTATTAGACATTTTTCCTTCTTTTTTTTATTGAGGATGTGAATTGTAATTCCCTAACTTAATAAAAAAATAATAATTATTACAAATCAAATGTAAGAAATTTGTTTTTTTTTTCTATTGCACCTTTGTTCTGACGTTGGGTAGGATATGTGTTTTTCTAGGTCCTTATGTCTTTTTGTCAAGCACAAACTCGTAGATATAGACATGTTTTCATATTAAGATGTTGATTTAATTTTTCAGATGAAAGAGTACATAGTCTTCTATATTTTTATTTTACATTAATATATAATTTGGTTTTTTTTCATTGCACCTTTGTAATTTTTATCCACATTTAATGTCCAAATCAAATGTACGATTTCTTCAACTTTTCAGCAATATTACAAGAGAAAAATACAAAAATCATATTTAATACTTCTTTCAAACTTATATAGAAGTTTTATAGAAATCAGTTTAACTGAAACATATCTCAAGTCGAAATATCTTTATTTTAAAGAATTCAAAGATTTGTGATGTGTAACAAATAAAAAGAGTTATCTCCCAAATTAAGAGTATTAGTCGATATCCGTCATATAAATATTTACGAAGGGTACTTGGAACATAAAAAATTTAGTTCCTTTTTATCGAGGATGAGAATAAAAACTTCAGAATTAAGATAATAAAAAAAACAATAATTGTTAACTTAATAATATGTTCATATATAACTCACATAGATTGAAGCTTTAATTCACCATGCGAGAACCTGAGAAAGTGATGGGGAGCTTTGCAACGTCAAACAAATAGGTTCCTCATGTTCCCGCACCGTGAAATCTAGCTTCAGTCTATGACAATAAATGACATAGAAAAAATTGAAACTAAACTGTTGATGTTGGAACAGAAGGAACGACATCTAATATGTATTTTACGATACAAAACTTCACAGCACTTTCTATAATAAATGGCATAGCAGAAATTAATTACTTTGTCAGGCTATATAATTGAAGATTTATCTTTTAAATAGAGGATTTCTTTTTTTTAAGAGAAGATGTGTTGGACAAGACATATGTGTAAGGTTTTTTTTTAAAGGAGGGAAAGATTTTGTACGGATCAAGGGAGCCAGGAGGTTTATTTATAGATCGTGTGGACATTATGGAGCATAACGGACATAATTTCACTTTTTTTTGGGTCTGCCCGTTATAGAGAATCACGTCCAGAATAATTTTGATGGGTCCATTTCCTGTTTCCTGCCGACAGTCCGTGATAAATCAAAACATCCTTAATTTTTTTTTCAACCTAGCCGTGATGGACAAAGACGTCCTGACATTTTTTTTGCCTCTCTGGCCGTGATGGACAAAGACATCCTGTATTTGGTTTTCGTTGTTTAGGCGGTGTTAATCTTTTGGCTAACCAGACCGTGATAGTCTATAAGTCCCTACATGAGATAAAAAAATATAAAGTTTAGTGGAACAAAAACACAACGTAATAGGCCCCGTATTTGACAGTTAAACTGGCCAGTTTAGCACCACGCACATCATTTTTATATATAGAAAAGCTTCAGCATTTAATGATTTTAATGATGCTTATAGTTATAGCTGCTATGTTGGATTATGCAATAATATACTTAGTCTGTTTGACTAGATTTGTAAAACATATATTAGTTGAATTTTACAGTTTCTTTTCTTGAGATATTATGCAGGTAATTGATATCAAATATGGTTAAGAAAGCGTTGCAACATAACAATTCATATCCAAAATTCATAGAATGAATCAATTTATTTTGTTACAACAGTTAATCAAACGTTGTAACGGAATAATTCATTTCGGACCCCAAAATCTCCGGAGAGTTCCATTGTGACCATCGTTGTAATGCTTATTGAGCGTTAGGGTTTCCAACACAGCCAAACCTACTAACTGGGACTAACCGTTGTAACCATTGATGCCAATTACCTTATTTTGTTTCTCTCTCTATAAATAGAAGCAAAATATAGGTTTGTAAAAAATCTTGCCGCCTTAAATTGCAATATTACCTTTTCAAAATTTTCCGTTGTTGCTTGTGCATTAAACTTCAATATTCTTACAACAATCTCAAACATACTCCACAATACTCAATCTTGTGTAAGAATTATAGTGATTTGTGTGAGATCTCTTGTTTGTTCATACACTAGAGCTTTTTATTGCTCAAGAGCCAATTTTGTGCTCGGACCATGTGACTTCTCAATGTTTGTAAGGGCTCACCGATTTCACCTTGTACTTCTTTTTTATTGTGTAAAAAAGGTGCACCATCAAGAAGGTCACAAAGCCTCAAAGACGTAGATGTTAGTGCCGGACTCCGTAAACATATCTCGCAAGTGTCTCTTTACTCTTCTATTACTTTAGATACACTTACTTAGTTTAAGTTTTCTTGTTTCTATCAAGAACAACTTACGTACACGTTAGATATATATTTGTAATATATATCAAACCATCTAGAATTAAAATTACGTTTCATTCTTTTTTAGAATGAAGCGAAATTAATTTAGTATATCAGATGTTACTGTGTTTTGTTTTACCATAAACTAGAGGAATATATACTTTTTATACTAGCTTACGAGTTAGATGCCCTCTAACAACATGTGCGAAGGCACCATATTGACCTCCTCTAGGTGCTGTTAGGGACAACATGCTACAGCTTAACAAATTCTGATATGCCTCTCTTTGGCAATAGTTGACTAAAATTTGACGCGATTTTAAAACAATATCAAATGACACTAATAATAAAAAAAGTCAAAATTATAAAAATTTGACGATTTGTTGAATAACGAACGATCCGATTATTCTTTAAGCTACCAAATAGTTTATACATTAAGCAAATGAAATAATGAATTAGCCAACGATTTTATAAACCGTTTCAACAGTTTCTACTCATTGGAATCCATTGTTAGAAATAATGAACTTGCCAATGATTTTATTAAACCGTTGAAGTCCTTTTTAAATCATTGAGTGTCAAAATGAACTAATCGTTGTAACGGTTTTTTGAAAATTTCAGACTAAATTGAATCCTTGGTTTGCCCTATAAATCGGAGGTTTTTTTTGGGACTTTTTAGTTAATTGAAATTCTTGCTACATTACTTCTTTTAGAGGGCATAGCTATTCCATAGACATCCTCTTAACTAGTTCTTGAGCATTACTTCAAGGTCAATTGATGTCCATTGATGTAAAGGACAATCGATTCTTAATATGAGGTAATAATTTGTGCATGTAATTCTTTGCCAAAAAAAGAGTGTTTATGACTCTTATTCTTTCTATTCTTATAATTATTAATGTGGGGTAATAATATTTTTCCTATTATTTATATATGTATGTAAATAGTTTGTGGATCTAGAGTTGAACAAACTTTACAAGAGAGAAATGCTTAATGTGATAAATATCTGTACGGGTCTACAATGGTTCTTCCATTTCACTCAATTGATTTCCATTCCTTATTGGGAAACACTTTGCCAAAAATGGCCATTTTCCTTCTCCATGTTTCCTCACGAGCGCTTTCAACAATCTGTGGGGAAAAAAAAGTAGAATATAATTGACATTTTTTAAAGTTCCTTAAACACACAGGCATCAAAATATGTTCTATATATCTCAGAAATATAGAAATTATGTGAATCAAAAGTATTCACTCATCTTCTTCAGGAGTCAAACTTATTCTTGTGTAACTAGTGTTTTTATTCAGAGTGAAGTGTCCCGAAAAGTTCAACATTAGAAGTGCATTGTTGGTGGAACCGTCTAAACTATTCGATATTGGAAGCATGTTGCTGGTTTAAGCTGAAACTGGGACATAAGCAACTTGCTCCACTGAATCATCATGTTGCTGGCTTGAGCTAAAACTTTATGCATATTAGTTCCTTCATCAGCCTATGAAAATTTTCCAAAATTCTCACGATGATCCAGTGGAGCAATTGCTTATTTCCCTCCATCAAGTAGGATTGACATATAGTTATGTAAGCAAGTATCTCCTCCTACAAGACTCAACCACTTTGGAAATTACAAGTACCACTTCCAAAATGCTCATGATCCACCAGATTTCTATTACTTTGCTCAAGACTGAGACGAATGCTAAACTCCAAAGAGTTATTTGTTATCACCTGAAATAAATATTCAATGAGTTACCAGAAAGTTTGAAAAAATTAATCCAAAATTGAATATAGGGTGATCTGTTGCTACTGAAGCTTATATTAAATGTAGCACAACATGATATAATTTAATTGTAAAGAAGTTGTCATAACCTCTACTTTGCACAACTATTCGAAATTTAATATGTAAACAACGAATCTAAACTGTCGATCTCATATGGCTTCATGCATGGTATCCATGCAAAATTTGTAATATTGTAGTTTGTTTTGCATTAAGATCAAAGAATCCATAAGATATATGGATCAAGAGTTAACTGTGATAGATCAAAGAGATCAAAGATTCCATGTAAATCTTAGTCCGTCTATTTCTTGGCCTCTTGATCTCGTACAAAACAAACAAAAAAGATCACACAATTTATGTGAAAACATCGCTCATATAAGAAAAATGATAAATATTTGGATTCATTGTTTAAGATATTCAAATATTAATAGAAAAGAGAGGTTGTAACACTAGCAACTCATAATATCCAAAAGAAAAAAAAAATCAGCATTAGAATCCTCCTCAATTGTAAAATTGGACAGTAATTGATGTAATTGAAAATAAGCAAGAACTGTATGGAAAGTTTTTTAGCTTTTGCTCACCGATATGGCCTTTCTAAAGGAAGTCATCACCCTATACATTGCTAATTAAGATCCAACCATGCAGATTTTGGAGATCAACTAATTGGTAAAGGAGATGGAATGTCGCTCTGGTGAAAGGATATATATATATATATATATATATATATGGGTTGGAGTGCCTTATAGTGAGGTTACTAGTTTCGGTTTCCCTTTTAACACCAAACCCTCAAGATAGCTCTAAACCCCCAATTGTCTTTTAGTAACAGAAGTTTCAAACTTTTTTTTCTTATCGTTTTCTAACACTGGCTTATGAATGTATACATACTTAACAAAGTGTTACGGAATCCATTTAAGTATTAACATAGATTAATACACTTAATTATTTGTTACATTGAACTTCAGATTGATATATCGACAAGTGCATATCAATCAATATAGATAAAGAACATGACCCATATCATTAGATCAAATTTTAATGAAATTTAGCAAAAATGCAACAATTTGAATTTTCTTTCCTTTTACTGTGAAAGGCATACTTACATTCAAAATAAAAAATAGGGGGAATTTCATGTATATCCCTACATTTTAATTTATAAAGTACCCATTCTACCCATTATTAAGAAAAATAAAAAAATAATATGAAGAGTGTTTCACGAAAATATCGGTCTTCTAATTGGTCGGTTTGGTGAAGTGTTCTTCTCTCTCGTAATTAGAAGAAATTAATAGATTGCTCTGTACTATGAATCCATACTAGGGGGCTATGCATAGCGCACAATGGTCCGTACTATGGAACCCTATATTCATTTCCGAAGCGTAAATAGCTGATCCGAACCGCTCAACATGATCTCCACATGAAAATGTATTTGGAGGCCAATTTTTACATTTTTTTAGAATTTATTTACTATTTTTTTCGATAGGTAGAAATCACTACTTTTGGATGGTATTGAATTTTTAGATCAAGTGATTTTCTACCTATGTAAAAAAATTGTAAAAGAAATCCAAAAGAATGTAAAATTTGGCCTCTAAATACATATTCATATGCATATTATATTGAGCGGTTCGGATCGATTGTTTGAACTTTCAAAATTGAGCTATGGATCTGTTGTACGAAGCACGAACTGATATGCACTATGCATAGTACTGTTGCCTCACTCTAAACAAATTGTTCTTGAATTTTATTATATCAAAGCTGATATTCAATACGAAATTTCATTTTTTAATCAAAGTCGTTGGCCAATCATAACATCTACGTGCTTAATATACAAATAGAGATATATAGGATCAAAATATCTAGCCATTTTCAAATACGTATAAACCTTTTGTGCTAGCCAACTCAATTAACATTATTGTCAAATCAAAGGAAGTTTTGATAATGAATTTCTCCGAATTGAAAAATGCTTTCCTTAACATATATTCTATTTCACATACAAAATAATTTAAAAACGTACATTTTTCGTTAAAAAAATACTGAAATATATTATTCTATAATTTTAAATGAGGACAGTTTAGTGCCTGCACTTCATCATGATTCTATTTTTTAAACTCAATTTATAATTTAAAATTTAAATGTTAAAAACAAACCGATTTATATAATTTTTTCTATGCCTATGTAAAGTTTATGATATTTCGATTTTATTTTAATTGACATCAAGAACAAACCGATTTATATAATTTTTTCTATGCCTATATAAATTACGTTTAGCAATCCTATTTTGACATATAAGTTATAAGTTTTTGTTTAAAATTTAAAAATAAAATAAAAAATATTTGAATTCTTCTTATTTAAAATTGTATGATATAATTTTTTTTCCTGTGTATGATTTAAATGGAACCTTCCAGATTGTTGATCGGAAAGAACATCCTTTCTCAGCGGTGCGATAGATATCGAATTAAATTCGGTCTCTAATGTTTGATTAAATCTGTCCAATTTACATTGAGATTCATGCGTAACTTTAAAATTATGTGAATTAATTATGCACAAATTTTAAGATAGATCAGACATGCATACTCCGACCGATATCTATCAATCCGCTCTCACTCCGAAAGATATTAATTTTGAGATGAATCGGACAAACTCTAATAATAATATAGATCACGTGTAGCAATTCTATTTTCACATATAAGTTATAAATTTTTGTTATTATAAAATTTAAAAATAAAAGACAGATTTTGAATTCTTCTTATTTAAATTTGTATGATATAATTCTTTTTTCTGTGTATGATTTGAATGGAACAATTCATATTGTCGATAAAAAAGAGCACCCTTTCTTAGCACTGCGATAGATATCAAATTAAATTAATTCGGTCTAATGTCTGATTAAATCCGTTCAATTTACATTGAGATTTGTGCGGATAACTTTAAAATCGTGCAGATCAATTATGCACAAATTTTAAGATTAATTGGACAGACTCTGACCGGTATCTATCGGACTGCTCCCAAGAGCATGATGATAATTTTATAATGAATCAGACATACTCCGAAAATTAATATAGATCACGTGCGATTCTATCTTAACATATAATTTTGTTATTATAAAATTTAAAAATAAAATAAAAATATTTGAATTCTTCTTATTTAAAATTGTATGATATAATTCTTTTTCCTGTATGATTTAAATGGAACAATTTAGATTGTCGACTGGAAAGAGTATCCTTCTCAGCGGTGCCCGACATTTTTATTAATATCCAAAGTTAATTAGAAATTAATATTTATGCCCAGAGTTCGGTTGATTCGTCAGAAATGCTCAAACCAGCCACAAAATGGCCGGTTTCCTCTTCTCCAGAAGCTAGCCATTTTGTGGCCGGTTTCCTTTTTTTTTTTTTTTTGGCGTAATTAACCTATAAAATAACCCCTAACCCTTCAGCGATTCTTCACACACCGAGAGCCTTCAGCGATTATAAGGTATTATTTTTTTATTATATTTTTTAATTCTATAGAATAATTAATTTAATTATAAAAGATTAATTATTAAAAAATTAAATTTTAATTACTAATAATCCAAAACCCAAAACCCTAACAAAATGATTACCATTTAGTAACCTGACAATTGTTTACCATTTAGTAACCTGACAATTGTTTACCATTTAGTAACCTGACAGTTGTTTACCAATAATAACCTGACATGTGTTCATTTAGTAACTTGACAATTGTTTACCATTTCTAAAATTGTTTACCTGACAATTGTTTACTATTTTCTAAAATGTAGTTTGTCCACTTCCGACAGGCAACGAAGAGGTATGTAACATTCATCAAAAATTTATTTTTTTTTCAATTTATACCAACTTACTAAGTAACACATGCAAATGCAGAGACAAAAAATGCAGCAAATGCGGCAGAAAATGAGATAGTAATGGCAAAGGGAAGTGGGTCCGGAGGGTTATGGCGTAGCACAGCTACAAGCTGTTTAGATGCAACTGCTATGTATGCCGAAGCAATGGGAGAGGCAGTTGCCATAGGAGGAGGAGAGGCGGTTGGGGTGCAAAGGGAGCCATCTGGAATCCAACCGAGGAGGTCAACTACTAGATGTACAACAAGGGAATCTACAAGCCAAGCAGTGCCATCTACAAACCAAGCAGGGCCATCTGATAGGTCATCTTTTGGAAGTGGTTTATTTCGCAGATTTAGTTTTAGATGTGGTAGTAATAGGTGATTTATATGCATTTTGTGAAAATTGTGCGGACTCTATTTGCAATTTGTGTGTACTTTATTGTTTTGTACGAGAGTTTGAATTGTGTGGACTTTATTTGTAATTTAATTTTGACTTTGAATTCTTTCTCACGCCTTCATTTTCAAAGAAAACAACATGTGACTACTCAAAATAACTAATACTCAAAGAAATAATACTCAAAGAAACAACATTCTACTACTAAATAAAAAGTAATTCTTATTTAATTAATACTAGAAGAAATTACAATCTAATTTATCCAACTACAATAAAATACTACTTCTTACAACTAAGCTCAAATGCATCTAAATTTTAAGCCTTACTAATACTACTGCATGGAAAAAGTCTACAACATAAATTCTTAATAAGTAGTACAACTTCTTACAACGAGCCTTGAAAGTACATGGAACAAAGTCATCATCAGATTTTGCCGGATCTGGATCAGTCACAGCAGACAAAGTGGTAGCCTTACCAGTATAAGTACACGGAACAACCTCATCGTCCGATGTTGGAGGCTTTGGACCAACCTTTTTTTTTTTTTCAAACCAAAGCTGTAGGGGTTTTCTACAAAGTCATCGTCTGAAATTTCATACCGAATAGGCTGTCTCAAAAATTTCTTCATCGTACATACATGACAGTTCCGGGGATCACGGCATACTTGACAGTTGTTCTTTTTTCCCTCATTTTTACCTCGATCACTACTTGATCCTCCTCTCGCTAGGCCACGATTGGACGACCTACCTTGGTTGTTATTGTTCATCCTTTTGGCCCCTTCAAATATCGGCTTTTTTGCCTCAAAAATCGCCTTCTCTTTCTCTCTGTCTCTTCCTCCCTTTCTCTTTTGTGAGTTGAGTGAATTGTGTGGAGGAGAGAGAGAAAAAGGTTATTTTATAAGTTAATTATGGCAAGAAAAAAAAAAAAAAGAAACCGGCCACAAAATGGTCAGCTTCTGGGAAGAGAAAACCGGCCATTTTGTAACTAGTTTGGACATTTCTGACGAAACCAACGAACTTTTATTAATTTCTAATTAACTTTGGATATTAATAAAAATGTCGGCAGCGGTGCCATGAAAATGGAATTAAATTCGGTTTAATGTTCGGTTAAATCCATCTAATTTATATTAAAAATTTGATATACGTAGGAATTTTAAGATGAATCGGACAGACTTATGCCCGGTATCTATCGGACTGCTCCCCTCCGAAAGAGCACGGTGCTGCAAACTGACCGTCGGACTCCCAAGTCCCAAAGTATCCAGATAAAAAAAGACATGCTATCATGAGAATTCGGACCGTCTCATTTAAGTATCAAAAGTTGACACCGCTCTACAGTGCTCTGCATGCTGTTGTTGCTATTATCCTCTAAGCCGTTGTTCCATACTCGACAGTCCACAGTGATGATTTATCACGGCTACAAGATGAACGGTCCAGATCGGAAAGAATGGTGCTGCAATTGCTGTACGCAGTGTATTAAAATTTGGTTTTATTCGGTGAATATTCGGCCGTATATTCATATTCGGTGTCCGGCCTAATAGAAAATAGATATTCGGACCGAATATTGAATTCATGCTTTAAAAAAATTAAAAAACATTTAAAACCCATTAAAAGAGTTCCGGACCCGAATTCATAACCCATTAAATGAGTTACAGACCCGCCAGACAGGTGTTTTCTTCAAACATCCCACTCAGAAGTCTTTTATAACATCTCTATATGCTGCATTATTATATTTAAGTATTGTGAGATTAAATATTTAATAAAAAATCTGTATATATAAATCCGAATAAGAATTCGCATATTCGGCCGTATGCCGTATATGCGGTATTCGGTAGCCTTGTGAATAGAGAACCGAATATTAATCCGAAATTTTTATTAATAGAAATAATAATAAAGAAATGTCGATATAGAAGAACGAATTCGCCGGAATTTTAAATCTAAGAAAGACGTTATTGTTCGTAACGTCCAGGGGACGTTACGAACCGTAACGGTCAGCTTAACTAAGATGGAATCGCTAATTTAAGCTGCTAAGGTCTGGCCGTTGAGAACGGTAACGTCCAGCGAGAAAAAAAAAAAACTATGGCCGTTGCCAACGATAACGTCCTGCGACAAATTTAAAATAACTTGAGGCCGTTTCCATCGATAACGTCCAGACTCAGAAAAAAAAAAATTTTTTTGAGGCCGTTGCCATTGATAACGGCCAGACTCTTATTTGAAATCGCTAAGTCTTTTTACTCTCAAGAGGTCTCTGTCCGTCGTAACTTCCGAAAAAAAAAGAGAGGGCGCGGCGAGCAGCGAAAAAGTGAAGGACAGCGACTGAGAGAAAGAAAGCCTGGCCGTTATTCTTCCCAACGTCCAGATCCGATCCCCGCTGCGCCCTCTGGTCCGCCTCTTCCCCCGCTGAACTCATCACCACAGAATTGGTATTTTTTTTTTAATATTATAGAACTTTATAAATTAACAATAATTTAAGGTTGAATTTGTTATCAAAATTATTGTAAGGTTTAATTATGTGAAATTGCATTTGACTAGATTTAATTTTGTTAATTAGGTTATTGTTATTGTTAATTAGGTTAATTAGGTGTAATTAGGTTATTGTTAGGTTTAATTTGGTAAATTAGCATTCGATTTGGTTTAATTTTGTTAGTTAGGTTATTGTTAGGTTTAATTTAGTAAATTAGCATTCGATTTGGTTTAATTTTGTTAAATAGCATCCAATTAGGTTTAATTTTGTTAATTAGGTTATTGTTATTGTTGATTAGATTAGTTAGGTTATTGTTAGGTTTAATTTTGTAAATTAGCATTCGATTAGGTTTAATTTTGTTAAATTGCATCCGATTAGATTTAATTTTACGTGGTAGGTATAATTTTACGCAATTGTACCCGATGTCAAACATGTTGGATGTAGGATGTCAACGTAACTGTTATGAGTTAGGTTTAAATGCAAATTTTTGAAAATTTAGATTGTTTTAATTTTAAAGTTAAAATGTTATGCATGCAGGATGTCAAGCAGTTGTGGTCCGAGTAATCCTCCGGCAGAGAATTTTAGCAACTTATTATGGATGCCACATGCACAGCATAAGGTCGCACTGTTATCTGACAATGTAAGTTACTCAATGAATCATCTCATATCCAAAATTCACATGTTTTTTAATAAAGAGATATAAATGTTTGAATTACGAGTTTTGATTTTAATCAAATTGTATAACAATGACAGGATTATACCGGGGTGGATGTTCGACACCACCGGTCTGTGATTCCACGCGACCCGCGTTGCGACCCATTCTTGTGTAGTCTCGGTTTGTATCAGATAGCTCGAATGGATGATATGAACATTGACAAAGGGCTCCTCGCTGGCCTCGTTGAGCGGTGGAGACCGGAGACGCACACTTTCCATCTTCCTGTGGGAGAGATGACGGTCACACTGCAAGATGTGTCATGTCTATGGGGATTGCCGATAAAGGGGGCTCCGGTGACCGGGTTTGCAGACACAAATGCGCATGCATTAGTGGAGCATTTTCTTGGAGCTGGGAGTGCAGATGCGGTGCTTAAAAAGAAGAAGAGATCGCAATCGGCCGATGGAAGTGCTGTTCGCACGACGTCCGGATATTCTATATGTTTGAAGGAACTGCGCATTCTATTTCCTGCCATGCCAGCTGAAAATCCGGGCGAGCCTACAGATGAGCAGGTACGCCAGTACACTCGGGCTTACATACTGGACTTGTTCGGGACTTTACTTTTTGCTTATTCTTCGGGAGATTCGGTTCCGACGATGTATCTGCAATTTCTTGGAAACCTTGACGAACCGGTGCAATACAACTGGGGTGGTGCTGTTCTAGCAGTACTCATAGGAACTTGTGCGTTGCCGTTGAGCGTCAGACGAAATCTATGTGGGGACCAACTCTTCTTCTACAGCATTGTGTTGGTCCAGATTACCAGCCGGCCGTCCTTACCCCAAAGGTGGTTGGACTCCACATTGGGGCTACCCGAATTCAGAAAGGTAACTACAAAAAACTTTACAATACTTTAATTTGATGTGTTTTATGTTTATTAAGAATCTTAAATTTTATGTTTCAGGTGTCCTGCAATCGGAGAGATGTGGTGCTGTCGCCATGAATATAATCAAGCTCACAATCGGGCTGGACCTGGCTACTTTCGAAGCCAGTTGCAGGATCTTGAAGATTATATAGTAAGATGGGAACCTTACAAAGCGATGTTGGACCAGGAGCCATCTCTATTGCCAGCACGAGTTCAGGATGACAGAGATGTGTGGCTAGCCGTTGTGCCACTGATACACTTTTGGATAGTGAAACACCATTATCCTAATCGGGTGATGCGTCAGTTTGGCTTTTCACAGCCCATGCCAGTAGCACCGTCGTTAGGTGAAGACGAGATACGCCGGTTGCATAACATTATTCATTCTGTGCATGTGACAAGAAAAGATCGGGCTGCTGAGCACCACACCTACGTAGAACAGGCATCTCATCCTGCCGATCACTTGGTTGCTCCGACGGGACTATGGTCGGACGACCAGCTTTTTGCATACCGGACTTGGTTCCAAAACAATTGTATGCACAATGTCTTCTTGTCGAGAAGGTGCATACAAGGTCTTGATCATCCAATTCCAGAGTACAGGGATGAGCATAACGAAGTAGGGTACATTCCCAATGCCCCGAAGGACACACGTGATGTAAGTTTCAATACAATTATCAAAATATTTATTATAGGGACATTAATCTTTCATACATGTTACTAACTTTTTTTTTATTTTGTAGGCACTGCGAGGAGTGAAGATGGTGTCGTACGGTATAGCTTGTGCCAAAACAAAGACTCTTAAAAAGGTGGGAAAGTTTTTCCTCAGATTAAGTTGTGGCCTTCTCAGAGACAATGGTATGGAGCCAAAATACCGTGACATGATGAGAGCGGCCGATCTTCCGGCCAACTACGAGGACATTCCAGACGGTGAGATTCCTCCCGGTCAAGAACCCATCCCCGACTTGCCCGCAGATGATGATCCCCACTATAGAGAGAATTGGCTAAACTCGAATGACGGATTGATGGACTACCTTGCACGAGTCGTACCTCCTCAGGTCGATCCGATAAGTGTATAAAACTTTACAAAATCTTAAGTAATTATCGGTTGTATTTATTGAAATACTGATATATTTATTGTAGGAACCGGAGGTCAATGTCGGAGCCTCACATGACGGTGTTGCACAGGGCAACACAGGACCTAGTTCGGTCGGCCAGGTAACTATTCTAAAATGTAACAATTTTGGTGTTGATTGTCGATTCTACATTTATTAAGTACTAAATACTTGTTGCAGGAAATACCCGACTTGAGTTGGCTTGAGACATCACAATTTATGACAGAGTTGCTTCAAAACGAGCCAGTTCAGCAAGGTCCTACACAGGAGGGTCAGTACACGACACACCGCGACATTCCCGTCCAAGATTCCTCGTTCCACATGGGTCACACGGGACCAAGTCAGGTTGACCAGGTATTTCTTCCAAACTCGTAACAAATTAAATCCTAAAAATTCGTGGTTGAATGTTTATTACAATACTACAACATTTATTATAGGGACATAATGAGTTTGTCGGTTTCGATGAGTTTGGACACCAGACATACCCACATGCCTCTGCTTACGATGAGCAATACACGGGTCATACAGGACCAAGTGTGGTATACCAGGTAATTTTTCCGAAATTATAAGTTTTATTTAAAAAATCGTCTCTATATGTTTGGTAAAGACTTCGGCGATTGTTGTAGGGTTCGGATGACCATTTCATGATGCCCGAGCCAGTTGCTACCGGTACATATGACGGTACGGTACCTAGTCAAGCCATCACACCACGTACTGCAGCGGTCGAGAGCATATTTGGCACCCCGTCACACAGTGCCGATGCATACAATAATGTCTACGTTAGGCGTAGGAGAGGACAACAACAACAACAACAAGAGCCAGCACGCAGATACCCACTCAGATCGCGCCACAGTCCGGACAAGTTCACTTTTGAGTAGGTATTTCATTTCGTGTATGTTGTTTGATGAACGGATGTTTATGTTAGTTTTTGTGCTTGTATGACCATTTGTTAGTTTATGTTAGTTTTTGTGTTTGTATGATTATTGTAGTTTTTGTTAGTTTTTGTGCTTGTATGCTTGTATGCTTGTATGCTTGTTGTTTTTGTGCTTGTATATCTCGGATCCTTGTATGCTTGTATGCTTGTATTGTAGGATCGGGTTGTTGGGATATGATTGTGTCATGCCGAGTTCGGCATGATCTATTCGGGTTGGGGATTTGGTTTGAGGATTTGGACTTTGTGCTTTGGTTTTCTGGTGCTGTCAAAATTACAAAATGCACTCCGCCAAATTTTTACCAAAATACAAATACGAATATAACGGAAAAATAAGTACCATGTCCAAACAAATTACAAAATTATGCATAAACAACAACAATTACTAAAACAAATACAAATACGCTTCATCTCCGACTGTAACTAGAAGAGGTTCCTGCAAAGAAATAGACAAGACGTGTCAACAAACCTGCTGCATGTATATCAGATAAATAAATTAAATTTAAAATATCAACAAACCTGCTGCATGTATGTCAGACATAGAACGTCTCGCTTGCTGTCCCATGCCCCGTCCAGAAGAAGCCTCTGAACCAATAAAACAACATTGAAAATTGATATTTCCAACGAGAATGACACCAAAATTAGTTATTGAAAATAAATTTAACAAACCTGCTGCACGCCTGTCGGACGTAGAACGTCTAGCTTGGTGTCCAACTGTCCTTCCTTCCATTTCGTCCATCGTCATGACTATACGGTTGTGCCTTCTCCTACCCTTTTTGATTCTGTCTTTGTCCGGAACAATTTTCGGACCGGGTATGGTTGGCCAGTCACATTGGTTGGCATAGCCGTGGAATTGGCCACTCCAAGTTTCAGCGAGTTTGGTTGTGGAATACAAATGATGCACGAATAAATTGTGGTTGTATCTCCGGTCCCGACACACGGCGAGAACATGGGCGCACGGTATACCTGTAAGTTGTGGCTTGAGACACACACATTCTGCTCTGTTTCCGTCACGTATGTCGACCCTGTACTTGAAGGTCTCCCTTCTATAACTAAAATTCCCATCTCGTTCTTTGTATACAACTCTCTCATCCCTGACCCTGACCTCGTGTTCACCGTGCTCACCAACTGGCATTGAACGCATTGGTAAGCATTTCCCGATTCTTTTTGTTAATAGTCCTTCAACCCGGGCTGACCAAAGTTGCTGATCGGCTATGCGAGCCATTGCTTTCTCTCGTCTTTGGTTAAACCAAGCGAGACACTTGTAATATGTGTCTTCCACGAGTGCAACGACTGGCAGTCGTCGACTATCTTTGAATACAGCATTCAACGATTCAGATCCATTAGTAGTCATAATTCCCCAGCGGGGGCCGCCGTCCATGCTCTGATACACCTTCCATGGTTTAGGGATCTCGTTATGGTTGGAATCCTGGTACTTACCGACATTTTCTAGGTATGCAACTGCATCTGGACTTTTCTTCCGCAATAGTTCGAAGAACTCTTCGAACCTCCGTGGCTTCTTTTTGTTCACAAGTATTTTAAATAGCTCGCATATTTTTTTATTGTGTACCTTTTTCATCAAATTCTCGGCGACGTGCTGCGAACACAATCTGTGAACGCACTCGCCGCCATCCTCGTACCAACCACCGTATCTATCGGTGAATACTTTCTTGATCCCCATGTGCCGGTCAGAAACAACACACATGAACCTATTACCAATTACCTCCCAACGCAACCACCTCATGAACCATCCCCATGTCTCGAATCTCTCTTCCTCGACTAATGCGAAAGCCAGAGGAAGCAACTGGTTCTCTGCATCATAACCGCACGCCATCAGCAGTCTCCCTTGGTACCGGCCAGACAGGAAACATGCATCAATACTAATGATTGGCCTGAGATGAGGCACTGCAGCAATGCACGGACCGTAAGCCCACGCAGCTGCCTTGAACAACCTTTTTAGCGGATCATCCATGGGTACGTGCGCAACTCCATATTTTGTTCCAGGAGTTGATCTTTTAATTGCTTCCAACAATGGAGTGAGAAGGTTGTACGAGCCTTCCCAACTGCCGAATATTTGTGCGATTGCCAGCTCTCGGCCACGCCACAGCTTGTTATATTTGGGAATAACTCCCCCGTATTTCTTACGGACTAGCGCTTTAATGTTTTTAATATTTTTTGTAACATCTTCCCTAATATCTTCTCTTATAACATCGGCAATCACTTCTGCAGTTAATTGTGAGTGATCGGAACGAGAAGCATCGGCCTGGCACGTATGTGGTGCTCTGCTCGTTTTAATTTCCCACTTTGATGAAAATATGCCAGACGTGGCATACAAACGCCACATACACCTGCTGCTCTTGCATTCATATATCAGTTGGGTTCTACTGCTACCGGTAGTTTTTATTTCAATATTATTTCTGATGTGATAATCATTTATGGCCAACTTTAGAGCCTCTTTTGAAGAGTACTCCTTACCTACACCAAGTGGATCATGTACGTGTTGGGTCCTGCTGAAGTAGGATACATCTGCTTCCTGAAATCCCGAGGTGTCATTGAAACTGCCCACCGGGTGACTCGTCCCGCGATCAGATATGGGAAAATGTCCAGCCTGAACACGTGGTGTTTGCGATTGTCTCTGAGTATTAGGCGGGACATCCCCTTCTGTATCAGGTTCGGTATCCCAGTCGGCATCATCCTCACATGAGTCAGCGTCATCTTCGTCGTCACTTTGCGGTACGTCGTCAGCATCATTACAAGGACCACCGGCCCTCGGCGGATCAACCCATGGACTGTCCTGATTATTCTGCCCTGACCAACCCATATCTGCCTGAACAGGCGGTGACAAGTCGTTCACATCGGGATAAGGACTCAGATAAAGGTCACGCCTCGGTGTTTGTTGTGTCTGATAGGGTTCGAATAGACTGGGACCCGCTTGTGAAACACTGTATTGGGTATGTCCAGGGTCTGGTTGTGTCTGATAGGGTTCGAATAGACCGGGACCCGCTTGTGAAACATTGTATTGGGTATGTCCAGGGTCTGGTTGTGTCTCTGGTACCACACTATCAATGAATAATTGTGATTGCATCGAACCGACAATTGGAACTAACTCAATGTATAAATCGACGTAAGAATACTGGGTCCTGGCAAACATACTTTGGTCATAAATGCCTCGCCACGTCTGATCGCACACGATTTCTAATATCTCATAATAACGCCGAGTTGTTGTACCAACATTAACCCGTGCAAGTGTTTTTAGGTTGTACTCACTCTCAGAATATCCAAGCTGGCGATAAATTTCACCTTTCACATCATGCCAACCCTGCTCACTAGTTGCCATCAATGTGAATCGAGGAGATTCGGTGTACTCCGCTCCTTTACGACCTTGCCGTATTTCACCACCGAAATGAACTCTCACCATGAGCATGATTAATTATTTTGATGATTCAACCTGCACAATAATAAATAAATTAGATATAATTTATTATTATAACAAACGTTACTAATAAGTACTACTAAATTTATAAAAAATTTCAAAAACTAAATTTAATTAAGCATGAAAATGTGAACTTCTTTATTTATTTATATATTTCAAATTATTTAATATTAACAGTACTATTTTTAATATTAACATTACTTATTTTTACAAATTACCATTAACATTACTAATTTTTACAAATTACCATTAACATTACTAATATTTTTACAATATTTTTATAAATTAACATTACTAATATTTTTACACATTAACATTACTAATACATGACATATAATTGAAGACATTATTAATATTACAACATTACATTTAACATTACCATTACTAACATTACAAATTAACATTAACATTACTAATAGTATTTTAACTAATATAAAAAATAATTTTGATATTCATCTAATTAAATCATAAACGTAAATATATGACATATAATTGAAAATTTACCTTTATTGACGATTTCTTTATTCTTCTTTGTTCAGCATTTCCTCCACATCAACATTGGCTTCCAACTAACTATGAATTCATTTCCGGTTCGATTTCTTTATTCCATAACTTTATTTATTTATTTTTTTTAGAGGAGAGATTTTCAGCGAGAGAGGAGATTCTGAGAGAGTTATATAAATTTCAGCGAGAGAGGGGAGCGCTTTATAGGCTGTCTGGACGTTATCGAATACAACGTCCAGATTTTTAAATTTTTTCCGCTGGGACCCGGGCATAGCTTTCATCATTCTGCCCGTTATCAAGGATAACGTCCAAGTCGCTTTCCCTGTACTGCCGACAGTCCGTCATCCTTGGCAACGGCCTCAAACATTTTTTTTTTCCGATTCTGGACGTTATCTTTGACAACGGCCTCAGTTTATCTTTTTTTTTCCGCAGGCCGTTATTGTTGGCGACGGCCAGCCTTTTTTTTTTTTTTTTTATTTTCTCCCTGGACGTTACCTTTAACAACGTCCAGAGATTAGCCGCGGCAATTAGCGATTCTATCGGTTTTATCGGGCCGTTATCTTTGGTAACGTCCGCTGGACGTTACGAAAAATAACGTCTTTCTTAGATTTATAATTCCGACGAATTCGTTCTTCTATATCGACATTTCTTTATTATTATTTCTATTAATAAAATTTCGGTTGAAAATCCACCTGTGGTGCCAATTTTCCCACCCAAGATAAAAGAGCATCCACTTGTCTTGATCCTATAGGTTCAACCACAACAATGAAATCCGATCCATTGAACTCGTAACACTGACCTCTTGTTCGCTTAACAGTTAACACCTAATTTTTTTCAAGAATGCATGTGTACTGTTGTTAGGCACAAAGTCCCCTGAGAGGCTGAGACACCACACTCTCTCTTATGGCTCCAGCTCTCACCTCCAACTCATTCGTGCGAAGCCCAGGTTTGCGCTCCAAATTCGACAGATCCCATAAACCCTCCACCATTACATATGCACGTCAAGGCATATTTGGATTGGGCAAAACCAAGGACACCTCGGAGGAGGACGAGTCGATAGAACAACCCGCTGATAATTGGAACAAGTTCAAGTCATTTATTGCTGATATAGAACTTCCCAATGCAAACTCGCTGATACCGGTGGTGAATGCACCATCAACGTCTCTGCTCACAAGTCGGAGAAAGAAGGAGCCGCAGACAGTGTTTGTTGCCGGAGCCACTGGTCAGGCCGGAATTCGTATTGCTCAGACATTGCTTAGGCAGGGTTTCACGGTTCGAGCTGGAGTGCCCGACCTTGCCTCTGCCCAGGAGCTTGCTCGTATTGCTACAGCATATAAGGTGAGGCTGATATGTCATGCACTAGCTAATAGGCTAAATAGTTGTGTAAGTGAAGGCATGTAAATTGCTTCAATGTAAGCAAAAATTAGTTATAAATTACATGTTCTCAGGGTTTAATTTTCTACCTAGCTGACAGTTATGGTCAAATCCTATTCTAGTTAATTCGTGCGCTGGCTAATTTAAGCATAATCATGTATGATTTAAACTTTTAGTTGGTTGTGTTTGATTTGGTTAGGTTTGCCTTTAGGTAAAAAAACTATTTAATTTATGTTTAGCGGACTGAATATTAATAACAGATTTGGTAGTATAGTATCAAAGTTCACTTCTACATGATCCAGGTGATCTCACCAGCAGAAGCGAAGCGGTTAAATGCTGTGGAATCAGCATTCTCTGAGCCCGAGGCTATTGCCAAGGCAATTGGGCCGGCCACCAAGGTTGTGGTAAGTATTGGACCCGCTGAGAACGGCCCCACTGCTGACGTTACCACTGATGAGGCACTTCTAGTGGTCCGTGCTGCTGAGCTCACTGCAGCCACCCATGTTGTGGTTGTATACGATGCGTCCTCCGGTGCAACGAGTGGATCCACCTACAATGTGATCGACGGTTTCACAACATTCTTCAACAACATCTCCAGTATGTTTGCGCGCTCCCAATCTCTGACAATCGACGAGTTTTTGGGGAAAATGGTCGAGTCAGATATCAGGTACACTGTTATAAAGACGGCCCTGACAGAGGATTATTCGCCAGAAAGCAAGCATGGACTGGTGGTCTCCGGTGAAGGGAATGGGTCTGTCGCAGGATCTACTGAGTCTAAGGCAAGCTTTCTTTTTTATACAACGACATGGGATTAACGCGATTCTATTTTGTGCGAGGTTATATGCAAAAAGAACCGTAATTATTAAATTGATTAACTAATTGTAAAACTTTTTTACTGTAACTATAATTGCAGGTTGCAAAGTCGCAGATTGCTGTACTTGTGGCTGATGTCTTCTCCAACACATCTCTTGCTGAGAATAAGGTATGGTACTTTCAGTTCTATCATGAACAAACTAATATTTATTTTTTAATTGAGGTTACCTTTCAAAACATTTTTCAAGACTTGGTTTGATTTTTTTCAGGTGGTAGAAGTTTCCACAAGCCCAACAGCAACTACTAAGCCAGTAGTTGAAGTTCTTAGGTGAAAACCTTTTTTCTTTTATCTAAAATTGAATAAACTCAACTTTTTAATTTAATTAATTATTAAAAGAATGTACCTTTTAAGCAACATGCTAAACCTAAATTGTAAAAAAAAAAATTGGAAAAAAGGCTGCTAGGCCCGTTTCATTTTGAAACTAATAATATTACAACAAAAAAAGGAATGTCCAGGCTGACCCTATCAGCCACAACTAAAATGTTCTCCTAACAGCAGAATAGAAAACAAGCACAAGAGATGCAATATAGTACACTAGCCAAATGCAAACAAAGTAACAACAGAAGCAAAATAACTGCTACACTAGTTTTGAGCACAAAAGTAAAGCACTGGAAGCTACAGCTACTGGTTTTGATACCTTAATTGTAAAATACAGTGCAATCCCAGAAGACGGACGAAGAAAAGAGTACCAAGAATCTGTTGCAAAGGCAAAAGCCGAGGAGGAAGCGCTAATCACCTCCCAAAAAGCCCGTGACGCGGAAAATGCTGCTAAAAAGTTCCAAGAAGCATCCAAATCCAACTCTACACCCGGCATCACTGAAAAAGAACAAAAAGAAGTGGGCCCTGATGTTGCTGCTGTTCTAGAAAACAGCTTGAAGGATTTCACCGGCAAATTCTCTTGGGACAAGCTGAGCACACAACTCGCAACTGCAGTTGCACAGAAGTCAGAAGAACAAGAAAAAGAAGAAAAACCAAAGGCACAAATTGCTACTATAAGAGGTCTGGCGAAGGCCCGGAAGCTTCCGCCTCAAAAGGCCGTTATAAAGCAGGCCCCACAGAGACTGAAAACGAAACCAAAGCAACCCGAAAAGAATTCGGAGGTGAAGAAGGTGTTCGGGATTTTCAAGCAGGAAACAATCTATGTCGATGATGATTGAGTTAGACGAGTGCCGGTTCATTCTTTTCTGTTTTTTTTTTTTCTTGCAATATCTCTTGCTAGCTTGTCGAAGTTCGGTGTAATTTTCGCAAGTCTTGTAATTACAATGAGATTCCATAAATTTCACTAAAATGTCTCTCTTTTTCCTTTAGACTGCTTGGTTAGATTTTTGTAGTTTTCAAATATTGACTGACTGCAGAGCGCTTAAGAAATATGAGAGACTAATATTTTGTATGAGTATTATCAAATGAAGGGGAATAAGTCTCCATCTCATATCCAGGCGGGCCTAATCTGGCCCAAAATAAATGCAATTGGGTGCTAAAGCGGGCCTAACGTCCTGGCCCAATTGTATTTGTCCAAATACAGGAATGCCCCACTAAAATAGATGATTCCGCACCTCAGTTAAATTTAATTCTATTTGTGCCCCACTAAAATAGTATAAATTTATCACTGTTATATGCAGATTTAACTTCTAAATATTTATACATTTAATTCATAGATTTATGTAAATTTACTGCTTCGTTATTACGCTCCTACCAATTTGTCCACTTCACATTTACTATATGCCTTTCAAAAAACCAAATATAAAAAATTAGAGAGGAAAAAAAACAACTTTCAACATGTACTATATATGCCGTACTATTGTTCGTTCTACCTACCAACCTAGCAAGCTTAACCAAAAAAAAATAATATGATGCCATTTGATTGTTACCACTTTGGAGTTTGAACTAAGTATCTATTATCATCCAAATATGGGCCAGTTGTAGGAGGCGCTTCTCTATCAATTAGTTGAAAGTTTGAAACATGTGAGGTAGATGAGGTTGATTGGATGTAACAGGTGGGAATTCTTGAATCCCACCTTTGCATCCGTTAACAGTTGCATGACTTGGACCTTTCACACGATTGATCAATCATTTCCAGCTTTCCAACTCCCAGCAAACAAACAGTAGTGTACTGTGTCTGGCCTAAAATGATAAAACACCTTCTTTTTCTATCATACTCTCTCTATATACATCTCTCTCACACTAAATATGTAGTTTATGAAGCTTCTTAAAGCAATATAAAGGCGAACAGCTATCAAAGTTATACAGTAATATAATTAAGTCGTAAATTACTTGTAGCAGACTAGCTCCTACCATCAAATTAATTTAAAATCATGCTGATCGCTCATATAATGGTGTCAATTATATACACGAGTGTACATTTTTATTAATATCCAAAGTTTAATAGAAATTAATATTTATGTCCAGAATTTTGGAGTTCCGCCAAAAATATCCAAACTGGCCATTTTATGGCCGCTTTACTCTCCTCATAAGCCGGCCATTTTATGGCCGGCTTACTCTCTTCTTCTTCTTTTTTTTCTTTTTTTTAGACACTATGAAGAGCAAGATAATTAAATCTAACACTGAAAATTTGAATTTTTTTGTTTAAATTATTTGATAGATTACTTCTTTTGATATATATTAGCATATTTATACTAAAATACGCTAAATTACTTGAAATTATGTTGAATTACAATATATTAAGTTAAATTACACTAAATTACATTACATTACGCTATAATACGGTAAATTACGCTAAATTATGCTAAATTACATATGAATAGGGACGATATCTTCACTGAAAAAGCGAAAAACGACGACGAAACTTCAAACAGTCATAAAACGGCGCTCGAGTGTCCGATTTCAGAAAATAACCACTTTTCGGAAAGCTTGTCAAAATACGCATGCGTCCGTATATGGCCGGTTTAGTGAGCCGGCCCTTTTATTGCCGGTTTGGGTATTTTTGGCGAAAGTCGAGAATTCTGGGCATAAATATTAATTTCTAATTAACTTTGGATATTAATAAAAATGTCGGCAAACACACCCTTAGTGTTTAATCATATCAAAACTAACTAAATTTTAAGTCTTTTCCAATTACAATTCTAGCTAGTTATCTCATCATCAGAATTACTTGGTTCAATTAACCTTTGCAAATTCAAAAACTTATTTTCTATTTTTACTTGAATTGAATTTCGAGTTAATACAAGGAAATAAAGAAATATAAGATGGATCCACGTACTGAAAATTCATTATAACAGCAGCCAACTCAGAAAGTATCAGTGCATACTTCATGGTTATAAATGTTTGAAAGAACATAATATATACTTGGTAAGTTAAATTAAGCTAGAAATTAATTAATTGTTGTGTTGTTGATGTCATTTGCTTTGTTCATTTTTGCATTATTAATTATCAGCAGTAGTGGTAATATATATAATTACAAACCTTGAAACTAGAAAGAATAATCTAACAATATCATAAAAAGCAATATATATAGTATATGCTGGCATGTTGCGTTATTACAAACAAATTACGTCGACGAATAAACCACGTGCGAATTTAGTTGCATCAGATGATGAAATTAAGAATAATAATAAAAAAAAAAACAAATACATACATACATACAGATGTTTCACATATATAAACTAGTCTCAAAACATCATTTTTATAGAAAAGTTAAGCACAGCTCCACAATAAGACATGCATACATGAGTTGAGAATTCAGATCAACAACACCTAAATGATAAAGATCCTTCATCCATAATATATATTTAGTTTCAAATATGGACTTATATATTACAGTGTTGTAAATAACAGCATGTGGTCGTCGGACGGACAGGTACTGCCAAGCGATTAATCAGTATGCGGCTGATTAATCAAAATTATGCAGATAATTTAACGTTTTTATTAAATTTGTATATATATATATCATAATTTATTAAAAATAATTTATTTAACTCTAATTAAACTTATCAAATAAACTTAATTTAACTTATTTTTATTATTATAACATGACACTACACTTAGTTCTTCTTAACACAATCATTTTACACGTGTAAGTAATACATTTATTTAATGAAAAAATAAATTTCACAATTAAAATTTTTCAAATACTAATAACATATTATTTGAAAAAAATAAAACATTCCAACATAAAATTACTAAAATTAGTTTACGATAACAACTTAATTTCATAAATGAACACGTCGTACTAATTGAAAAAATTACATCAGTATATAAATAATAAAAGAATTAATCAATTTCAAAGTTAGTAGGAAGAAAAAACATATATAAAAAATATTGAATGTATATCCAAGCACAAATAAAACTACAATACATGATTTATAAACCTTATTATTACACACTATCACAGAAAAAAAACAATGTGAAAATAAATATTCACTGGAATAAATGAGAATAAACATGAATAAACGGACGATTAAACGGAAAAAAGGCTGATTAATCGGAAAAACGGCCAATTAGTCGTTTTCATCGGCAATCAGACATTCGTTAAGTGTATTCAAATGGTTTGGCTGCCGTTAACAATTAAACGGCCGTTTATTACAACACTGATATATTATATATGTAACAGAAACTACATGATTATAATATACACATGTGAATTTAAAAAGTTAAAACCAATCTCAGTAAGAAAATAAATTTGGAGCAGTACTTGTATATTATATATGTAACAGAAATTACATTATTATAACATACACATATGAACTTAAAAAGTGAAAACCAATCTTAGTAAGGAAATAAATTGGAGCAGACTTTTCACTTGCCAACCACAATAAAATATGAGACATGTACACCAATATATGCCCCTGGATTAATGAGTGGAGGATTGAATTATTGCCTAATAAAAAGGCTGACCAATCTTCTGAGACACATAATTATGTAATTAGTGGATCATTGATTTATTCAATAGATAAAAAAATATGTGCACTAGCTTACTTATATACATATAGTATATATAATCACTAAACCAATCAATTCAAATTAAAAAAAATAGACCATGCAATGATTAGTTAAGTTGAATTGTTTAGAGAATGAAAATAATACTAATAATACATATAGCAGATGCTAGCTAGAGAGAAAAACAAAATTCAATTTCTACAAAAACTAATAATTCACAAAAGAAACATCCATAGGATTACAACATGTTCTTGTTAACCAAAGGTCCCTACCAAAACCAAAAGATTAACCTGCACATGAGCATCGATCTTCTTAAACAAAAATGTAACAGGCAAAGGAAAAGACATACTAACTTGTCAACTTCTCAAAATGACGGAGGCGGGCGTGAGGTCGCTGCGGGTGAAGCCCAAGACCCGAGAACCTCATGCGACAGTTGTCCATTCGGCATCAAATTAGGTGGCAGAGAATTATAGAATGGCATTGATGCATGGTCCGATGTCATGCCTGCTGGTGGGCCACCACCACCACTCCCCGGGCTATGCGGCGGCATTGACATTCCTCCCTCGCCAGCTGGCTGTGACGATGGCATCTGAACATTCTCTTCCTCTAATGGCAATCTATCATATGTAGCATTGGAGAAGGAAGCTGCTATAATCATAACTGGACCAGATGCAAGTAGTTCACCCATTACACTTCCTCCGACAACTTGACCTTGACCACCAGCTAGATAAATCATTAACCCACTTGCACCTGGTGGAGACGGTGCGGGTAGGAACGCACCTGACAAGGAGAGGATCTCAAACCGTCCATGCAGGGTTGCAACAGTACCTGGTGGGGCAGAGGGTTGACGGATGGTGACATTTGTCACTACACCACTGCCACTTAAAACCGAAACACCACGCTGACGCTTCCGTGCAAATGTAGAGATCGCCTCCATTATATCAGCCCCACTAGCAATCTCCATGACATGCGATCGTAATACATTCGGGCTATCCCGAGTTATGATAACTGGCGGTCTAGGCTTGTTTTTCGATCCAGCCGGGCGGCCACGAGGTTTGCGAACTGTGGATGCAGATCCAGATCCAGGTTCAGAAGATACATTAGCACTAGGCGAATTCTCGCCCGGTTCATCATTGTTGCTTCCACTGCTATTTGGGGTTGTTGGATTTGGGTATTGGTTCGCGGAGTTTGGATCAAGTGGGTTAGGAAATTGTAAATGATTATTGGTTGGATTGTGATCAGGGTTAGGGTTATGGAGATGGAGAGAGGAGGAGGTGACAACCGGGTCGGCGCCACTCATGGCAGCCGACCCAGTCCACCACCGGTTCGCCAGATTTAAATAAACTAATTAACAGGAGAAAGAAAATTAACAAACTGTGGAGACTTCTACCAGTGAATTAATTTCTCAAGTGATCAGATATTACTAGGCCACATGACACTGTTAACTCGGTTCTCTCTGGTTCTAGTACAAGGTCAGTATCAGGGAAGTAAAACTTTTTTTTTTTTTTGTTGGGTTGAAGGAAGCAATTGTCGGAGGGAGATTGAGATGAGAACTAAAGAATTAATGAAGAAAGAAAAAGAAGAAAAAATAAATTACTTAACTACAGGCGTCGTCAAGCTAGCTACTAGCTAGTCTCTTTCACATCCACCGAACAACCCCACAAATTCAAACCTACTATTTCTCTCTTTCTCT
Organism: Carex parvula; assembly: GCA_025461045.1. NCBI lineage: Eukaryota > Viridiplantae > Streptophyta > Magnoliopsida > Poales > Cyperaceae > Carex > Carex parvula. The sequence goes on along the minus strand of JAJGRW010000529.1, from coordinate 113,120 downwards.
ATGTCAGCAGGAAGTAGGAACCTATCTGAGATGCATGAACCGATCTACCAAACGCCATTTAAATCTTCTCTGTCTTTTTCACGCCACTCCGCTCCTTTCTAGTAAATGATATGAGCTAAGCTGAGTTCATATCTCTTAGGGTAACAGATGCTTTTGTTTAGATCGGCACCGTCCGATTAGAATCTGCACGCATATTGAAAGGACAGATTGACCCTGATTCATATCGGACGGTCAGAATCTAAACAGAAATAGTTATCTCAGAGGATACGGACTCCAGCTGAGCTTTGTTTGGAGTTCAGACCAGGGTTTATTAAAATTATTCCCTGGACATGTTTTACTTCCCGACAACTGACTTACAGTAATTGTGGGGTGGGACCTAATGAGCAGTGGTCTAAAGAACTGTGTGTACACGGTATATGATAATTTGTTGGAAACGTGGAGGGTAACGTGCGCATGGGGAAGTGGGGTCAGAGTGGGAACACGTCACCGTCTCAAGTCCCGAAACTGTGCTTTCGGCTCTTCTCATCACATTACCTACACCCGGTGTATATATATCACTTACGCTCCAATACACCCTGTGATGTGGACCCACAATCAGAAAAAACATACTCTGGACATAGCTAAGAAAGTACCACAAGTTTTGTTTTTGTGGGGGAGGTGATTTGACACCTGGGAAGTCTGGATTAGTGATAAAAATAGTGTTATCCGTAACCTAGAGCTTAGCACATAACACACACTTTATAGCTGCTTTACACCAATCAAGGTACATTTAAAGAATAAATAAATAGGAGGAAAGAGTTAATTTCACATGAAAGAGCACTAGTGCAGTTTCTGTCGTATCGTGAATTCGTGATACAGCTGGACCCCACATCCACAACCCGCCCGTTCTGTTGTAGCGGTGTTTCATTCCTTTGACTATCACATTCACATGCTTTTATTAATATAAATAATTTCCTCATAAATAACATCAAGAACTAGGTTCTCAATATTTCAATTTTTCTTTACCTCGTCCCCGTTACAATCGCAGATCTACCGTAAAACACGGGTAAACATTTGAACAGTTTTGAGTTCATGCCCGGACCGTAGTATCAAAATTGTTGACGATTTAGGTTTTCCGGCTATTAATTCTTTTAGATTAAAAAATTGTTCAAAAATTCATTTTCCTGTCGTATGTGCTGGAATTGTAGTCTTAAAATCTTAAATTGGTCAAAAAAAAAAAGAAGTACAAAATAAAATCCAACAAAATTATATGAGTTATATTAGCAGACCTAAGACGACTAGTCGTTCTTACAAGCAAAAATAATCAAGTGAGGCGGCCCCAAATAAATACACTCGTTAGAGACTGATATGCTGGACGGATTTAGAATTTTGATCAGACACAAAATACTTATAAGTATATTTTTTTTCTCTTCATCGTGCGGAGCAGTAAATAAGGATCTAAAAATGGCACACTGTGACCGGATATGTAATGGCACAACACAGTTCCGTCACGGCACGACACGGCACGTGTGCCGTGACTATCTTTCGAAAATTTGGCATGACACATGTCACGCGAAAGATTTGATTACATCACGGCATATGATCACCTGTAATTAGGACCGTTAGATCTTTTATCGAATGGTGAATCTTGTAGTCACATGTGACTAATGTGTTGTAACTAATCTAAATTATGAAAAAAAAATAGTTAAACATGACCAAACGTGACCGGTCATGTGTAGTCACGGCGTGACTAATGTGTTATAAAGATTCACGTGCCATGACTATCCTTTCAAATTTAGTTAGCACGGTACATATTTAGATCCCTAGTAGCTGACCTCTTTTTCTCCTGACAATAACAATTCTTCTGAGTGGAGTAGCGAATCAAACCGCATCTTTTTTCTTTCTTTCTTTTAGCAATTCAGTCTGAATTGACTTTCTTTCCGTATAATTTTATTCTACTAGATCGTGAATTAAATTCAGTAAATATAAGTATAAAATATTATTGGATCTAAAGAAATTTGAAATCCAAAATACTTGCCTACTTTGATTCTCTTTGAATCCGTCACTGCTGATATCTAACATCTTTCAACAATGATGGCAAACTCAGAATTTTCCTAAAATATATTTGTGGAAAACTAAAGTGGTGGGTGAGCAACAAAAAACTATAAAACATGTATTGTTTTGATTGTCATCAAGAAGCTTGTAAAACATACTAATGGGGATAATTTCTAGAAGTTGATTTTTGAACTTATTGATTCACATAAATAAAATCGAAATGTGATAATTTTTTATGAGCACATAGATAAAATAATGTAGATCATATCCAACGGTTTTATTTTGACTTTTAAGTTTTAAATTTTGAGTTATTAAAGTTTTAAAAAACAAGACATGGTGGATGCACAAAAAATAGAGGCATTTTAATCCCTCCTCATAATTTTTTTCCGCATGTAAACGTTCGCAATAAAGATTGATGTAGCGTATTTTAACAATGACACTCAAATCATAATTTTATTAATCAATTTACATATGCCTAAACCCGTGTTAAGATAAATTCCAGTCTAAATAATAAATGGGCCTCCTCGGCCCTTGATTTTTTCTATCTTTTTTCTTCTTTCGGCCTGGCCAAGAAAATTGCACCCAATTGGTCCAAGTCCAGGCCCAAAAAAAATTCATTTCTCCCTTATTTTTTTCTATCTATTGCATCAAGGGGCCGACAATATTCCAATTATAAAATTGAGCATTTGGAGTTTCATGTCCTCCGTTTGACGACATATCTGTTTCTTGAAATCAAATTTTCTCTATCATATCAATCTCCATTACTTTGTCACTGCAAATTATTTTATAAAAAGTATCTTTGACTTATTAGACAAACGCTTTCATTTCATTTTCAGCTTCTTATGTTTCAATTTCTAATAATCTATGAAATTATAATTACGAAAATATGTTAAATTGAATATTTATATTTTCTTTTACAGGTATATGTACTTCAGTTTTACTTCGATGAACTAGTTATTTAAAGATTATTCACAATAATTAATTAAATAATTGCTTGCTTTATATGAACAGTTTTATATATTTTTCTAAAAAGAAGTTGAAAGCCCATTTCATTACTGAAACCAAGGTTCTAAATAGCTAGCCATAGCTCCAAAGGTGCAACAGATTGATGCGTGGAATGAGGAATGGGTATATATACCGGATCCCAAAAATATTACTTCGTTACAAGATCTCCGTGTTCAGTGGTGTCCCTTAAAGATAAATGGGAAGACCCAAACGATGCATCTTTCACATGATCTCACTGCGAGAGAAAGGGAAGCCGCAGAGAAGATCAAAGAATTGGTCAAATGTTAGTTTTTTATTTTTTCGCACATTTTCCTTGTTAGATTTTTTTATTTCTAATCATATGCGCTTTGTTTATTTGTGCTTTGTGCAGCTTTCGAGCTTATGGATTATGTTCATGACAACACCGAGGCATACCCTGTTCTCGCCAACCCTTTGAAGGACAAAGAGGCAAAGAAGGTGGACGGCGAGATGGAGTCGAAAAAGCGTACCGCTTGTAACATTATGTAAATGAGTATATGAAATTAATGACTGAAAATAAAATTTGAAATGTATGAGTATAGTTTTTGGATAAATATGTAACAATAAACGAATAAATGGTATTTTTTGAACAAACGAACAAGATAATTTAGTTAATTTAAATTTAAGTATGGTAAACCAATCATCTGAAACTATATCTGACCGAAGTAATACAGAGAGTTTTGAAATAATCAAGTATTATGAAACAAAAATGGAAAATTTAAGAGATCGTAATATTTAATAATCTATCAAATTGTATATATAGTTATATATAGTAATATTAAATGGGTAATAGAAAATTTATATATGATAATATTTAAGTTTGTTTTTATTTAAATTGGGAACTAATTCACAAATTTTGGAAAATTGAGGGTTAAATATATGAAAATGCAAACTTTCATTACCAAAGGCGTAATGCCACGCGGTGGCCGCTAGGTGAAACACCCACCTGCTTAAATCTTTCTTTAATTAAGGGGATTTCTTATCGGAATCAAATCCTCGGCCCCTTGGAAATTAACCAATATACATAAGCCACGTATCTTAGACTCGCTAGCTATAGTTAATTACTAAATCTATTTATTAAATATTTGTAAATTAACTTAGTAATTTTTCTATGCATAGAAATATTGACTTGCATAATGAACAAAATAGAAGAAATGACAATTCGGTTCTTATGATTTTTGTAAAAAAAAAAAGTAATCATGTTGGTTTAGTAAAAATATTTTTTTTAATTATGGTTTATAAAAAAAATTCACGGCCACCACTAAGATTGAAATAAGAGAAAAATTGTAGGAAATTGGTTGATTGAGACAATATGATTTGACGATACATACACCGTGATAACTGTAGGCCTCCTAGTCAGAAGCTTAATAGCCTTTTTTTTTTTCTCTTCGCCTTTTCCTCCTAACAGGACTTGTAAAGGAAAGCGAAGAGAAAACAAAACAAAAAAAAAGGCTATTAAGCTTCTGACTAGGAGGCCTATGGTTGTCACTGTGTATGTATTGTCAAATCATGTTGTCTCAATCAACCAATTTTCTACAATTTTCTCTTATTTCAATCTTAGTTGTGGCCGCGAATTTTTTTATAAACCATAATTAAAAAAATATATTTTACTAAACTAACATGATTACTTTTTTTTTTTTTACAAAAATCATAAGAACCGAATTGTCATTTCTTCTATTTTGTTCATTATGCAAGTCAATCTTTCTATGCATGGAAGAATTACTAAGTTAATTTACAAATATTTAATAAACAGATTTAGTAATTAATTATAGCTAGCGAGTCTAAGATACGGGGGTTATGTATATTGGTTAATTTCCAAGGGGCCGAGGATTTGATTCCGATAAGAAATCCCCTTAATTAAAGAAAGATTTAAGCAGGTGAGTGTTTCACCTAGCGGCCACCGCGTGGCATTATGCCATTTGGTAATGAAAGTTTGCATTTTCATATATTTAACCCTCAATTTTCCAAAATTTGTGAATTAGTCCCCAATTTAAATAAAAACAAACTTTAAATATTATCATATATAAATTTTCTATTACCCATTTAATAATTACTAATATATAACTATATATACAATTTGATAGATTATTAAATATTACGATCTCTTAAATTTTCCATTTTTGTTTCATAATACTTGATTATTTCAAAACTCTCTGTATTACTTCGGTCAGATATAGTTTCAGATGATTGGTTTACCATACTTAAATTTAAATTAACTAAATTATTTTGTTGGTTTGTTCAAAAAATACCATTTATTCGAAAAAACTATACTCATACATTTCATATTTTATTTTCAGTCATTAATTTCATATACCCATTTTACATAATGTTACAAGCGGTACGCTTTTTCGACTTCGTCTCGCCGTCCACCTTCTTTGCCTCTTTGTCCTTCAAAGGGTTGGCGAGAACGGGGTATGCCTCGGTGCTGTCATAAACATAATCCGTAGGCCCGAAAGCTGCACAAAGCACATATGATTAGAAATAAAAAAAATCTAACAAGGAAAATGTGCGAAAAAATAAAAAACTAACATTTGACCAATTCTTTGATCTTCTCTCCGGCTTCCCTTTCTCTCGCAGTGAGATCATGTGAAAGATGCATCGTTTGGGTCTTCCCATTTATCTTTAAGGAACGCCACTGAACACGGAGATCTCGTAACGAAGTAATATTTTTGGGATCCGGTATATATACCCATCCCTCATTCCACGCATCAATCCATTGCACCTTTGGAGCCTTCGCGAAAAACCTTTGAAGACCTGAGCCGGCACGATGTTTTACAGCCACAAAGTCGTCACTCACGATAGATACAGTGTAAAAATAACCGAACAGCGGCACGGACACTTCATATCCTCCTAATTGTTTGTCGAATGCTACAAATAGATGTTCAAAGCTAGCGATCGTGCACTAAGCTGTGCTGCAAATTTGGGAAGGGGCGACGTTGTCAGCATATCCCTCTTGAATTGCGACGATGAAGCTAAAAGCCGCACTCCGGCATCTTCCAATAGATACACATTCCCTTCACGTGATCTATGGCCCGATCTTCGTAATCAGAGCAACAAGAGCTAAGACTTCTGGAGTTATGAACTTCTTATCATCACCCGACACTAACTCATTGTTGAGTTCCTTTATTAACTTTGCCTTTCCTCTGCACTCATCAAAGTGTGTTTTGGAGAAATTCCTGCGGCAGTTGGGTAATATTTGTCATCGTCATGCCCTTCTCGTGCAACATAAGTTGGCTTCTGTCGAGGCTTGCCCTTTCCTTTCGGGACATAACGAGAACTGACACCCACAGCGTTTGAGGTAGTAGCACCCGCACCGCTATGATATTGGTCCACATCTATTACTTCAACATCCTCTCGAAGGGAGTATTCAGGATCTGCTTCATCTCCTTCTTCCCCGCTTTCTTCTTGATGTTCTTCATCTCCTTTACCCTCTTCTTCTTCTCCATAGCTAGTTATCAATATGGCACCAGCTGCATAGGGCCCTTTCCATTCCGCATTAAGCTCGGGGTTATCCCCGAGAGTGTCTTCATCAAAATCCTCCTCCTCGGGATGATAGGGGCTGGGATTACTTTCTTCGTCATCGACACTAATAGGCGAGAAAAGGCCTTCAAACAGGACTTCAAACATGACTTCACGAAACGGGCCTAGAAAAGGCTCCTGAACTGTGCTTGAGGCTGGTCGAACAGGGCCCCTCATGGCCCTCAAGAAAGACTATGCGATATGGGCTTCAAAGTCGAACCGAAGCCCATTAAGGCCCCTCACGACAGATAACCCCGAGACGCGAGGCCTAGCCCGAGACCAAGATCACTCGGATGGAGTGATCCCTGCAAACTATACCCTAGGCCGACAGTATACGACAAGCAGCAATTCGGCTATATAAGGCAGGGACCTGGGCCGAAAGAGGGGTTCACAATTTTAACACTACACAAGGTATCAAGAGGTTAGAGTTTGAATACCTTACACACCTTCCTCTTTCCCTCTCGAGACTGTACGGCCAATACTCCAGGAACTGGACGTATCAAGTGTAATTGAATGTAATTTAGTGTAATTCAGCGTAATTTAACCTAATTTCAAGTAATTTAGCGTATTTTAGTATAAATATGCTAATTTTATACATAATATGAAGTAATGTAACTAATAATTTAAACTAAAAATTTGAATTTTTAGTGTTAGATTTCAGCATCTTGCTCTTCATAGTGTCTCTAAAAAAAAAAATAAGGATACCGACTATTTGATAGCCGGCAGACAAATAAATAAGATACCAGTCAAAAAATGATCAGTAGGAGTATTTTTATAAATACTAAGAGATATGAGTATATTAATTAATTTCTATTAAACTTTGGATATAATAAAATGTCGTAAACTTAAAAGGCTGAAAGCAAAGTCAAGGCATAAAGTGCAAGAGAGAATCAAAAATATCGGTGCCACCGGTCCACGTGTATGTCCCGACATCGCTCTCGTGGCATCCGGATCTCTCCTCTTCCTTTCCCGTGCGCTCCTCCCACCGCTTTTACCTGGACTACTTTAATGATCTACCCTTTAAGGACCCACTTGAGCCCGACTAAATTGAAAAGCCAGGTCTAACCAAATTCGTAAAGCAACTGCACTTTTGTTTTTTTTGCATACTGCAATTTGGCCTTTCCCGATTGCACTAAACAAATAAATATCTTCTTTGAGCTGACCAAGCTTAACCAATCGCGTGCACCTCCACCACAATCCTAAATTCAACTATATAAATCAGAATTCTCACTGACTGATGGGTCCAGAAAAGATCTCTGTGTAAACAGAATAATTCATCGCTTTGCACTTTTTGCCTTTTCCACCCCAATAAAGAAATAAATATCTCACATCCCTTCTCTCCCGACCTAAAATATCTAAATCTCGCTCTCCGCCTCTCAAAACCACCGCTACTGTACTCCGGCGAGAACCCTAATCGCCATACCACTAGCTCCAAGTCAAATCTGAAACGTTCTCTTCAACCTATCTCCTCAATCCAAAAGGAAAGGAAGAGAAAACTAAAAATTTCATGGGAGAAGTGGGAGAGGGAAGTGACTTTGATGGCGAATTTGCCATGATCATGGCAAATCAATCAGAGCAAGAAGACGACCAATCGGGTCGGGTTACTGATTGGGTGATGGACCTACCAACAGCTTCCGAGTTGCCCCCACTGAACCTGTCTCTGGTCCCACAAGAACTCGCCTCGGCCTTTCAAATCCCACCGGAACCTGGTCGATCAGCGATGGATGTGACCCGGGCCTCCAACAACACCTTCTCCTCTCTCCGGCGAAACTCTCTTCCAATTTCAAATTCTAATTTCAAACCCTTTTCTCCCTTCAATCCATCCGGCCACGCGCCCAACCACACAGCCTCTGCCATGGTGGATGATGCTGACTCTACAGGAGGGGCAGATGACCTTGACCAGGATCAGTCAGCACGGACTGTAAAGCGGCCCCGGCTCGTGTGGACCCCACAACTGCACAAGCGGTTCGTTGATGTGGTTTCTCATCTTGGGTTGAAAAATGCAGTGCCCAAGACCATTATGCAATTGATGAATGTTGAGGGGCTGACGCGCGAAAACGTCGCGAGCCATTTGCAAAAGTACAGGCTGTATGTCAAAAGGATGGCAGGTCTGTCCAGCGAGGGACCTGCTTCGCCGAGCGACAACAGTTTATTCGCCTCAACACCAGTTCCACAGAGCTTTACCAGGGAATCACCTCAGGTACCAGTACCGATGTCGTATGCTGGTGTACCAGGCATGTACCCGGTACCGGTTTTTGGCATGGGGCAGAATCATCAACTAAACGGGCATGGTCACATGGGGATGGGCATGGGCATGGGCATGATGCCCATCACCGGTTGGAGTCACGGGTCGGGTGCATATAGTAACGGATTCGGACCCGGTGCTTCATACCCTCATCATGTAAACCATGGGGATAAATAATGTAATTTCTTTTGTAATTCATATAGTTCATTCAGGGCATGGGTTCTGAGTCTGAGGTCAGGCTGTGTAATAGTCATTAAAAAGATAATAATGACTCCTGTTGTGATCTCTATTCTCAATAAATTAATTTATTTTAATTTTAATTGAATATTTTAATCAAAGCTCAAAATGTTAGAAACATTAATTGCATGGTAACTAACATGTGCGTACCGGTTAAGGTTTGTAGACCTAACAGACGTTATGTTTCTTGTTAGGACACTAAGAAACAGGTGTGCTCCTGGTAGGTGATTTCAGTCAGGCGCTGTTTCAAAAGGACAGAATGCTAATAATCTAATATATTATAAGAAAGTCTGAGCAGAACTAGGGCGTTCCTAAGTTCAGCAAGTCCTTTGTGAACTCAATTCTAAAATCTATTAAATTGGCTTTAAACGATGAATTCAAACCGTTAAAATTCTTCTACCTTACGGGTGATGCGTCTACATGTGAAAATTTTAAACTTTCGAATTAATTTAGTATAAAGTCAAGTGGTCAAAATTAGAAGGTTTATAAATTAATTTTAATGCATTCATTTTTTGGACGCCTTTTGACCACTTGACTCTATTCAAAACTAATTTAAAATTTTAAAATTTTCACATATAGATGCATCACTCGTAAGATAGAAGGATTTCAACGGTTTGGATTCATCGTTTGAAGTCAATCCGATAGATTTTAGAGTTGAGTTCACAAAAAGGGGTTTGGTGAACTTAGGAACACCCTAGTTCTACTCAGAAAGTCTAATTATTAACATTATATCTAGTTATAGAGCATAGAGCTATACGCATATTTTTTTTAATGCAAAGTCATGTCACCATAAATTATTTTATTTGTTGAGCAAGTTGGAGGATAAAAACGAATATCATTAATAGTGTTGTATTATAAATATAAATGATGATTATAATAATATAACAGCAGCAACACCAACATGAATAAATGATAATAATAATATTGTTTGAATAATGAAATGATACCAGTAATAATTAAATAAACGTGATAAAATAGTGATAACAATAAAATAAAAATAACAACAACGGTTAAAATGAAAATAATAATAATAATAACAACAATAATAATCAAAATAATAACAATAATAATGATATCAATAACAATAGTATAGTTCCCATTAGAGTGTAAATATTCACATTTTATTGTTTACTACTTGTAACGCATTTAGGCAATGTTCCAAAAATAGCATGAGATAGCCAGATAAAAAAAATATAGAAAAAATTATTTTGATGTCATAGATATATGAGATCGAAATTCCCAAACAATCCATCTATTTTTCTATATTATTTTTAATAAATTTCTATAAATGAAAAATTCTGAAAATTTGGACTTTTGGAGTGAGGAATAATAATGGTCCCTCTCTTATCCATCCCTTCCCCTTTGATTTTTTTCTTTATCTGTGAAGTAACATAAATTATTTCTATTCTCTTTCCTTGTAGAGGCGATGGGGCCCACAATATATTTATTTGTACCAAAAAAATATTTAATTAAAATGAAAAATTTGACTACAGGAATACGTCTACATCTCATTGCCTCTTTCCTGAAGGCATTTCTGATACTTTCATAAAAAAAAAAGAGACGAATTTAGGCAAAAGTTCTAAAAGAGATCAACAAAATAGATTTTCCACCAAAAATTCTTGTAAAAAAATGCTAGAATATTGGATTCTACACTTCAAAAGTAAAAGGTTGGAATATTATATTCATAATAAAGAGGAATCTGATACTAATAATTATTGGTGAAAAATAAGGTTAAGTTTTTAATTTATGTATAAATAAATAAATTTAAATATACATATAAAAATTTATAAAATATTTGATTCATTTCGGTGATCCTGCAGAAGGATTTGTTTTTATTACAGGTCCCGGTATATACGCAACATCTTTTAAATTGAAGCTACGACATCTCCGTAGAGAGATGGGACTCGTGCTACTGCACTAAGTTTGCAGTTGCATGAGAAGAAAGCATTAAATTGCCATGTTTTGATAAATCTCTTAATACATATAAAATAAAGTTGTAATGATATAACTTGTGTCAGCATGATATATAAAATGTATAAGATATCTCATTAATTAGTTTTATTCGAAATTTAATTTATTAACACTTATGTGATTAATGTGCCACCAAAATTTTTTTATACTTTCTCCTCATTTTTTATTTATTAAAGGACATGGTATATCCAGCATCTTTTAAATATTATTTTTAAAAATTGAAAATTGAGATTAAGTTCAATAAATGAATATTCGAAAGAAAACTTCATTCAAAAAAATTCGAAAGGGATCAATTATCCCCAAAAATCTTGAAATTATGTATTTTTCCTCTAAATTCCTCTAAAATCTTGAAATTATGGTGTACAATTAAATTAAATTAAATTCCTCTAAATTCTTAAAATTATGTATTTACATAGCGCCCTTATCAGTAAGTTGTACAATTAAATTAAATTAAATTAAAGGAGCTTTCTATTTGACATCCTATTATGTACAATTAATTCCATAATTTTAAGAGGCATCTCTCAGGACTCAGGTACCAGACTCAGGTAGGAAATATCCAAACCTTTTAATCTTCGCACAAATATCATTTTGGGAGCGCTCTCATCCATTATGTTCCCTAAACGTCCTCCTGACTAACTGATGTATAAAGTACGACGAAGACCACTAACTATCTGGGGGGCCACTAACTACTTAGGGGACCGCCTATATTTGAGAAAATTTACAACTGGCGAGCGCATGTATGAGTACTTATGCGCACAAGTATTACTATATAATATATTAAGTATTCATACCTAAGACATCAAATATTTAAAAAAAAATTGAACATCAACTTTCTTTTCTCTCTAATCACACACCCATCTTTTACACATTTTTAGAAGTGAGTTTTTTTTCTCCATTTAATCTCGTCAATATTTCTGACGATCTGTGAGGAATTTTGTAAATCTAAAACTACGAACGTTTTCTACGTAATTTTCTCTTTCAAATGAGATCCATGATGAAGTACTTTCAGGTTCTTCATCGTTCAAGTATTCATACCTCGTCGAGCAAGTATTCATCTGTAAAATGTCAAGTATTATTCTCTAAAATGTCGAGTATTTGTACTTACTCAGTAAAGTGTGAATATTTATGTTGTAAAGTATTTATGAGAAACTTACATACATGTCTTGGGCATTAACTACCTGGGGGACCACTACCGACCTGGGGGGACCGCAGACGTCACTTGAAAGCGACAGTTACGGGGACCACAAGCATAAAAGCACATGCGTAACCACGATAGGGATCACACGCAAATAACCAAGGACAATCGGATGCTTAACGACCATCGCAAGTGTCAGCGTTGTAAATGTTGTAAACGTTGATTTCTAAAATATCAAGTATTCATATTTATGCATTGAAGTGTGAATTTTTATGTTGTAAAATATTTTTGAGAAACTCCTAAATGTTCCAAGTGTTTAGAGCTAAATGATAATCCATCAAATGCAAAACACAACTAATTAAGCACTATAAACATTTTAGTATGAAGAAAAAGAACTAACCAGAGAAGAATAAAATAAGAAAAACCTAAACTAAAAAAAGTAGAAAAAAAATACCCACGAGAGAAGAAAATAAGAAGAAACCTAAACTAAGTAAAGGGGAAAGCATTCATACCACGTCGAGAAAGTTTTCATACCACGTCGAGCAAATATTTATACCTCTTAATGCAAGTATTCATACCTAAGATACCTAACATATTTCTAAAAAAATATGGGTGCAAGTATGGATGCCTTTTCGCGCAAGTATTAATATATATAATATGTCAAGTATTCATATTTAAGATATCTAGTATTTCTAAAAAAATATTAATATCTAAAATTTTAAGTATTCATACTTACGCATTGAAGTGTGAATTGTTATGTTGTAAAGTAACTTAAATCAATTAATCTGTTTGATACTTAAACGTAAATAAGTACTGAGAAAAAAAAATAGAATGACCCGATCACACGAACAGCCACATGGATCTATGCTCACCTCTCCCTTTCCTCTCCTTTTTCTAAATTCCTTTCCGGCGGACCTCACTCCTTTAATTTCTCTCCCTCTATTTTTTTCCTTCCTGGAGAAGGGAACGATCCCTCCAAAACACATCTCTCTCTCTCCCTCTGTCCCATCTGCTCACACAAAGTCCAAGTCGTACCTACGCGCCTTAACTCCCACCCACGCTGAGTACGACTTTGTGCCCCGAAGTACGCCCTACAAGCACGCCTCCATCCCATTCGCTCTCCCTCTCCCTCTCCCTCTCATTCGGATTTTTCTCTCCCGGGTACATAAAGCACCTTGTTTTCTTGGTTGATGATTCTCTTTCACTCTCTCTCCCTCTTCTGAAAATTTCTCAATCTTTCACCCTCTTTCCTTTGCTCCTCTATACGACCCTTTTTGCAATCCGACCCGCTTGGGATTTCTCTTTCGTTTTTGCTAAGTGCTTGAGCTTGTGGACTTGGTGGTTGATTGAGAGGCAAGGCGGGAAACGCGATTCCAAACGAGTCTTGTGATTTTAGATTTAAATGGGATAAGAGAGTGATTTTAGATCTAAATGGGATAAGATAGTGATTTTAGAACTTTTTGCCGATCTAAAAAGACAGTTAACTAGTTAGTTAGTTGTAAGGGGGGCATTTAGGAGACAGAAGTGCGGGGAACAAAATCTTTGTTCTATCATTTTTTAAGAAGTCGGTCCGCTTGAACACTGAGATTCAAGACTCGGTTTTGATGCAATTGTGCCTAATTAATATATAGGGAATGTATTTTGAGATTCGTGCCATCCTAAATGGACAACTCAGATCTCATTATACACGGTCAGGTATTGACGAGACGTAATGTCTGTATGGGACAACCATTTAATTAAATCCAATCTTTAAAATTTTAAATGATATACCCTCCTGGTATGTGGCATTAACCTCCTTGAGAGTATGAATGAAAGGGTGATCATCAGGTACATGAGAAGGGAGGCGGTACAGGAGCCACACATAATGGCCAACTGGGCTAGGAGGCAAAGGGTTTCATATGCAGCTGACCAAACTCAAGGGACACAATGCTAGATCCTAGTTGGGTTGTTCGGCAACACCTCTTAATTTGCACTAGAATTAAGTTTTAAGGAGATTTAAGAAACCGATGTTCGGTTGTCTTAATGCGTGAGTGATGGCTAAGGAAGTTAAAAAAGAGGTAGAGGTGCCTTAAAGACCCAGACAGAGAATTAAGATTCGAACAAAAAGAGGCTAAAAGAGGTGAACTGGTATTCGGCAGAATTAAGCGGCTAAGGAAGCCAAAGGAGCCTGAGGCTTAAGGAAACCTTGCCAAACAACCCCAGTGTGTTTCAATTCACAGACAGTAGGAGATAGCCAAGGGATGTAATTGATTCACTTTGTAGAGCACTATTTCTCTGATGAAACACAATGTTTATTCGCTTTTAACTACAGTGCTCATGTCTAGGAGTTATGTCAGGATCAGGGTTGTAACTTGTAAGGAATATTGTAAACTGCTTTTGATTTCAAAATTAATGCCTACGGGCTTTCAATCGAAAACAAAAACAAAAAATTATATCCAATCTATGACTGTCCATTAAAAGCAGTAGATTCCAGATTCAAGCTGATTATACTCGAAAAAAGTTTCAGATCGGAGTTCTCAGTTTTGAGCTGACAAAATTTTATTGTATTTTATATGGCAAATAAAAAAACCTAAAACAAAAATGACGAAAACAGTGAATCTACATTCATGAATTGCATCTGAGTCCCACACGAGGTGTTTAACCAACATTATTGCATGCGAGACCATATCATTCTTCGCAACACGAAACAAGCAAACTCTTCGTACCAACAAAAGAGAAGGTAGAGGAAACAAAAAGAAAAGGGAAATAATGTGCGCCTCTCTACTAGACTAAACCTTCTCTTAACAACAATCAATCTATATAGTGAGCGCCTCTCTACACTAAACAAAAACCAACTCTGATAAAATCAGGCACGAGATCAACTCTCCCTCTCCCACAAGTCATCCTTCAAAATCTCTCTCCAAAACGGAAAAATACAGCACCCGTACCGGCATTGTGATCAACTGCATACTCAGCCCTGACCAATCCAAGCTTGACACCCGCCCCATAGGATGACCCCTGACCCGCCCGACGGAAGAATTGGGTCGGGTTTCCTTTTACATCCTTCGAGCTGCCCAAGTCATTGCCATGCTCAGCAAATAGATACATATGAGTGTTTCTTACAGGGACCCTCAATTCAGCCGCAACCTAAATCCAGTTAAATCACAAAAAGTTCACTATTTATACTATCAAAAAAGAACTAGAGTGAGGCTACAGTACCATGATAGTGCATAATGGTCTGTACTATGGATAAATATCTCCATTTTCAAAGTCCAAACAATCGATCTGAACCGTTTAACATGATCTCCGTATTTAAACGTACTTTTAGATCAAATTTTACATTTTTCAGGATTTTTTTACTATGTTTTTATATAAGTAGAAAATCACATGGTCTAAAAATTCTAGACCATTCAAAAGTAGTGATTTTCTACCTTTCTAAAATAATAGTAAAAAGATTCTAAAAAATGTAAAATTTAGTCTGCGAGTACATTTTCATATGGTGATCACTTTAAACGGTTCAGATTTTTACAGACCAATCTGCGCTATGCATAGTACCATAGCCTCACTCAAAGAACTATTCAAGTTCAAGATCAGCCTCGAGCCAATTAAAATTTACCTCAAGGATGTTGCGACAAGCACCCAACTCGCCCATGTTGTATCCTCTGACAGAGTAGGGCCCACCAAGAGTAAATGCATCATAGCTTGGGAGGTCACCAACACAACCGCCGTAATGGCCATGAAGGACAAGAACGGGCGGTGGGGATTTACCGGGCCCCTCTTGCACCTCCTTCAACTGGATGAATTTCGTCAGAGTCAACTGGTGCCTGTTGAAGAACGGGAAGTTGTTTCCTATCCCTAGCCCTTGGTCCAGCTGTGCATAAAAACACATCACAGCAAAAATAAAACCCTTTGTTCTTAAATTTAAGTAATAAAAAAAAAGACATTAAATTGTAAAGGTACCTGGAAGACATTCCTGTCACCCACAACAGCACCATTAATAAAGCGTGTGTTGTCACGGGTTATATTGGCCTGAAGAAAGCCCACCCTGTCTACACCAGTTCCACTTAGAGTAGTGGGCGGTCCGTCCATGCTGAGGCCACCAGTAGGGAGGGCCCGCGCACCATGGGTGCAGATGGTGCTTGTCTCATCTCGTGTCGTTATCTCCTCCAGCACCAGCCCCCATGTCAACTTGCTCTGTTTAGTGAAACTCTATATATGCATAGAATAGCAAAAGCTTATCATTACTGAATTCTGAAAACCCATTGCTAGCTAGCTATAAAAAGGAAGGAATAGAACCAAGGTTCTAAATAACTAGCTATAACTGCGCAATAGCTACGCTATAGCTTTTTCAGACCTTAAAAGCTATAACATTATCAACCCCTTTTCTTTTATCAAGATTCTAAATAGCTAACTATTGCTGCGCATTAGCTGCGCTATAGCTTTTTCGGACCTTAAAAGCGATGACGCGATAATCGCTATTTTTAGAAACTTGAATAGAACTATAGGCCTAGCATAACGGGTAAGGGTACAAGTAAAGACCATTTCTAACATGTTACCCTATAGGGTAATTAGTAAAAATAAAATTATATATATATATATTTAGAGGAGGGATCCACTTACAACAAATTTGAGTTACAACAAAGTTACAACATTCATTTTTTTCATTTTCAAAGTCCAAATCGTCGATCCAAACCGTTCAACATGATCATCTAAATAAAATGTACTTGCAGATCAAATTTTATATTTTTTTGAATTTTTTTACTATTTATCTATGTTACTCCGATACGCCAGATTGGGCTTCGTACCCGTATCGGATACGTATCGGATACCGATACGCGCCCGATACGGCACCGATACGTATCCGATACGCCAGCTGGCGTATCGGCTTACGTGGCGTATCATTAATCAGTTGATACGGTCGTCGATACGGCTTTGAAACTCACGGATACGTCTGTCTTAGCGAGATACGGGCGGGATACGCTTGAATTTAGGTTTCGCGTTTCTTCTCCTCCGCTCCGCTCAAAGTAAAATAATTAAAATGAAAACTAGCGACGGCTCTCTCTGGACGCGACACGACGGCAGTCTCCGCTCACCTCTCCGCCGTCTCCGCTCGCCTCTCCGCCCCCCTGTCTCCTCCGCTCCGCTCGCCTCTCCGCCCCGCCGTCTCCTCCGCTCCGCCGTCTCCGCTTCGCTCGCCTCTCCGCCGTCTCTCCTCTGCTGTCTGTCTCCTCTTCCAGGTAAATGCCTTTTCAATCCGATATCTCCTCTCTCCGACCTGATAAGCTTTTCTCTAACCCAAATAAACCCAGTATGATTGAACAACAATGACAATCATTTATTGAAGCTGGTTCCTGGTATGCTTGGGGATACTTGCACTTCAATTGAATCGCAAACTATAGATGTAATTTGAGCACAAAGAGATCCAAGGGAACTAAAACATACTCTGAGCTTGTACAAATCTGTTTCTCCCATGCAGCTGATTTAGCTAGAGACCTCAAACTTTGGCAAATTAGATATCCCAGTGGAAGGGCACCGCAATTTGTAATAGGTTTGTAATTTATGTGTGCTACTTGGATTATAATAGCTAGGTTGTATGCTGGTACGGTACCAGTAGTAACTGGTTTTATATATTCTGGTAGAAGGGTACTCGTGGGCATATAGTGATGAATACTGGTACGATATTAGCTGGTAGAAGGGCAGCATTTTTTAACTAAATAGAGAACTAGAATTAAGCAATGCTTTGGTGCAGAGAGCATGCAAAGATTGTACAAATTGTAACTAGTCATTCATTAACTAATTTTGTGTCATTGTCATTATATTACTTCTTTATTTGCTAATTGCTTTGCTTAACAAAGTGGATGCGATTGATCCGGCTCTAAGAAGGCCAGGTCGGTTTGATTCAGAAGTTGAAGTCTCTATTTCTAATTCTGTTGAAAGATTTCGAATTCTCTAGATCCGATTTGCTACTTATTTTTCACAATTGTAGCTTTTGGATTATACTTGAGATGTATAAAAAATGGTGTTTAATTAATTTTTAAACTGTCATATAATACAAATGTTGAATTAATAATATAGTTAAAATAATAAAAATAATATATATAATAGCCGTATTGTATCCTAAATTTTTGAAAATTGCCGTATCGCCGTATCCGTATCGTATCCGATACGATACCCGTACCCGTATCCATGCAACATAGCTATTTATTAAGATGGGTACAAAATTCAATGGTCTAAGTATGGCTATTTTTTGTAAAATACTTAATAAATAGTAAAAAAATTCAAAAAAATGTCAAAATTTGATCTGCAAGTACATTTTATTGTGGAGATCATGTTGAACGGTTGGATCGACGATTTGGACTTTGAAAATGAAAAAAATGAATGTTGTAACTCAAATTTGTTGTAAGTGGATCCCTCCTCATATATATATATATATATATATATAGAGTATGGCTAAATTGCTGCCGGCAGCATTCTGGCCAGCTGCTGCCGGGGGCAATTTGGTCATTTCCGGTGTTCAAACAACAAATCTGAACCGTTCAACGTGTTCTAAATATTAAAATCTACTTGGAGACCAAATTTTACATTTTTTGGAATTTTTTAGCTATTTATTAGGCCACTTTGAAATTGGCTGATCCGGGTGAACAGTGCACCAAAATTCTGGACCGTGTGATCTGGAATTTTCAAAGTGGCTTAATAAATAGTAAAAAAATTCCAAAAAATGTAAAATTTGGTCTCCAAGCACATTTCAATATTTAGAACATGTTGAACGGTTCGGATCGGTTGTTTGGATTTTCAAAATTCAAAAAGTGGCCCGAAGTAAAGAGATGGGTTTACTTTGCAAAGCACCGTAGCCTTACTCTATATATATATATGAGGAGGGTTCCAATGCCTCAATTTTTCATGCCTCCATTTTTAAAACTTTAATAACTCAAAATTTAAAACTTAAAAGTCAAAATAAAACCATTGGATATGATCTACATCATTATATCTATACACGTGTAAAAAATTATGACATTTCAATTTTGTTTTGGTTGTCATCAAGAGCTTGTAAAAAACGTACTAATGTGGATAATTTCTAGACGTTGATTTTTCAACTTATTGATTCACATAAAAACAAAATCAAAATGTGATAATTTTTTATGAGCACATAGATAAAATGATATAGATCATATCCAACGGTTTTATTTTGACTTTTAAGTTTTAAATTTTGAGTTATTAAAGTTTTAAAATTGGAGGCATGGTGGAGGCATGAAAAAATGGAGGCATTGGAACCCTCCTCTATATATATATAGATTTATATTTATGTTTGGGACTAAAGGCTTGGTTGTTGTTGTTGTTGTTGTTGTTGTATAGATATATATTTATGAGGGTTCAAATGCCTCGTGTATTTCATGCCTCATCATGCCTCACATCTTAGATCTCCGTTTTCAAAGCTCAAAGAGCCGATCCGAACCGCTCAACATGATCTCCGTATTAAAATGTGCTTGGAGACCAAATTTTATATTTTTTGAATTTTTTTTACTATTTTTTAAGATAGGTACAAAATCACAGTTTCTGTATGGCATGATGAGGCATGAAAGACATGAGGCATTTGAACCTTCTATATTTATAATTTTATATTGAGATGATACATGATATGATAAAGTTTTGTACATTACCAAATTTCCATAAAACAAATTAACTGTATTCATTATTCATTTTCTTCTTTTTTCTTGCTTTAAAAAATATTTTACTGAAAGCACACATCGGGATGTCAATAGCACATTTTTATCCATTTACCAGACCCGTACCATGTCCAAAAAGACGGGTAAGGGTAAGATTATTTTTTCATTAGCTTATCGGATACGGGAATGAAGTTTTTTTCCGTTATCATAATGGGTACTGGTATGAAAATGCTTCCACCCGACCCGTATGACACCCCTAGAACAAGGGAAGGACATGTACCTCAGTAATGTTGGCTTTGCAGCCGACACGATCAATCCAAATAGGAGGGACCTCGTCAGACCCGGGCCCACCAGTGAAGACGGGACTGAGCTTGCGGCTGTTGAAGCAACTGGTACGGAAGGTGCGATTTTTTGGGTTTTGTACTCCATCAATGTATGGGTGCACGTACTCCAGCTTGAATGACAGATCATCCTATAAAATACAGCAGAAATGGGCCCACAAAATAAGCTAAAGAGAAGATCACCAAGGGCCACCATAAATAGAAGTTACAAAACAAAAATGAAATTTAATACCTGAGGATTGAGTAGATTGCTAGATGTAACTGAGCCAACAACTGATCTATTCAACCCTTTAATGTTCCTATGTTCAAATGATACAGTCCCACCAGGTTGTATCGATGCCTATAAAAAAAACTAATTATCAAATACCATACATCAAGACCTTCATACGATGCCAAAAACAGAGTTTGAGATCTTACAAGTGTTGGTCTACCCTGACGACCTGGCACGATACTCCACTCTGTGCTGACCTCAGCTGATTTTTGATCCAATTCTTTAAGCTTTATTTCAACTATTATCCCTCCCTCACTTTTCTCATCAGGTTTTGGGTTCACCTCTATGTTAGAAAACAGTCCAAGAGAGTTTATATTCCTAAGCGCTTGCTTTCCTGCCTCAATGTTGAACACATGTCCTTGCAAGAGCTGCAATGCGAAAAAATATGAAACCAAGGGGCTAAATTACAAAAATTCTGAAATTAATGAGAAAATTAGTAGAGCAACTCAGCACAATAATAGCTTCATTAATATCTGCCTCATATCAAAGAGAGCTTACACTAATAAGTACAAAGCCATGGTCCAAATCAATGAATTTAAACCTCTGCACTAAACCCCATAAATTGCCATTTCTTTAGAAAATTTTGCTCGCAGCAAATCCACCTCAGCTAACATCTGCCTCATAGCATAGATGTTTTTTTGTTTCCCTTGCATGCTAATCCGAAACTTCAGTAACAGACGAATAACTCAATATTTTCTCATAAAAATTGGTACTTCTGAAAATATCTTGTCCTCCAGTGGTTCCCAGAAAAAAAAAATTGGCTGGTTGAAAAGCAAGGATCTCTTCCTTCTCTTTGGGATCGAGAATCAATTGCAATTGGTGTACTAACATTATAATGCATGCCATAGCAGAACAAAGTACCCCAGAGTAACAACATATAGATAGAGAAACAGTAAAATATGAAGCAAACCTGAGCAGGTATCTCACGATAGATGATGGGTAATTTCGTGTTGCCTTCACACACATTACCTAGCTTATCAAGAAACTGGATGTCCAATTTGGTAATATCACCCTCCACCACCTCACACACCACATTCTTAGTGTTGAGGTTGCCGAAATTAACCACCTGGGCACATGCATACCCCTCATCATGGTACCACCTCTGAACCCGGTCCCGGATCTTTTGTAACATCCTTGCACTCACAGGCCCCGCATCGCGTAGCATGTCTACAATTTCATTCTGCACTGGCTCTGGCAATAGACATGACCTCGCTTTGTTCATCCTCACCCTGTACTTCCTCTCCTGCTCCCTATTTTCATTGGTTTTACGATCTTCTTAAAGATTACAGAAACCCCCTTATAAATTTACTTTTTATCTATAAGGTTTTTGCAAAGAATAAACCCATAGTCCACAGATTCTTCAGTGTTAGGAAAGGAAGAATGAATTCATATCACCTTGAGTTAACTCAAATTTTGAGTTTAGATCTGGACTGTTAGATCTACTTTAGAACGAATATTAAAGGGACCCCGTGTGGACCGGATTCTGATCGGACCGTCTGGATCCAAACATAAAATTTTAGTTACTTCAGAGGATCCGGACTCAGGAAGAATGGCTACTTTTCATCAAGAAAAACAACCGTACATAACAAGACTCCAGATTACGTTGACAAAAAGTATCAATAAGATAACTTTAAATATACTCCTATGTTTTATTTCCTTCTATTCCATATCAACCATACACTCCCAAATAACATAGCCACTTTGCACTGCCTTATTAGTAAAAAAAAAAAAAATTAGTCACAATTTGCAGAAGAAAAATACAAATTCAGGAGGCAAAAAGAATATTCCTTAGATTTTGCGAAATACAAAAGATACAAAAAATCTCCCTTGGATTTTGCGAAACAAACCATAGATGCATTTCACCAATAATAAGAAGATCAATCATGCAAATCTAACCTGTAATATGATATCTTCTCTCGGTCGGTCATATCAGTGTCCATTTCATCCGGCTGCTGTTGGGCCATGAGCCCCACGTTTATGCACCTAAACTGGTCGGCTGACATCCATATGCTCTCCGAGAAAATAACTTTAGCAGCGAGCGTGCCATCAGGTTTTGTTTTGCATTGTAGATCAACCTTCTCAAACATGCCACATGTGGCTAGGGTTTCTATCTCCTGTTGGAGTTGGGCCTTGGTGTAGACCCCACCAGCCCGCAGAGATACCATCTCAAAGAAGGAGTCTCCTGTGCTGGTTTGTTTGCCGCGCCGACGATCATAATACTCAATTTCTGACAGCTTGTACCTGTCATATAATTGGTCAACTAGAGATCGCTTTTTGCATAAAAAAGGTACAATATGATATAATTACTCTTATTCTAGCTGTACAATACCATAGACATAGTTCTTATAAATCATGTTTGGTTGTGGAGTAAAGTTAATGAGGATTAAATTGCTTACTCCATCTTACTCCTCATCTTTTACACCTTGTTTGGTAGTTTAAATCATGGCTTAAATTAATCCATCTAAAGGAGTAAAATGTTGGGAAATGAACTTCTACCAATGATGGTGGGCCCTACATGTAAAGTAAGTGTGGAGTAAGTTAATCAGCCTGGAGAGGTGGAGTAACTTACTCCAGATTAACTCACCTCTTTCTCGATCTTACTCGTTTGACAGCTTAAGTACATTGCCATGAACAAACAATACATTACAGAGCCAGCACAAGAGTAAGTCAATTTGATAATGCTTGAAATGGTTGAAATGCTTGAAAATCAATTTGATAATACCTTACTGTCAAACAAAGCCATGAACAAACAATACATTACAGAGAAAATCAATTTGATAATGCTTGAGATGGCTTCCTATCAGTACATTGCCTACATACTTCCATGGAACAATATGTACTAGTTGAAGGATCCAAACAATCTTATTTTGCAAGTAGTATGCTAGGTAAGTAAATCAGATCAAAGTAAAACAAAATTACCGTTTAAGGCTGCTGAGTTTATTGAGTGAAATAATCACATCAACTGGGAGGTTATGGGGGTCCCACTCTTTGCCCGCGGTTTCATCCTTAGCATTGGCTGGATGTATAGAGAATGCATTCGACAAGAATTTTCCAAAGTCACCTCCACCAAATCCCCACCCTCCACCTCCGAAACCCCCACCGCCACCAGCTCCTCCAAATCCGCCACCGCCAGAGAGAAGGAAGTAGGCACTCGGAACAGCAGCTGCGGCAACCGCAATGGCTAGGGTTTTGGCTTTGTTGCGGGCTACTTCCCTTGAATTGGGGTTGGGGTTGAGGTTTGAATTGGAAGTGATTTCGAGAGGGGTGGTTCGTTTGGGGTTTACAGGACCTAGAGCAGAGGAGGAGACTACATGGCGGCGGCTCCGGCGAGGTAGTGGAGGGGAGGATAATCCAGTGATCTGTGCGCCGATGAGTTGCTTTTGATTAATGGCGAAGGCCATTGATTGTGCGGAGGGGGATATAGTGTGAGAAATTAGAAAATACAAGGCTTTGAATCAGAGAGAGAGAGAAGGGGCAAGGGGATATACAACTCTCTTCCCTATCCCAATTCTCCTGAGTCGGGAACAAAGTTTTTAGGGTTTTAAAATCGGATCGGGTTGGAGGTTTTAGAATTTAGACTATGTACCCGGTTCACAAAGCACTTTTACAACAGCGTACGAAACGGATCCCCCGTTGGAGCTTTCTGATTCCTATTTCATTATGCCAACATTTTTTTTTTTAAAATTGGCAGTGGCTGCCAAAGCCGACATTTTTATTAATATTCAAATTTAAATAGAAATTAATTAATATACGCTGATTTGCTTAGAAGTTATAAAAATATTCATACCGGTCATTTTCTAGCCGGTACTCAATTTAATTCATTACTGGCCGGTGCTCAAATTTTTTTTTTTAATACTGTACTGGCCATGTAATGGCCGGTACCTAATTTTTTTTTTTTTAAGAATGGGCATAGCATAGTTGGCTAGAACAAAAAGTCGTAGGAAACTTGAATTGAAGTTTGCACTCGGTTTGGCTAAGATCAAACAAATACATTTATTTGGATGCGTGTGTTACATTGGTTGCATGTATCGTACATCATCAATGTTTTTGCAATGAAACATCGATGTTTATTAGCCGGGTAGTGCTAAACAAACATCGGTGCGTCACTGATGTTTTTGTAATGAAACATCGATGTTTTATTAGACTTAGCATTAGCAATTAAGCATGGTAGTGCTAAAAAAACATTGGTGCGTCGTTGATGTTTTTGCAATAAAACATCGATGCACTTCTGTCGTCGTTAGGCCGTGCATAAAGCATCGGTGTTTTTGCACGAAAGCATCGTTTTTTTAAAAAAAAACTTTAAACGGCCATAACTTTGGCTAGGAAACTCGGATTTGCACGTATGACCCCAATTCGGAAAGCTTGGGACGAGACGGGGGCAATGGCGCTGACGGAATCAGAATTGCAAAAAAACATCGTTTAGTGCCTCAAAAATTGAGTTAAAGTTTTTTATCATCGGTAGACACACAACGACCCGTATGCGGCTAGTGACAGTGTCGTATGCAGCATAGTGAAATTGTTAAAAGTTAGTACCTCAAAAAAAAATGTAGTTTAGTGTTCGCATGCGGCTAGTGAATTTAATTTGACAATAACCAGCATCCTAAAATTGAGTATCTTTCATTTTGTAATTATTGTAATTTTACGTATTTCAGTATAATTTAACGTAATTTAGTGTAATTTAGCATAATTTAACATAATTTCAAGTAATTTAGCGTATTTTAGTTTAAATATGCTAATTATATATCAAAAGAAGTAATCTAACAAATATTTAAAAAAATTCGAATTTTTAATATTAGATTTCAGCATCTTGCTCTCATAGTCTCTAAAAAAAAAATTGGGTACTGACCGGTACTGTATTAAAAATATATATATATACCGCTATTTTCCGACCAATAATGGATTAAATTGGATACCGACCAGAAAATGACTGGTATGGATATTTTTATAATTTCCTAGCTGATCTGAGTATATTTATTAATTTCTATTAAACTTTGGATATTAATAAAAATGTCGGCTGCCAAAGACATTATGCCAACAATTAGTGCTTGATCGGCATACACTGGACACAGCCACTCGATCTGGACTCAACTGGACAATACAATGCTCTTCACCAACTGAATGCAACAGCTTGCTGGTAAATATTCCCTGCGATACTCTCTCTCACAGCTCACTCTGGTTAATCGAATAATCGCCCTTGTAAACCATAGTCAGGTTAAATCACAAGTATTAGACTCTATAAATAAATACACTAATGTACATGTAAACAAATCAATCAAGCAATGAATATGTAATCAATACAATCATCTCTTCAATTCAGTTTCACTGCTAGATAATCCTTCAACTGCATCAACCATCAACATCAACCATCTTATTAGATTGCTCAACTATTTTAAATCCTCAGTTTAAGTAGGCCCAATTCATTAATTTGAGATTTAAACGGGTCTTGAGATTCTTCATGCTTACTGCTGCATTTTTCGAATAAAATTACATACCTAAGGTTTCAAGATTAAGCAAAAATGTACTTATCTTAGCATTTAAATTACTAACAGAATGTCATCTCTTAAGCACCAGATTTATATAATCAAACCTCACAAGTGAGATTGTGAAAAAAAAAAAAAAAAAAACAATTTACTGGCAGGGGAAATCTCTTTTCTTTTGATATCTTTGATGATCATTTCAAACATAGGAGAAATCTCCTTTAATAATATACATTTGATTTGACTCCAAGAGGATATTCCTTTCTTTGCAGCAACAAAAAAAAGATGAAAATTTGACATGTTTGTATTAATTCCATTCAGATCTTGGCATTCTTCACCGATTAGAAATCGGTATCACCAATTGGATGATTCTGTTGTCTAGAGAGGGAGATCGAGGCCTTTCCCAATTTCTATACCAATAACCTGTAGTATACCTTTATGCAATATCTGCATTAATCAAAAGAATCATACTTTAAGTATGTCAGTTATTCATCACATTAGCAGATTTAAAAGAAAGAAAGAAATCACTAACAGAAAAGAGTGAGGCTAGCTACGGTAATATGCATATTACACCACGACCCGCGCTAAGCACTCATATCTTTTTTTTCCAAAATTCAAACATTTGATATGAACCGTTAAACATGATCTTCATATAAAAATGTACTTGACCGAATTTTTACATTTTTTTTTTTTGCTATTTTTGTTAGAAAAAAGTAGAAAATTACTTGATTTGGAAATTTTGGACCATTTAAAAGCAGTAGTTTTCCAACTATCTAAAAAAATAATAAAAAATTCTAAAAAAAGTAAAATTTGGTCGGCAAGTACATTTTCATATGGAGATCATGTTTAACCTATGTTTCATGGATACAGGTATCATATCGGATACGGTGATATGACAATTTTCAAAGCGATACAGATACGGAGATACAGGTAACGATACGGTGATACGACACGTATCGGACACAATGCATATCGGATACAATACAGGACCATATATGAAGTATCTGGGTATCATAGTGTTTAACTATTCAGATCAATTGTTTAAACTTTTAAAATGGAGATATGGATCCATAGCACAGGTTGATCCGTAATATGCATATTACCATAGCCTTGCTCAACAGAAAATATATTCATCCTGATATTACTTGTACTTGCTGGTACATTTGATTGTATACAAGATTTGGTGATTTTGAAGAATTGAAAATTTGGAAGCCCTTTAGGCTGTAAAAACAAAATTCTAGTACCAATGGAAGTATGAAATGGGATTCAATTTTCTAGGTTTTCTTTGATACCAAAAAGAAACGGACAACGAAAAATAAAGTAAGGATATGTGTATGTACCAGTTCAACAATGAAAGTGCCGATGAGACCGATCATGCAAGCCCTCGAGTTCCAAATCTCAGCAGTGTTGGTGAACCAAGGAACGGCTCTGTCAGCTTCGGCTCCCCTTTTGGCATCTTTAACTACATAAAACTTATGATTAAAAGTTTACTACCATTAATTCAAGCTATGAAATGGGATTAAAAACTGCCTCGGTGTTCATGCTATATGTGAACCGTGCAAAAATTATGCAACACCATACATGTTCCCAATGCAGTAACTTCAGAGTTCATGGTGGTCCTTGAATCATGCTTAGGACGCTTATTGTACTTTTAGGTATATGTATCTAATCGTCAGCATCTTGATTACCTAACTATCTTCTAATTTGATCACCTAGAGACATCTTTTCTTTTATGATGTCAAGGTTTTACAAATTACACTCAAGAAAATAAAAAATAAGTAATAACTACATCAAGTTGCAACATGTGCTCCCATTAAGAACAAGTAGTGTCAAATGGACCGGCTGTCTGTGCACCTAATTAGCATTAATTGAATTCAACTATTTGCATTTGGAGTTTAATTCGATATATAACTATGGTTCTAGTCAGAATTCCTGTAGACTGTAGAGTCATATGAGGAGAGGTTTTGGAGTTATAGATATTTGGAATGCAACGTGCTCTTTTTTTTTTTTGGTTGAAAGCCCGTAGGCGATTGCATCGATCCAACGATTTACAAAGTAGCTATTACATAGATTTCTTTTGTTTAAATTAAGAAGCAACGTGCTCTTTTCATTGTCAATCTTGAAGTGAAATTAATGAAAAAGGTTCGTTCAGTAAATTTAGAGAAGATTTCCTACTCCCGCATCAATTATATACACCTATTGAAAAATCGGAAAAAAATTATTGACAATACTGTTTTGGCTTCCTTCAGAGCACGAGACGTGCTTTTTGCTTTTAGACTATTGTATGTGCGTTGCATGAAGCCTAAAACAGCACTGTCAATATCTTTATCCGAAAACTCATCACACAACCAAACCAACACACAAACCCTGTAGATTTAGTGCCTCTGTTCCAAAATTATTTAAGTATCTACAAATTTAAGTCCATTGCTTTTGTACAGAGAAGAACATTAATCTCTACAAATTCAATTCTTTATAGTTGTACTTGTACAACAAAGTGTTAAGACGGGATAAGTTGTCTACAAGTCTTTTATAATGTTGCTATCTAGCATAGGATAATTGAGAAACTTGGAAGTCTGTCTACAGAACAAAAATATTTATACGAGCGAATAAATAACTCCATGTAACTATACTTATAAAATAAATATTTAAATACGAGTGAGGCTACGGTGCTATGCATAACACCAATTGGGTCCGTACTACGGCTCAAAATTTGACTTTTCAAAATTCTAACGGTCGATCCGAACCGTTCAATATTATTATAAAATGAATATGTACTTGCAAACCAAATTTTACATTTTTTCGAATTTTTTTACTATTTTTTAGATAGGCTGTTTTTGGATGGTCCAGAATGTTCAGATCAAGTGATTTTCGAAAAAATAGCAAAAAAATTCGAAAAAATGTAAAATTTGGTTTGCAAGTACATATTCATTTTATAATCATGTTGAATGGTTCGGATCAACCGTTAGGATTTTGAAAAGTCAAATTTTGAGCCGTAGTACGGACCCAATCCGTGCTATGCATAGCACCGTAGCCTCACTCTTTAAATACTATTAAATTTATGTCTACAGGCCTCAAAGTATCAATAGTTACTTTAACAATATTAATACCTAAAGAAAAAATATTAGTTCATACAAATCCAAGTCTACAATATTTCCATTGAGCAAAGTATTAGCATCTACAAATTGAATTCTTAGTAATTATGCAACCAAATATGAAGACCTGACAGTTTGTCTAAAGATCTATTAAAGTATTACAAACTTGACTTTTTTTTTTTGAGAAACAAAGTCAATATGAGTAACATAAACTCTGTATTGTATACGTAGGTACATTTGAAGTATTAATACCTATAGGGTTCAAATTTTCATAGTGATACAATAAAGATAACAATTTTGGATCAGTAGGTTCATAGGCCTTTGCAAGCTTGACAGGGTTTGGGGCCAGATAGGGAATTTAAGAGGTGAAGTGGATCCGGGTAAAGAAGAATCCAATAAAGCTTTCAATCCAAACCCAATAGTCCGGTTCTTGTAACCTTCTCTTTTCTTCCTTCACAATCTCCTTAAAAAAAAAAATTTGTCAAGAAAGCACCAATTTTGGGTAGAGATTTAACAGATCGGTTTTGACTTCATGTAGCGCACGAACCTCATTCTTTAGTTCGTGTGCTCTATGCTGCATGAACCCAAAACTGCTCTGTTAAAATCTCTACCCCCATTTTTGTGATAAATCCTGACCGTCTGATAAGAGGTGGAATGCACGGATCTCTTTAATACTCGTGCCAAACAAGATTGACAGTCCGGACTAAACTCAAAATTCGAGTTAGAATTCCAATTTTGCTCTGAACCTCCTCTTCGCGTTTTTTGGCTAGTGGGGTTGATTCCTATGGGAGAGTCCAGAGGAGGTGAAAAACATGACGGAGACATACTTGACTGCGCGAGAAAGGAGGAATATGGTCGAGAGATGTGATGAATCAGATTCAAGCTCTTAAAAAGGCGGAGAAGTTATTCCTGCTTTGCCATTAGTCTGACACTCGAGGTTTGTACACTCGAATCCTCTTTGTTAATTGAAACTACAATCTTGATAAGGAATTGACAGTCGACTTGGTTTATAGTTGTTTTCATCTTGAATTGACATTTTGATTTTTTGATTTGGTTTCTGATTCTTGTTTTCGGCTGGTTTGGACTTGGACTTGATTTGGTTGCAAAGGTGAATCGGATTCGAAATTTTGGTCTTGATTTGATTGCATATGGTTACAAAAAAGAACTAACCTTTCTTATCCTCTCTAATTTCTTGCATTTTCCTTATTTTTAAATTTTGATTTTTTTTTTCTCAATACTAAGTATAGCACAATAGTTAAATGATATGGAAAAAAAAAAAAGCGTACTCCTGCTGGAACCTTCGCTGCTTGAACTCTCAAGGATCCTCTTTTTCCCAGCGATAAACCTTTCTTTCTGATACTTCCAGAAATGGTTTCAAGCCTGAGAAATGATGAATTGATGCTCGAAATTGCTGCCATCTCTCTCTCTCTCTCTCTCTCTCTCCCTCTCTCGGTGTGGGTGGAGTGTGTGCGTGTCAGCGTGTGTGAGTTTCAGCGGTTCTTTCTGTATCTTATCCGTGACAGCAACCCCAGGTTGCAATGGAACATTTCTCTTGGTCCCATTTTATATGATTGGTCCAAATAAGAGACACGTTGCTTCACAGTGTCTTTAACACGTTGTACGTACGTGTCATATTGGCTGGTGCAAATAAAATTGTTTCAGCCCATCGAAATTTTTATTCATATGAAAATAAAAAAAAATTAAAAATAGAAAATACCGTATGAAAAATTCAAAAATAAAAAGGCAGTTAGGACTCATGGCTTTTCTGCATGACGCCATATAACATCTCAAACCAGAAAAAATAAAAAAATACTCATGGGAGACCCATCCAAACTGGAAAAAAGAAAAAGATAAAGAAGAACTGAGTAGTTATAACCCATCCATATTTACGGTTTGTAGTGTTTCTCTTCTTGCGCTAAAAACAAAAAGAGAAAGAGAAACATTTCTTCAAGTTTGCAATGTTTCTCATATATCCAGTTTGGATGGGTCGTGTCCCATGAATATTTTTTTTTCGTTCTTTTTTCTGTTTTGAGATGTGTTATGGCATCCAAACTGGAAAAAAAAAAAAAAATGGGTTGTCACGATCTATCCATACTCACGGTTTGTAATGTTTCTCTTCTTGCGCCAAAAACAAAAATAGAGAAAAAAACATTCCTTCAGATTTGCAATGTTTCTTGTATATCTAGTTTGGATGAGTCGTGGCGTCCTATGAGTATGTTTTTATTTTTTTTCGTTTTTTTTTCTATTTTGAGATGTGTTATAGCGTAGGGATGTCATGACTCCTTTTTGTCTTTTATTTGAATTTTCCACACATTTTTTATTTTTATTTTTTTTTCATTTTCCTGTAAATAAAAATTTCGGCTCAGCCCATCCGTCTTTGATAGGCCCGTGATTTTTATTTTTACCCAAAAAAAAAATATTTTAAATCCTCAATTTAAGTAGGCCCAATTCATTAATTTGAGATTTAAACGGGTCTTGAGATTCTTCATGCTTACTGCTGCATTTTTCGAATAAAATTACATACCTAAGGTTTCAAGATTAAGCAAAAATGTACTAAAGATGTGTGGAAAATATGAAGACCCGACAGTTTGTCTAAAGAAATGTTTGTCTAAAGTTTGAATTCTTAGTAATTATGCAACCAAATATGAAGACCCGACAGTTGTCTAAAGATCTATTAAAGTATTACAAACTTGACTTTTTTTTTTTAGAAACAAAGTCAATATGAGTAACATAAACTCTGTATTGTATACGTAGGTACATTTGAAGTATTAATACCTATAGGGTTCAAATTTTCATAGTGATACAATAAAGATAACAATTTTGGATCAGTAGGTTCATAGGCCTTTGCAAGCTTGACAGGGTTTGGGGCCAGATAGGGAATTAAGAGGTGAAGTGGATCCGGGTAAAGAAGAATCCAATAAAGCTTTCAATCCAAACCCAATAGTCCGGTTCTTGTAACCTTCTCTTTTCTTCCTTCACAATCTCCTTAAAAAAAAAATTCTGTCAAGAAAGCACCAATTTTGGGTAGAGATTTAACAGATCGGTTTTGACTTCATGTAGCGCACGAACCTCATTCTTTAGTTCGTGTGCTCTATGCTGCATGAACCCAAAACTGCTCTGTTAAAATCTCTACCCCCATTTTTGTGATAAATCCTGACCATCTGATAAGAGGTGGAATGCACGGATCTCTTTAATACTCGTGCCAAACAAGATTGACAGTCCGGACTAAACTCAAAATTCGAGTTAGAATTCCAATTTTGCTCTGAACCTCCTCTTCGCGTTTTTTGGCTAGTGGGGTTGATTCCTATGGGAGAGTCCAGAGGAGGTGAAAAAACATGACGGAGACATACTTGACTGCGCGAGAAAGGAGGAATATGGTCGAGAGATGTGATGAATCAGATTCAAGCTCTTAAAAAGGCGGAGAAGTTATTCCTGCTTTGCCATTAGTCTGACACTCGAGGTTTGTACACTCGAATCCTCTTTGTTAATTGAAACTACAATCTTGATAAGGAATTGACAGTCGACTTGGTTTATAGTTGTTTTCATCTTGAATTGACATTTTGATTTTTTGATTTGGTTTCTGATTTTTGTTTTCGGCTGGTTTGGACTTGGACTTGATTTGGTTGCAAAGGTGAATCGGATTTGAAATTTTGGTCTTGATTTGATTGCATATGGTTACAAAAAAGAACTAACATTTCTTATCCTCTCTAATTTCTTGCATTTTCCTTATTTTTAAATTTTGATTTTTTTTGTCTCAATACTAAGTATAGCACAATAGTTAAATGATATGGAAAAAAAAAAGCGTACTCCTGCTGGAACCTTCGCTGCTTGAACTCTCAAAGATCCTCTTTTTCCCAGCGATAAACCTTTTTTTCTGATACTTCCAGAAATGGTTTCAAGCCTGAGAAATGATGAATTGATGCTCGAAATTGCTGCCATCTCTCTCTCTCTCTCTCCCTCTCTCGGTGTGGGTGGAGTGTGTGCGTGTCAGCGTGTGTGAGTTTCAGCGGTTCTTTCTGTATCTTATCCGTGACAGCAACCCCAGGTTGCAATGGTACATTTCGCTTGGTCCCATTTTATATGATTGGTCCAAATAAGAGACACGTTGCTTCACAGTGTCTTTAACACGTTGTACGTACGTGTCATATTGGCTGGTGCAAATAAAATTGTTTCAGCCCATCGAAATTTTTATCCATATGAAAATAAAAAAAATTAAAAATAGAAAATACCGTATGAAAAATTCAAAAATAAAAAGGCAGTTAGGACTCATGGCTTTTCTGCATGACGCCATATAACATCTCAAACCAGAAAAAATAAAAAAATAATCATGGGAGACCCATCCAAACTGGAAAAAAGAAAAAGATAAAAGAAGAACTGAGTATTTATAACCCATCCATATTTACGGTTTGTAGTGTTTCTCTTCTTGCGCTAAAAACAAAAAGAGAAAGAGAAACATTTCTTCAAGTTTGCAATGTTTCTCATATATCCAGTTTGGATGGGTCGTGTCCCATGAATATTTTTTTTCGTTCTTTTTTCTGTTTTGAGATGTGTTATGGCATCCAAATTGGAAAAAAAAAAAAAAATGGGTTGTCACGATCTATCCATACTCACGGTTTGTAATGTTTCTCTTCTTGCGCCAAAAACAAAAATAGAGAAAAAAACATTCCTTCAGATTTGCAATGTTTCTTGTATATCTAGTTTGGATGAGTCGTGGCGTCCTATGAGTATGTTTTTATTTTTTTTCATTTTTTTTTCTATTTTGAGATGTGTTATAGCGTAGGGATGTCATGACTCCTTTTTGTCTTTTATTTGAATTTTCCACACATTTTTTATTTTTATTTTTTTTTCATTTTCCTGTAAATAAAAATTTCGGCTCAGCCCATCCGTCTTTGATAGGCCCGTGATTTTTATTTTTACCCAAAAAAAAAATATTTTAAATCCTCAATTTAAGTAGGCCCAATTCATTAATTTGAGATTTAAACGGGTCTTGAGATTCTTCATGCTTACTGCTGCATTTTTCGAATAAAATTACATACCTAAGGTTTCAAGATTAAGCAAAAATGTACTAAAGATGTGTGGAAAATATGAAGACCCGACAGTTTGTCTAAAGAAATGTTTGTCTAAAGTTTGAATTCTTAGTAATTATGCAACCAAATATGAAGACCCGACAGTTTGTCTAAAGATCTATTAAAGTATTACAAACTTGACTTTTTTTTTTTTAGAAACAAAGTCAATATGAGTAACATAAACTCTGTATTGTATACGTAGGTACATTTGAAGTATTAATACCTATAGGGTTCAAATTTTCATAGTGATACAATAAAGATAACAATTTTGGATCAGTAGGTTCATAGGCCTTTGCAAGCTTGACAGGGTTTGGGGCCAGATAGGGAATTTAAGAGGTGAAGTGGATCCGGGTAAAGAAGAATCCAATAAAGCTTTCAATCCAAACCCAATAGTCCGGTTCTTGTAACCTTCTCTTTTCTTCCTTCACAATCTCCTTAAAAAAAAAATTCTGCCAAGAAAGCACCAATTTTGGGTAGAGATTTAACAGATCGGTTTTGACTTCATGTAGCGCACGAACCTCATTCTTTAGTTCGTGTGCTCTATGCTGCATGAACCCAAAACTGCTCTGTTAAAATCTCTACCCCCATTTTTGTGATAAATCCTGACCGTCTGATAAGAGGTGGAATGCACGGATCTCTTTAATACTCGTGCCAAACAAGATTGACAGTCCGGACTAAACTCAAAATTCGAGTTAGAATTCCAATTTTGCTCTGAACCTCCTCTTCGCGTTTTTTGGCTAGTGGGGTTGATTCCTATGGGAGAGTCCAGAGGAGGTGAAAAACATGACGGAGACATACTTGACTGCGCGAGAAAGGAGGAATATGGTCGAGAGATGTGATGAATCAGATTCAAGCTCTTAAAAAGGCGGAGAAGTTATTCCTGCTTTGCCATTAGTCTGACACTCGAGGTTTGTACACTCGAATCCTCTTTGTTAATTGAAACTACAATCTTGATAAGGAATTGACAGTCGACTTGGTTTATAGTTGTTTTCATCTTGAATTGACATTTTGATTTTTTGATTTGGTTTCTGATTTTTGTTTTCGGCTGGTTTGGACTTGGACTTGATTTGGTTGCAAAGGTGAATCGGATTCGAAATTTTGGTCTTGATTTGATTGCATATGGTTACAAAAAAGAACTAACCTTTCTTATCCTCTCTAATTTCTTGCATTTTCCTTATTTTTAAATTTTGATTTTTTTTTTCTCAATACTAAGTATAGCACAATAGTTAAATGATATGGAAAAAAAAAAAAGCGTACTCCTGCTGGAACCTTCGCTGCTTGAACTCTCAAAGAACCTCTTTTTCCCAGCGATAAACCTTTCTTTCTGATACTTCCAGAAATGGTTTCAAGCCTGAGAAATGATGAATTGATGCTCGAAATTGCTGCCATCTCTCTCTCTCTCTCTCTCTCTCTCTCTCCCTCTCTCGGTGTGGGTGGAGTGTGTGCGTGTCAGCGTGTGTGAGTTTCAGCGGTTCTTTCTGTATCTTATCCGTGACAGCAACCCCAGGTTGCAATGGAACATTTCGCTTGGTCCCATTTTATATGATTGGTCCAAATAAGAGACACGTTGCTTCACAGTGTCTTTAACACGTTGTACGTACGTGTCATATTGGCTGGTGCAAATAAAATTGTTTCAGCCCATCAAAATTTTTATCCATATGAAAATAAATAAAAAATTAAAAATAGAAAATACCGTATGAAAAATTCAAAAATAAAAAGGCAGTTAGGACTCATGGCTTTTCTGCATGACGCCATATAACATCTCAAACCAGAAAAAATAAAAAAATACTCATGGGAGACCCATCCAAACTGGAAAAAAGAAAAAGATAAAAGAAGAACTGAGTAGTTATAACCCATCCATATTTACGGTTTGTAGTGTTTCTCTTCTTGCGCTAAAAACAAAAAGAGAAAGAGAAACATTTCTTCAAGTTTGCAATGTTTCTCATATATCCAGTTTGGATGGGTCGTGTCCCATGAATATTTTTTTTTCGTTCTTTTTTCTGTTTTGAGATGTGTTATGGCATCCAAACTGGAAAAAAATAAAAAAAAATGGGTTGTCACGATCTATCCATACTCACGGTTTGTAATGTTTCTCTTCTTGCGCCAAAAACAAAAATAGAGAAAAAAAACATTCCTTCAGATTTGCAATGTT
Organism: Carex parvula; assembly: GCA_025461045.1. NCBI lineage: Eukaryota > Viridiplantae > Streptophyta > Magnoliopsida > Poales > Cyperaceae > Carex > Carex parvula. The sequence continues at coordinate 76,914 of JAJGRW010000529.1, read as the reverse complement.
TCTTTTATATCTAATTTGGATGAGTCGTGGCGTCCTATGAGTATGTTTTTATTTTTTTTCGTTTTTTTTTCTATTTTGAGATGTGTTATAGCGTAGGGATGTCATGACTCCTTTTTGTCTTTTATTTGAATTTTCCACACATTTTTTATTTTAATTTTTTTTTCATTTTCCTGTAAATAAAAATTTCGGCTCAGCCCATCCGTCTTTGATAGGCCCGTGATTTTTATTTTTACCCAAAAAAAAAATATTTTAAATCCTCAATTTAAGTAGGCCCAATTCATTAATTTGAGATTTAAACGGGTCTTGAGATTCTTCATGCTTACTGCTGCATTTTTCGAATAAAATTACATACCTAAGGTTTCAAGATTAAGCAAAAATGTACTAAAGATGTGTGGAAAATATGAAGACCCGACAGTTTGTCTAAAGAAATGTTTGTCTAAAGTTTGAATTCTTAGTAATTATGCAACCAAATATGAAGACCCGACAGTTTGTCTAAAGATCTATTAAAGTATTACAAACTTGACTTTTTTTTTTTTAGAAACAAAGTCAATATGAGTAACATAAACTCTGTATTGTATACGTAGGTACATTTGAAGTATTAATACCTATAGGGTTCAAATTTTCATAGTGATACAATAAAGATAACAATTTTGGATCAGTAGGTTCATAGGCCTTTGCAAGCTTGACAGGGTTTGGGGCCAGATAGGGAATTTAAGAGGTGAAGTGGATCCGGGTAAAGAAGAATCCAATAAAGCTTTCAATCCAAACCCAATAGTCCGGTTCTTGTAACCTTCTCTTTTCTTCCTTCACAATCTCCTTAAAAAAAAAAATTCTGTCAAGAAAGCACCAATTTTGGGTAGAGATTTAACAGATCGGTTTTGACTTCATGTAGCGCACGAACCTCATTCTTTAGTTCGTGTGCTCTATGCTGCATGAACCCAAAACTGCTCTGTTAAAATCTCTACCCCCATTTTTGTGATAAATCCTGACCGTCTGATAAGAGGTGGAATGCACGGATCTCTTTAATACTCGTGCCAAACAAGATTGACAGTCCGGACTAAACTCAAAATTCGAGTTAGAATTCCAATTTTGCTCTGAACCTCCTCTTCGCGTTTTTTGGCTAGTGGGGTTGATTCCTATGGGAGAGTCCAGAGGAGGTGAAAAACATGACGGAGACATACTTGACTGCGCGAGAAAGGAGGAATATGGTCGAGAGATGTGATGAATCAGATTCAAGCTCTTAAAAAGGCGGAGAAGTTATTCCTGCTTTGCCATTAGTCTGACACTCGAGGTTTGTACACTCGAATCCTCTTTGTTAATTGAAACTACAATCTTGATAAGGAATTGACAGTCGACTTGGTTTATAGTTGTTTTCATCTTGAATTGACATTTTGATTTTTTGATTTGGTTTCTGATTTTTGTTTTCGGCTGGTTTGGACTTGGACTTGATTTGGTTGCAAAGGTGAATCGGATTCGAAATTTTGGTCTTGATTTGATTGCATATGGTTACAAAAAAGAACTAACCTTTCTTATCCTCTCTAATTTCTTGCATTTTCCTTATTTTTAAATTTTGATTTTTTTTTTCTCAATACTAAGTATAGCACAATAGTTAAATGATATGGAAAAAAAAAAAAAGCGTACTCCTGCTGGAACCTTCGCTGCTTGAACTCTCAAAGATCCTCTTTTTCCCAGCGATAAACCTTTCTTTCTGATACTTCCAGAAATGGTTTCAAGCCTGAGAAATGATGAATTGATGCTCGAAATTGCTGCCATCTCTCTCTCTCTCTATCTCTCTCTCTCTCTCTCCCTCTCTCGGTGTGGGTGGAGTGTGTGCGTGTCAGCGTGTGTGAGTTTCAGCCGTTCTTTCTGTATCTTATCCGTGACAGCAACCCCAGGTTGCAATGGAACATTTCGCTTGGTCCCATTTTATATGATTGGTCCAAATAAGAGACACGTTGCTTCACAGTGTCTTTAACACGTTGTACGTACGTGTCATATTGGCTGGTGCAAATAAAATTGTTTCAGCCCATCGAAATTTTTATCCATATGAAAATAAAAAAAAAATTAAAAATAGAAAATACCGTATGAAAAATTCAAAAATAAAAAGGCAGTTAGGACTCATGGCTTTTCTGCATGACGCCATATAACATCTCAAACCAGAAAAAATAAAAAAATACTCATGGGAGACCCATCCAAACTGGAAAAAAGAAAAAGATAAAAGAAGAACTGAGTATTTATAACCCATCCATATTTACGGTTTGTAGTGTTTCTCTTCTTGCGCTAAAAACAAAAAGAGAAAGAGAAACATTTCTTCAAGTTTGCAATGTTTCTCATATATCCAGTTTGGATGGGTCGTGTCCCATGAATATTTTTTTTTCGTTCTTTTTTCTGTTTTGAGATGTGTTATGGCATCCAAACTGGAAAAAAAAAAAAAATGGGTTGTCACGATCTATCCATACTCACGGTTTGTAATGTTTCTCTTCTTGCGCCAAAAACAAAAATAGAGAAAAAAACATTCCTTCAGATTTGCAATGTTTCTTGTATATCTAGTTTGGATGAGTCGTGGCGTCCTATGAGTATGTTTTTATTTTTTTTCATTTTTTTTTCTATTTTGAGATGTGTTATAGCGTAGGGATGTCATGACTCCTTTTTGTCTTTTATTTGAATTTTCCACACATTTTTTATTTTTATTTTTTTTTCATTTTCCTGTAAATAAAAATTTCGGCTCAGCCCATCCGTCTTTGATAGGCCCGTGATTTTATTTTTACCCAAAAAAAAAAATATTTTAAATCCTCAATTTAAGTAGGCCCAATTCATTAATTTGAGATTTAAACGGGTCTTGAGATTCTTCATGCTTACTGCTGCATTTTTCGAATAAAATTATATACCTAAGGTTTCAAGATTAAGCAAAAATGTACTAAAGATGTGTGGAAAATATGAAGACCCGACAGTTTGTCTAAAGAAATGTTTGTCTAAAGTTTGAATTCTTAGTAATTATGCAACCAAATATGAAGACCCGACAGTTTGTCTAAAGATCTATTAAAGTATTACAAACTTGACTTTTTTTTTTTTAGAAACAAAGTCAATATGAGTAACATAAACTCTGTATTGTATACGTAGGTACATTTGAAGTATTAATACCTATAGGGTTCAAATTTTCATAGTGATACAATAAAGATAACAATTTTGGATCAGTAGGTTCATAGGCCTTTGCAAGCTTGACAGGGTTTGGGGCCAGATAGGGAATTTAAGAGGTGAAGTGGATCCGGGTAAAGAAGAATCCAATAAAGCTTTCAATCCAAACCCAATAGTCCGGTTCTTGTAACCTTCTCTTTTCTTCCTTCACAATCTCCTTAAAAAAAAAAATTATGTCAAGAAAGCACCAATTTTGGGTAGAGATTTAACAGATCGGTTTTGACTTCATGTAGCGCACGAACCTCATTCTTTAGTTCGTGTGCTCTATGCTGCATGAACCCAAAACTGCTCTGTTAAAATCTCTACCCCCATTTTTGTGATAAATCCTGACTGTCTGATAAGAGGTGGAATGCACGGATCTCTTTAATACTCGTGCCAAACAAGATTGACAGTCCGGACTAAACTCAAAATTCGAGTTAGAATTCCAATTTTGCTCTGAACCTCCTCTTCGCGTTTTTTGGCTAGTGGGGTTGATTCCTATGGGAGAGTCCAGAGGAGGTGAAAAACATGACGGAGACATACTTGACTGCGCGAGAAAGGAGGAATATGGTCGAGAGATGTGATGAATCAGATTCAAGCTCTTAAAAAGGCGGAGAAGTTATTCCTGCTTTGCCATTAGTCTGACACTCGAGGTTTGTACACTCGAATCCTCTTTGTTAATTGAAACTACAATCTTGATAAGGAATTGACAGTCGACTTGGTTTATAGTTGTTTTCATCTTGAATTGACATTTTGATTTTTTGATTTGGTTTCTGATTCTTGTTTTCGGCTGGTTTGGACTTGGACTTGATTTGGTTGCAAAGGTGAATCGGATTCGAAATTTTGGTCTTGATTTGATTGCATATGGTTACAAAAAAGAACTAACCTTTCTTATCCTCTCTAATTTCTTGCATTTTCCTTATTTTTAAATTTTGATTTTTTTTTCTCAATACTAAGTATAGCACAATAGTTAAATGATATGGAAAAAAAAAAAGCGTACTCCTGCTGGAACCTTCGCTGCTTGAACTCTCAAGGATCCTCTTTTTCCCAGCGATAAACCTTTCTTTCTGATACTTCCAGAAATGGTTTCAAGCCTGAGAAATGATGAATTGATGCTCGAAATTGCTGCCATCTCTCTCTCTCTCTCTCTCTCTCTCTCTCTCTCTCCCTCTCTCGGTGTGGGTGGAGTGTGTGCGTGTCAGCGTGTGTGAGTTTCAGCCGTTCTTTCTGTATCTTATCCGTGACAGCAACCCCAGGTTGCAATGGAACATTTCGCTTGGTCCCATTTTATATTATTGGTCCAAATAAGAGACACGTTGCTTCACAGTGTCTTTAACACGTTGTACGTACGTGTCATATTGGCTGGTGCAAATAAAATTGTTTCAGCCCATCGAAATTTTTATTCATATGAAAATAAAAAAAAATTAAAAATAGAAAATACCGTATGAAAAATTCAAAAATAAAAAGGCAGTTAGGACTCATGGCTTTTCTGCATGACGCCATATAACATCTCAAACCAGAAAAAATAAAAAAATACTCATGGGAGACCCATCCAAACTGGAAAAAAGAAAAAGATAAAAGAAGAACTGAGTAGTTATAACCCATCCATATTTACGGTTTGTAGTGTTTCTCTTCTTGCGCTAAAAACAAAAAGAGAAAGAGAAACATTTCTTCAAGTTTGCAATGTTTCTCATATATCCAGTTTGGATGGGTCGTGTCCCATGAATATTTTTTTTTCGTTCTTTTTTCTGTTTTGAGATGTGTTATGGCATCCAAACTGGAAAAAAAAAAAAATGGGTTGTCACGATCTATCCATACTCACGGTTTGTAATGTTTCTCTTCTTGCGCCAAAAACAAAAATAGAGAAAAAAACATTCCTTCAGATTTGCAATGTTTCTTGTATATCTAGTTTGGATGAGTCGTGGCGTCCTATGAGTATGTTTTTATTTTTTTTCGTTTTTTTTTCTATTTTGAGATGTGTTATAGCGTAGGGATGTCATGACTCCTTTTTGTCTTTTATTTGAATTTTCCACACATTTTTTATTTTAATTTTTTTTTCATTTTCCTGTAAATAAAAATTTCGGCTCAGCCCATCCGTCTTTGATAGGCCCGTGATTTTTATTTTTACCCAAAAAAAAATATTTTTAAATCCTCAATTTAAGTAGGCCCAATTCATTAATTTGAGATTTAAACGGGTCTTGAGATTCTTCATGCTTACTGCTGCATTTTGCGAATAAAATTACATACCTAAGGTTTCAAGATTAAGCAAAAATGTACTTATCTTAGCATTTAAATCTCTTAAGCACCAGATTTATATAATCAAACCTCACAAGTGAGATTGTGAAAAGAAAAAAAACAATTTACTGGCAGGGGCAGCTTGATGTTATGAATAGAAAAAACAAAATGCTCATTTCTTTTGATATCTTTGATGATCATTTCAAACATAGGAGAAATCTCCTTTAATAAGAGGATATTCCTTTCTTTGCAGCAACAAAAAAAGATGATGAAAATTTGACATGTTTTGTATTAATTCCATTCAGATCTTGGCATTCTTCACCAATTAGAAATCGGTACCACCAATTGGATGATTCTGCTGTCTAGAGAGGGAGATCGAGGCCTTTCCCAATTTCTACACCAATAACCTGTAGTATACCTTTATGCAATATCTGCATTAATCAAAAGAATCATACTTTAAGTATGTCAGTTATTCATCACACTAGCAGATTTAAAAGAAAGAAAGAAATCACTAACAGAAAAAAGTGAGGCTAGCTACGGTAATATGCATATTATTACACCACGACCCGCGCTAAGCACTCATATCTTTTTTTGGCCAAAATTCAAACATTCTAACCATTAAACATGATCTTCATATAAAAATGTACTTGAAGACCGAATTTTACATTTTTTATTTTTATTTTTTGCTATTTTGTTTTAGAAAAAAAGAAGAAAATCACTTGATTTGGAAATTTTGGACCATTTAAAAGCAGTAGTTTTCCAACTACCTAAAAAAATAATAATAAATTCTAAAAAAATGTAAAATTTGGTCCGCAAGTACATTTTCATATGGAGATCATGTTTAACCTATGTTGCATGGATACATGTATCATATCGGATACGATATGGATACATGTATCATATCGGATACGATATGGATACAGTGATACGGCAATTTCAAAGCGATACAGATTCGGAGATACAGGTATCGATAAGGCGATACGGCACGTATCGGATACAATACAGGACCATATATGAAGTATCTGGGTATCATAGTGTTTAACTATTCATATCAATTGTTTAAACTTTTAAAATGGAGATATGGATCCATAGCACAGGTTGATCCGTAATATGCATATTACCATAGCCTCGCTCAACAGAAAATATATTCATCTTGATATTACTTGTACTTGCTGGTACATTTGATTGTATACAAGATTTGGTGATTTTGAAGAATTGAAAATTTGGAAGCCCTTTAGGCTGTAAAAACAAAATTCTAGTACCAATGGAAGTATGAAATGGGTTTCAATTTTCTAGGTTTTCTCTGATACCAAGAAAAGAAAAGGAAAACGAAAAATAAAGTAAAGGATATGTGTATGTACCAGTTCAACAATGAAAGTGCCAATGAGACCGATCATGCAAGCCCTCGAGTTCCAAATCTCAGCAGTGTTGGTGAAACCAAGGAACGGCTCTGTCAGCTTCGGCTCCACTTTTGGCATCTTTAACTACATAAAAACTTATGATTAAAAATGTTTACTACCATTAATTCAAGCTATGAAATGGGATTAAAAAATGCCTCGGTGTTCATGCTATATGTGAACCGTGCAAAATTATGCAACACCATACATGTTCCCAATGCAGTAACTTCAGAGTTCATGGTGGTCCTGAATCATGCTTAGGACGCTTATTGTAATTTTAGGTATATGTATATAATCGTCAGCATCTTGATTACCTAAATATCTTCTAATTTGATCACCTAGAGACATCTTTTCTTTTATGATGTCAAGGTTTTACAAATTACACTCAAAGAAAAATAAAAAATAAGTAAATAACTACATCAAGTTGCAACATGTGCTCCCATTAAGAACAAGTAGTGTCAAATGGACCGGCTGTCTGTGCACCTAATTAGCATTAATTGAATTCAACTATTTGCATTTGGAGTTTAATTCGATATATAACTATGGTTCTAGTCAGAATTCCTGTAGACTGTAGAGTCATATGAGGAGAGGTTTTGGAGTTATAGATATTTGGAATGCAACGTGCTCTTTTTTTTTTTTTGGTTGAAAGCCCGTATAATTATGAAAATATTAGACAGAGCCATCTTATAATTTTGCAGTACAGAAAACCTCACCTCTTATACTCTTCTTCACTAAAAAATGGAGCTCTGATGTTAACAGTATATAGTACAAGTAAATAAATATGTCACAAAAGAAAACCCTTTTGTGATATGAAACATATTATTTATTTGTCAATCTGGCCAAGCTTGCCGAGGCCGTTGCAATTAGCACATACTATTTGAGCTTGATCCTTCCTTGCAGCATTCGCTCGAAGAGCAGAACTTGATTTTCTGACAAATCCGGCTCCATCACACACCGGGCATCTGAAGTACCATCGAACAGAACAAATAATTCAGAAATCAGTGGCTTCTAATTTCAATAGCTAATTGCAGTTGAGATAAACAATAGGAAGTTGAGTACTTACGTGTCCTTTCGTGAGAACAAAATAGGAAATGCGGTACCAACTAAGGCCACCGCAATTGCACCTGCGATGAGGTATGTTGTTCCATCTGCTGAGACGTCACCTGCAGCCGATACAGCTACTAGCCTGGATTGTGGTTTCTTTCCTTGATTAGGAAAAGCGGCGAAAGCAGGCTTTTGTTGATTCTTACATGCTGCTGCTGGTGTGCACGCTACAAGAATCGATGAAGATGATACAGAAGAAGAGGTGAATGCCATTTGAACAAGGTTTTTTTTTTTTTTTTTTGGTTATTTCTCTGTTTCTTCTCTTTACATATGTAAGACAGTAAGGCTTGATGGTTTTGTAGGATTAGTTTATTTGTGGACTGAAACAAATGGTAAAGGATAAGTAACAATCAACTCAGATAGTGACACGTCAGCATACAAAAGAAATGTGGATAATGTGGTCCGGGTTTGAAAATCAGATATTAAGCATTCAAATAAAACATAAGTGACAAAACAAGGAAAACGTGAAATATTTAGAGACACTGTTTTTTACAAGGAATAAATGTTCACTGAAAAAGTAGAAATTTGTTTTCCGTAATCACTTTACAGAAATATCAGAATTCAGAAGAGATCTGAGTTGTATTAGGCCCGTATTGATAAGCCTATATGGGCTTAATTCAGAAGGGCCATGAGGCCCAACTAAATATCTTTGTTCCCGACATGCAATTCTATTCCATGACATGAGATTGGGATGGTACAGTTGTGACCCTTCAAGTTGTACACAAAAGGTTAAAAGAGTAAAAAAAACAGGACCAACACAAGAACATGATTCAACCATGTCACATGATAAGCATGCTCACGTGATGTGGGGTTTGTTTGTTTCCCTCTTGCATTTGCAACTTGCTAACTTGCTATCTTGCTAGAGATGAAACTCTAGTTTTGCAGAACAAATCGGGCTGTCCAATCTAATATAATGCAAGATTCATAGAAATGTAGTTCAACCACCGTAACAACTAAAAAAAACATGACATAGTACTTTTCGTCCGTTGGCTCCAATCCAGAAAGAAAATAATTAGAATAATTGTAGCAAATGAAATGATAGTGATCAATAATTAACCTTTTAATTACATTAATTTACAAAGTACAATTCTAATGTGGCATGTAATGTAACAGCACACCAGTAGGGATTTGGAACAAACTTAGATTTGGAACAAACTGAAGAAACTAGATGATTTCTTAAACAAATAATCATATGAAAATGCCGAAAATTACATAATTAAACAAAAGAATTATCTAAAAGTAAAACCAAGAAGAATTGAAGAGATTCTCCCCTCAAAACTCAAATTTAATTAATCATCTTATCCTTCAATTTGCCTTACCCCTACCCCTATACACAACAAAATTTGAACAAATCCAACAATAATAACAAATAACTCATATTTCCATTAGAGGTCATCTCGCAATTGAATCGGCATCTCTGTTTTCCATTTCCCACCTCATACTCCTTGAACTCCTACTAAACACCGAGCTCCTCTGATTTCTTGAAGAAGAAGTGGAGGAAGAGGCAAGAGGAGAGGCATCAGCACCGGAACTAGACGAATTTGGGCTGAAGCAACCAAAAATCCGTTGAAACAACCGGCCGAACCCGCTTCTCTCTCTAGAACGGCTCCCTCGGGAAGCCCAAGAAACCCGTCTCGGTGCACCCCCGTCGTTGAAACCACCATCCACTTCCGTGTACACAACTGGGAGCTCCCTTTCACTACCATTACCTCTCCTTGCACCGGAGAACCGACCAACCGCAAACCCCCCACCGGGTAACCTCCAAATGGTTAGCCCGACCATTTCATCCTCATTACCCGCATCCTCTCCAGTTACCTCTCCGGTGGTACCTCTTCTCGTGACATCTGTTGGCATCTCATGACGACAAACCGGACACGAGTTCCTAATAGAAAGCCATGGCAAGATGCAATCTTGGTGGTAAAGATGCTTGCAAGGCATTTCTCTAGCCTCCACTCCAAGTTCAAAAGGGTCTTTGCAAACTGCACAATGCGAATCCGACACAACGTGCTGGGAAGTGATATTCAAAGTAGGCATGGACTCAATTGAAGATTTTGAAGCAGGCGGGTTCTCATATGCACGTCCGAGGCTATTAGCCTCAATTTGCGCAAGCTGGTCGAGCAACCGCTCAAAACCCGATCCCATTAGGAAGTCTGACATGCTGTCAGGCAATGGCCGGAGACCAGAACCGGTCCCATCATCATAGTACAATTCAAAACTGTTTGTACCAGTGTTATCTGGCCGGGTCCGGCGTAGGACGATTACTGGGTTGAAGGGGGAGCGGTCGGAGGAGGATGCTGATGCACGACGCTGACGCCGTAGCTCCGACGTGGGAAGGCGGCGCCGTCGGAGAACCTCGCCGGAGGGGCGGTTGACAGGTGGTGGCGCTGACATCTCTTCTAAGAACCCACCACTGCAGTGTGGGCATGAAATGGAGTCTGAAGGAGAGATTCGCACAAAGCGGCGACAGCTGTAGCACCAATACGAATTCATCGTCGCCATGGACATGAAAATCCGAGATGAATATAGATCTGAGGAGGCCTAAGAAGCCTTTTTAGATTTTGCCCTTGGATAATTCAAATTTTGACAACTAGAAAAGATTATCAAGTTGGGTAGGATCTACGTTTGCTATAAACTCAGGATTTGAGCAATGAAATGTGTCAATTTAATGGATAGATCTGAGAAAAGAATTTGGAGAGAAACAAGAACTGATCTTTTAGGGATTTCAGAAAGAAAACAAAATTAGAAAAGGAAGAGCAAAGTTATAAAGCACCAAATTGGAACGATAGAGATTAATTGGAAAGACAAATTCAAAAGAGAAACTGAGAATTGGGGGAAAAAGTTAGGATTGGATTGAAGGAGAATAGAAAGAGAGAGATGGGTGTTTAATTGAGACAGCCAGAGAACCGCGTACCGGAGCTTGGCGTATTTTGTACGCATGTGGTCCCCGTGGATCGCCAACTTCCTTTGCTCCGCATGCATGTACTCAGTCGAAACCCCTCTCTCTCTCTCATATGGGGTCCACGAAACATCCCCCAGATTCTCTGATTTAGTTTTCTGAGTACGATGTAAACCGAGTGTACCGAAAATTTCTAATGAAAAATTGAGTATTCCATTCCTCCCACGAGGGATTGTCCAATTGGTTGACTGACGGCGAAGAATTGGTCCGACAGCGAGTCAAAGCGCGGAGGGGAGTCTTCTATGCTATTACCACTTAGCATCTTCTACAACTATAAACTGTATTGCTGATATGGCGAAATAGTTAGACTTCACTTCAGCATCTTTATTCTGCCACGCAGATGTTTCCTCAAAAGTAAGAAGTTGTAAAATTTGCAGGGGTTGACAACAATATAAATCCAGCTAATCTAAAAGTCGAGGTGCATCGCAGCGCCTGACTGGTAAAGATAAGGAAATTACCGGCGGACGCGTTAAACTTTAAAAAGATAGCATGGGTCCAATGTTTCATAGGCTTGATGGCAACTGTTGTCCGATTAGCGGACCTACGAGGGCAAGTAGGTAATTAACCATGTCTTCTTTTTAAATAAGTGTAATCAGGAATTACGTTAACGTACTGATTAATAATTGAGAAAAGGTTAATATATCTAAGCCCTTTGTATCTAATTTGTACTCAGTCTTTATGGATAAGGTTTCAACCGCTTTTAACTATGAGTGAGCCTACGGTGCTATGCATAGCGCGGATGGCTAGTGTGCTACGGCTTAATATGGTACTTTTTAAAATTCTAACGGTCGATCTAACAGTTCAATGTGATAATCATATGAATATGTACTTGCAAACTAAATTTTATATTTTTTTCGAATTTTTTTACTAAGGTAGAAAAATCAGTGTTTTCTGGAAATTCTGGACCATCAAAATTCTACCTATCTAAAAAAATAGTAAAAAAATTCAAAAAAATATAAAATTTAGTTTGCAAGTACATATTCCTATAGTTATCACATTAAACGGTTGGATCGACCGTTAGAATTTTAAAAGATAACATATTGAGCCGTAGCACACTAGCCATCCGTGCTATGCATAGCACCATAGGCTCACTCTTTAACTATTGGGCTCTAACTTTCGCTTATTTAAGAATCTTTCTCCGTATCCAATTCCAGATCTCCTTCTCTCTATAACACCGATTATTTATTCCTCTCTAAAATTCAGCACCGTCGCCACCTCAGTGTCCATCTCGTGGGCATTTAATACATTATTGCATATAACACCAATTAACTCACTAACAGAGTTAAGAATAATGAATTTTGCATAACGATTATCTAACTTTTCCAGCTTTGATTCTTTGGTCAATTTATTTTGTGATCAAATTTTGGTGCATAACCTTTATCTATAATATCTCAAATCTTATTGATCTTCAAATAATTAATCATTTGCATTTTCCATTGACTAAAGTTGTGAGTTGACAAACCGAAGATTGGTGGTTCATTTAAGTATGTGGTTTGTGCCATATTGGATCTATTATGAGCAACCTGCTCTGATACCACTTTGTTGTCTCTAATTGCATCTAGAGGGGGGTGAATAGGGGGCTGTTTAAAAATTAAGCCATACAACTTGTAACTATCGGTCGGATAGACAAATTTGAAAGTCGTTAATGTGTTTAAGTAATCTATCTATTTTAAGTTATTGGTGAAATCATGAACTTGTAAATTAAATAAATAAAGTAAAGTGCAGTAAAGTAAATAGATAGAGTTAGAGAAATTGACACATGAGTTGTTAACGAAGTTCGGCCACAAATAGACCTACGTCTCCGAGGCAACGCAACCTAAATAGGCGCATCTTTATCCAATGAAGAAAAGAATACAAGTTGTGATCGGTACGAGACAACACTCTTGCGGTCCACACAAACGACAGATTAGCATAACAGCTCAAAGAGAGAAACTGAGCACAACAGCTCAATGATAGATGAGCATACAGGCTATAAGTCCAGATAAACACTGGTTTCACTCTAATCTCACAATGGATCAATTTAGGTGAAGTATATATGAGGTTGCTGGAAAGATAATTGAAGTTTAGGCACAAGCAACAATGGACTAGGCTGAATTCAAAGGAGAGCCAACGACTCTATGCAAACCACAAGATCTACAACATAATGGTTTTGCCTATTTTGTTTGTGCCTAGTTTCCAGTATTGACCAGGAATAATTTGAATTTTGAATTGGACTACCAGCCATGCAACGGCTAAACTCGGGTGGTCTCAACCTCAGATCTACTTTACTATTTTTTTGGACATAAATAAAAATAACGACACAAAATGGTAAAGTGTGATCTTCATAATCTTCATGATCTTGATCTTCTATGATCTTCCGTAATCTTCATGATTCAACATATCATCGATATCCGACATTCTAAATGACTCATGTGAATCTTCCATCAGATCATTTTCATCAAATCATTCATTGTAGCTCGAGGAGGTCATGTAATAGATTATCTTGTGCAGCTTGTCACGTTTGACTTGTCATGGTATGCACGTTGACTTGCTTTGACCTTCGGATGCGACTTGTTACGCCTATTGACTGTATAAAATCTTCTAATATTTTGTTTGACTAGATTTGTAAAACATACACTAATTGAATTTAACATTTTACACGATTTAGTGAGTTTGCATATTCAAAGCTTTAATTACAAGATTTATTGTGAAAGAACCAAAGTTAGGCTCAGAGCTTTAATTTCAAGATTTATAATGAAGAATCAAGGTTCATGAAGTGCTAAATTTCAAGATTCTTTTGATGAACCTGAGAAGTCAATAAGACTTTACGAAGCTATAGATTTGTGTAATAATCAAGTAGTTAAGTAAAGTATATTTGAGACTTGTTGATTTCTAAAGCATCTGCCTTGACCAAAACAAATACATGGAACCAATTTAAAATGACAAGTTAGAAAGTTTCAGTTTGGTTTCATGCAAGACGGATGACATCTGTTTGATTGCTTATCAAGTTTTGTTAGACAAATTATACTAACCGTTCTAAACGGGCATAAACGTTTAAAACGATTAATATTAATTTGAATTATTTTGCGGAAACCCTAACTTCAATATTCATACAGTCCAACCTAACGGGTTTCTTTCCGTTAAGATAAATCTAGCAAATCTGAACCCTCCCACTATATAAAGAGTTATCATCACTTCAGATTTGTTAAGTTAGCCGCCTCTCACATTTGAAAACACATTTATTGTGCAACACTTGATAGCTTCCATTGTTGAGTGAACTTAAACTTCAATATCCTCCCAACACTCTCAAATCCACTCGACTTATCTTTTAGGAGATATAGTTTAGTGTCTAAGATTTAGTTCTAGAGCTTTTACATCCCCGCTAGTGTGGTCTGCTTGTAGGGCGCGAACGAGTACACTAGCCAGAGCATTTCCGCTCACATATATCCATAGCTGTGTGACGATCTCAAGGAACTCTCCAGCTCGAGTTTTTAGGCTCAACTTGCACACGAGTTAGGACGTAACTTCCCACCGTTGTTGGGCTCACGTGTCATTAGTTGTGTCATTTCTTTCTAGGTAATAGGAAAAGGGCACCGACAAGGTTGCTCTACCCCGGAGACGTAGGCTTTTTACGCCGAACTCCATTATCATCTTGCGTGTCAATTGTCTCTAAACTCTACTCTATTTACTTTACTTGCACACGCTTGTTTGACTTATTAGTTTAGAGGGCTTAACCGAAAAACGTCTAAGAGTCTTATAGACTCCCTTTAAAGTTTAAACCCTCTCTAAGTGCCGTTAGAGACTACAACGCCGTCTTGTCATAATATGTATTGTTGACTTGCTTTGACCTTCGGTCGTAACGACTAAACCTGCATACATCTCAAATAGAAAAACTATAAAAATTTAATATTTATATGTTTTACAAATTAGTCAAACAATACAAAAAATTGCTTATAACAACAGAATGAAGATACAAGAATCGATCAAAAATATATATAGAATCACGGAAGTTTTTGGGATTTAGAATCACGGAAGAAAAATAATCTGGGGATTATTTGAAAGTTATTTGTTTTATTAGTTTATTTAATTAATGATTCAAAAAAGATGGAAGGACAAAAATTTGTATTTAGAGAAAATAATTCTCTTAGCTCTCAAAATTATAAAAGAAGCCCTCAGTATAACACCTCCCATTAAATATATATTGATTTTACCGGTTTACTTTAACTATCTAGTTAAAAATATTACGCCGAAATTTGTTTGATTTGTAATTGCCAACAGCAAGAACTAAAAAGTAAATTATAGCAATGTAAAAAAAAAATTACTATATTAGTTCCACAAAGTCAAAAGAATGAATTACAACAATAGAGATAATTGGAGATTAAAAGAGTGATTATTTCTAATAATGTGGTAGAAAAAGTCATATTAAACAATTGTAGGACAATGATGTTCTTAAATTGGAGAACTCAAATCATTGGTTTTTTACCTTTAAAATTAGTCAAATTTAAATAAGTAGAGAGTTGATAATTAGGTTCGATTATCAACTTATTGGATCAACTTCCAATTAGAAATTCATATTATTTAAATCAATCTAGTTTCTAGAATAATATGTTTATGTGATAAATTTGTTAATTTTCAAGTTCATGCAGCATAAAATATTACGTGTTAAAGAATCACTCCTTAAATAATAAGGTATGAATTGTTTAGATTTATTATTTGAAACAAATTGGATATAATTTTGGCTAAGCTTATAAATCATTTTAGTAAAATACGTATTAGAGAAAGAATTTAATTTTGAAATTAAAATAAATACTTTCAAATATAATGCAATATAAAAAATATATAAAAATTTTATAGATGATTCCTCAATATAAATAATTAATTTTGTACATCAAATTACATATTCCTGCGCATATTGATAAAAAAAATAAAAAAGAAATTATTCACTTGATTAAAAAAAGTCAATAATTCATGTAATATTAAAAATACTTGATGATTTGACACGTCTTTAGATATTTTAAAGTTGAACAATCTTTATGGAATATTAATTGGACCATTCTTTTAGCTTTACTTCACCTCAGACACTTCTATTTGATTCTCTAACGCCCAATCTATGAGTGTTTGTCCCTTTTGGCCTTTGGGATTAAAAAAAGGAGACCACTCGACCAACTAATTATGATTAGTTAAGTATCTAATGAATTGTTAGGAGATGCATCCATTTCTGGGCCATAATCTATGAATTGTTAGATATATCTAATCTAATGATGATGGTTGTTTAAATTTGAGACAAAGGGACGTCATAATCTGGCACATGTTCCTTCTGCTAAGCAAACTCATGAGTTCTGTCTCGGTTTACAAAAAATAAGATGGGTTTTTTTTTTTTATGTTTCTGATACGACCTATCTCGAGGAGAGTAGGCCGTATGGGAAATGAGTTGGGCTCGTTCTGTTGCGGGATGACAGACCGAGATGTGTGTGGAGTTTGAAACTCTGGTTGGTTTGGAGATATTCAGACTCTGACCTATACGATATCTCTCTTAGCAAAAGTTCCGACCCTTGTTTAATGGGCATTCTTGCCTATATAGTCTGTCCATAACCGCTATGCCGCGCAGTTATGGAAAATTGGGCTGTTATGCAAACCGTATCGGCAGTTATCTCGCGCGGATGCGGTGCAAGCCAGTTTCGGGCTGAGTCTCGTGAGGCTTTACAAGGCTTTTTATTGGGCCTTGCTTGGATGTATCCTAGGCTTTTCATATTGATTCCGGTTGGCCTCTTAAGGAGATCCGAATCCCGGTTATTTCATGATCCGTAAAGAGATAGTTTTAAGAGCCTTTGGAACATGATCCTATCAGTTTCCTTCCCAAAAATACACAAATGTTCTTAGAAGGGCAACATATTTTTCATTTTGATATGTGAATTTTTTCTTATAATTACACTTCATTGTGCACAACTTGGTTGCATGTATCAATTCAATCCTCAACATTATTTATCAAATTGTGATCTAATTATTGTTTTCCAGAACGGACCATATTCTTGTTGAAAAAAAAAACACAAGGACCTAAACAGAAATCATATGATAATTTAGGGGGTCCACTGTCAACTGCCAAAACTGCAACGAAATTTTGAAACGAATAATTTAAATGGGAGATTTAAAAATTTAGATACCTTAACGGAAACCAGCTAATACTTTGGAATCTCTTCAAACTGGAAAGACAAGACCTTATTATTTACAAATCCAATCCGTCCAATTAAAAAATAAATAGACCAAATCAACACTTCTAGCTATCAATACGAATTTCATGTGAGCCGTGATTCAAATCTAATGGCCCCAAAATCCCTACAATTCATGCTGTTTGTTTATTTTTGGAATAGGACCAATTCGTTAGGTTATGAATGGGCTTTCGAGTTACTGTGTTTGTGTTTGAGAATCGAATTCTGGGCATTTTTGGGCCCGTTGTAATGATTTTGGAGAAAGAAGTCATGGGTTAAATTTGATCCGATGCTGGGCTTTATGCAATTCATTTCTTCTGACAATTAATGGGTTGCAAAAGTATTCAAGGACCACATATATCTTTATCTTTACTCCCTATAAAACCACCTTGAATTTTAGAGGGGTGAAGAGGCTATCTGTCCAGACAAGATCTCAGCCTCACGTTCAATCAATCTCAGCCATTGATCACTGTTTGATTTTATACTTTTTCTTTCGTGTAGTTTTACGTGTAGAAATGTAAAATTAGTTGTAAAGCTATCCATTCCAATAGAAGCATGCTTCTTAGCTATTGGTACTGGCTACATATTTTTTTCTTTTTCTCTCTATTGCCGTGCGCGGAACGCACTTTTCTCTCTATTCCCGTGCGCATCCTTCTTCCGACGCATTTTTTCTTTTCTTTTTGTCCTTCCCCACACTACCACACATAATCCTTCTTTTTTCTCCTTTTCTCCTTCCCGATGCCACCGACTCTTCTCACTCTCTGTAAAATCGATCTCTTCTTTAACCATGCTCTTCTCACTAATTTCTTGCGCAGACTCTCTCTTAACTCAGAAGGAAAGGAGAAACGAAGCAAAAATGCAAATCGAGTCGCGCGTTGGCATGGTGGTCGCCAAGACGGTTGCAGTCGCTTAAGAAGATTCCATCTCCGCCTCCGCCTCTGTGGACGGCAGCGCTCGCCGTTAGCCCGTTACTCCGCTCAACAGCCGCAGTAGCAGTAACAACACCGATTGCAGCATCAACCTCTGGAGCAGTGAGCAATTAAATTCCTGAATGTAAGCAGTGCTCCTCTTTCTGATACAGCTTCCAGACATGAGACGTACATAGAGCAATTAAATTCCTGAATGTAAGCAGTGCTCCTCTTTCTTGCTGGCATGGTTACTTGAGGTACTGATACAGATTTTACTGGTTTTGCCCCCGATTCCATGGTATCTTTCAATGTTAACATATACTGTTTTCTTTTCTTTCTACCCGTATTCTCCCATTCTTTATATTTTGTTTAAGATTTTATGGATTAGTGAAACAAATCAATGAGCCGATGGATTCTAAAATAATTGAAGTGGTCAAAATTGTGATGGGTTGGCCTCTTGTAGTACTCCTGAAACCATTCGTTGAACAGATATGCTTTTAGCAGCAAAAGTAGGCAGATGTATAAATATGCTAAGGATGAATTTCACGTATACCCTTCAAAAACTTCAAAATTACGTATTTCCCCCTCTAAAATTCACAATATCATATTTACCCAATTTATTTACTTTTCTATTAAGACTCATTTTAAATTTATAAAGTACCAATTTCACCCTTCTAATGCAATTGACACTTGCCCAATGACAGATTGCTGGATTAACAGATAAGGATATAATAGAGATGTTGTTTTTCCCCAGTTGTGAATGAGGCATGTCGGATACTTGATGAGGGTATTTCAGTCAAATTCCCTGACCTGGATATTGCATCAATCATGGGCATGGGTTTTCCTTCTTACAGGTTACTTTTTATTAAAACCCCTCAAGTTTTGTAAATTTGCAATTACTCCCTCTTGAAAAATTAATTCCAATGTGATTGACCCATAACTGATATCATATAGATAATCCTCTATGATTTTTTTTTTTTGTCTATATCAGGGGAGGCATATTGTTTTGGGCTGATACAATGGGAACAAATTATGTGTATAGTAGACTGACGACTTGGTGCAAATTATACGGTGGATTTTTCAAGCCATGCGATTATCCAGCAGAAAGAGCAATTAGAGGATTATCTCTTGTAAGAAGCAATCTTTTAAAATTTTATTAATATGGGTTTACAGTTTTGATGCTTGAAATAATATCCTGCATCTTTATTTTGCAAATTTCCATTGCTGCACTGAAAAAATCTGACCACACCTGAAAAAACTGCACAAATCTGATCCATCCCATAATTGGTGGACGGTACGAAAATAACTCCAGCCCTGATATGTCAGAAGAACAAGAACAATTGGTATAGTTATTATATTTTCCATATTTTTAACATTAAGCATTGTGCTTGTTTCCGTTAAGGTCTCAGATAAGGTTTTCTGTCTGTTTTGTACTGGTATGTACTAGCATATCCTATATAGTAATGTTACATTCTCTTAATTTTTGGTCTGGATTGAGAATATTTATCACTATTTTTTGCATCTGCATTCTTCAACTTTGATTCTAATTTGACGGTGTACCAGTACTACAGCTAATGCATCCATACCAGTACTGCAGTTGTTTGTGCAATATATCACAAGTGAGTACATGACATATCACACAATAACTTCACTGGCAATAATGTAAAGATAACTTCACTGGCAAGTATTGCTACTGTCTGTACTATTGGTAATGAGCCTCCGAATCTATGGCATGCTATCTGTAATACTACCCTGGTTCATTATCAGTACCAGTACAATATCCAAATGTTGTTAGAGGATTCAGAAAATAAGTGATTAGACGCTTAAGGCCTGTTTAAATACTGTCTAGGTTTGTAGCAGTGGATTTCTTTTGGGCCATTTTCATTTTATTTTCAACTTTTCTTTTTTCAGCTGCCAGCTTTGATATTACCAGAGGTGACATTAGTGGTGAGCCCTTTGCTAGCTTTGATCGTTGATCAATTAAAGAAGTTGCCTCCTGTTTTGCCTGGTGGTCTTCTCTCCAGTAACCAGGTAAATATATATATTTTTTCTTCATTTTTGTTGTCTTGCATTTACCATTTAACAGCAAATGCTTCTTTGTCATTGTTGTAGACCAGTGAAGAATCTCTTGAGACCTTAAACAGGCTTTGCTCTGGAGAAATCAAGGTATGTTTCCCTGACTAAAATACTAATTAATTAGAAACTCAAACAAATGTACTAATCATGCAAAAATCTAACTACATTTTACCCAAATTCATCCATAACTATGAAATGCCAGAAGCAAATATTTTTTATCTGGCACCAATTTATGCTGTTGCAACTCTTAGATCAATCAACCTGTATAATAGCCTAATTTAAGGGAGTATACTTTTTGATGAGAAGCTTAATGATGCAGGTGCTGTTTGTTTCTCCAGAAAGATTTCTCAATTCATAATTCCTATCAGTTTTTGAGGATAAGTTGACTACTTCTCTTGTTGTGATTGATGAATCTCATTGCATTTCTGAATGACAAGTTGCTTTTTTATATTGCAGTATTATTATGTACCAGTGCTGGTCAGAGTGTTTTTCTTCTTCTTTTTGTATAGGTTTTATTTACTTTAAGGCAAGTAAATTGAGGAATGACTATGTAAGTCAGGGCGATTGAGGCAAAATGGGTTCAAACTAAGTGTTACAGTCTTAAGTATTCTGAAATCACAAATCCATATAGAAACCTCAGTACATACATATTAAGCCCATTATATAGCTTTCCATCTTATTTCATGAAGTTATTTTATTTTAGTCCTAAAATATCTTTACTTGCATCTTTGAGAGTTACCATAGTGGTCTCCATGCTAAAGAGAGAAGCCTTGTTCAGGAGCTTTTCTGCTCAAATAAAATAAGAGTGGTAATGTTTTATTTCAACTTTTTGGTGCCTGGAGATTAATGGTGTTGTTTAATTAGACAAAAAACTAATTTCTTATCTACTAATTGTAGGTTGTTGCTACGGTTGCTTTTGGCATGGGACTTGATAAGAGTGATGTTGAAGGGGTACGACAGCAAAATTTAAATACACCATATTCTATTGCCTCTTGTTTCATTGGCAAGCTGGTGGGGGTGAGCCATCACACAGGAAACTTGGTTGGCAAATTGATACTGATTTTGGTTCGTTTGAGGCTCTTATTTCAAAAATGAATGCTGAGGGAGCAGCTCTTCAAGGATCAGGCCGGGTGGTTAGTTCCTATTTGAAGTGTCAATCTTTATTTGGTTTCCATGCACTTTCCATAATTTATTACCGTAATATATTCCTATTTGGTTGATAATCTTGGTTGTAGTGGTTTGCAAAGAACAAAAAATAAAGAAAGAGAGAAAAGAAAAGGATAAAAGGGGCAGATAAAGAGAAGAGAAGAAGAAGGAAGAGGAGCAGGACGAGGTACGGCGGCTGCCGGCTTCTCCTTCACTGGAAATTTCTAATTTGGGTAACCTTACTTATTTACTTCTGTATTTCTTTTAGGTTTAGACTGATTAATACTCCGCAAGGATTTGTTGGTGTTTGTGGATATTTTTTTTTGTTGCTTGATTGTTATAGTGCTATGATTAATTTCTTTCTTTGATTGCCTCTAGAAATTATTTCCCCTTTTCTTATATTGTACGCTGATTATGGAAATTAATACATTGTGGGATGAAGCATTAATTTACCTTGAGTAGAAATCAAAATCTCATTTTCCTTCTAATGTTATTACACTCAATGCCAATAGTGACTGGGTTTGCAAATTGTTATTATCATATTCAGATTCGATTTTTAAAAGGCCCTCTCCTCTGTGTCTCAATTATTCTCTTGAAATTGTTGAATCTTATACATTTTTCTTCCCATCATGTCAAATCCGTTTGACAAATCTTATACACATTTTTTATTCTAATTCTAACCTATGTCAATGTTATCTCTAACTAAAGTGACACTCAATTATATATGAAATGATGCAATTTCATTTTCTTTATTTATTTTATCTGAATAGATTGAAGAATGATTGATCAATTAATATTATTTCTTTTGATTGAATAAAGATCAGAATTAGAAAATATTGAGGTTGTTTGAATGCAAATATAGTTTTCAAGCAAACTAATTAAAAAAAATTGAGCAAATATTGCTGTTATTTAGATATATTTTTTTCTTTATCATAATTTGGGTTTTTAAGTTTTTGTGCTCATCTTAGTTCATGCATTAAATTTAAAAGAGTTAATGGAGGCACCATTTGTTTTGTTCTGTTAAAAATGGAGAAGGACAAAATATTCATATATTTTTGCTTTTTGAAATTCGAAATGAATAAAGAGGGATAACTCCGATATGTGATTTAATGGGCATGTCCATTTTATCTATGAAAATGTAATTTAATGGACATGTCCATTTTATCTCTTAAAATGTGATTAATGGACATCCCCAGTGCCCCTTATCCCCTAGAGGCCTAGAAGCGCTTCTTGCTTTGATCGTCCCTATACTGAGTTATAGATCTAACTTGGCGTCTGATATTGCGATGGCGTCTGATTCAAATCTAACGGCAAGATGAGTTCAAGATGGCGTCTGATTCAATATCGTGCATCGATGTCTTCGCGCTAGGCACTTGAGTATCGTTAGTTTCTCTTTTCTCCTTCCCAATTAAAAAGCTCTGACAAAATCGAATCAGACTCAATCTCGCTCTCAAAATTCGCAAGATGAGTTCAAGAAATGAGCTTTTTGATAGTGTTGACTGCCCTCGGCGACCGTACATGATCGACTCCTATTTTCGAGTTACGTGGCGCGCATTCAAATTTTTTATGTTAACCGACTCTTCTCTCTATATATACGTCTCAAATTCAAATTGGTTGTTCTCTCAAATTTTTTATGTTAACCGACTGTACATGAATGAGTGCATTATAATCTAAATTATATTCTTATGACAAGAGCCTGATAAGGAATTAAGGCGCCTGCTCAAATCAAAAGATGCAGATTTTCTCATATATATATTAGGCACGTGCATGATGGAGAAATTGTTTTAGGTATATGTAGGCTTGTTTTATTGTCTGTCGAAGGTTCAAGATTGTTTTTGAGCATTCAATTGTTTGCTATTTCTGATATACCAGAAGATCCGCAACAATTAGTATAATAAAAAGTTAAAAGTAAATGTACATACAAAGTTCACATTTTTAATTAAGTACATATCATTTTTACTTGTATTTTGACTACCTTTAGTGTGCCATAAAGTGTTTCATTTCACACAGTGCAGCTCATAGGGCAAAAAAGATATTTATGTATTTTAATCACAACATAGAAAAAAGGTAATTCATTTCTATGTATTTTAATCACAACATAAAAAAAAGGTAATTCAGTAATTTCATTTCTATGTAACAGTTATCTCTGGAGCAGTTAATGACAACACAAAAAAATGACACTAATAGTCAATTTCATTATTTATTTTCGACTAAAAATGACAAATTCAGCCTATTATGTAATTTCATTATGTATTTTCAACACAAATTCAGCCTATTATTTCATTGTATCTCCTTCCTAAGTTTTGTAATTTAATGGATGTGGCGTTTATTTGATTAATTCACTGTCCCACTGAACTCCAGTAACCAAGAAGCAAACCTTCTTGGTACTGTACCAGTCACCGCATGTACCAGGTACACATAATATAAGTTTAAGGCCCAGGATTCCAGAGTTCTTCTAAAATCAAGATGGGATATCTTTAACGAATTTGGTCTGACTTCACATCTTCAAAGATATCTCAAACTTTAAGTTAATTCGTAAGAAATTCGAACCGTACGACTTTTTGAAGTACGGATGTTAAAATTACTTTTTTTTTTCTGTTAATATTGTTTCATTTAGTGCTATTGATCTTGATTTAAATTGAAAGAAAGCAATAAGATGTGATTACTGTCTTTATGCATAATCTGATGAGGAGCATTATCTTTTGACTTTGTAATCATTTGTGAAACACTGAAATTTGAACGGTATTAAGGTGTCAAGTTGAATGAGTGCATTATAATCTAAATTATATTCTTATGACCTTGTCCAGTTGTCCAGTTGTGAAACACTGAAATCTTTTGACCTTGTCCAGTTGTCCTAATTAAACAACTGCTCTCGAATTTTTCTATCTTGTTTTAGAAAAGTACGTACGGAGGAATTGAATGAGTGCATTATAATCTAAATTATATTGTTATGACAAGAGCCTGATAAGGAATTAAGGCGCCTGCTCAAATCAAAAGATGCACATTTTCTCATATATATATTAGGCACGTGCATGATGGAGAAATTGTTTTAGTTATATGTAGGCTTGTTTTATTGTCTGTCGAAGGTTCAAGATTGTTTTTGAGCATTCAATTGTTTGCTATTTCTGATATACCAGAAGATCCGCAACAATTAGTATAATAAAAAGTTAAAAGTAAATGTACATATAAAGTTCACATTTTTAATTAAGTACATATCATTTTTACTTGTATTTTGACTACCTTTAGTGTGCCATAAAGTGTTTCATTTCACACAGTGCAGCTCATAGGGCAAAAAGATATTTATGTATTTTAATCACAACATAGAAAAAAGGTAATTCATTTCTATGTATTTTAATCACAACATAAAAAAAAAGGTAATTCAGTAATTTCATTTCTATGTAACAGTTATCTCTGGAGCAGTTATATAATGACAACACAAAAAAATGACACTAATAGTCAATTTCATTATTTATTTTCAACTAAAAATGACAAATTCAGCCTATTATGTAATTTCATTATGTATTTTCAACACAAATTCAGCCTATTATTTCATTGTGTCTCCTTCCTAAGTTTTGTAATTTAATGGATGTGGCGTTTATTTGATTAATTCACTGTCCCACTGAACTCCAGTAACCAAGAAGCAAACCTTCTTGGTACTGTACCAGTCACCGCATGTACCAGGTACACACTGGTACTTTCCAATAACATGGCAATGTGGACCCCACTGCATTGAATCCATTTGGAAGAAACCTAGGGTTCAATTAATCAAAAGGCTATAAAAGGGAATCAATATTTGGATTATAATTTACCATTTTGATAGAGAAATATACAGATAAAACTACAGAAGGTGGTACACTAAATGCATCTTTGATGCTCTTAGAATAGCGCTTCCCATGGAATAATGTCAGTAATCAAAGTTTCAATCTCTTGTTCTATATTTGGATGTGATTTCTTTTATTTATTGTTGTTGTTTGCCTACCTATGAATCTCTGCTTTTTATTTGGATGTGATTTGCTGGATAATAAATTGCATGCTGTTTTAATAAATTGCATCATTACAAGCTGTTTTAATAAATTGCATCATTACATTATTGTACTTCTAATTTTGTGTCAATTAGCTGAGCATGACTCTAACGGTGCAAATGAGCAAGTTGGAAATGTAGCTGGTGCAGAGGAAGATGCTATACCAATTGTTGAAGGTATATGTAACAAGCTATTTTAATAAATTGCATCATTACCTTATTGTACTTACAATTTTTTGTTAATCATTGTTAGAAAGGGCTCTTGGATCAAAAGTTATTGGCATTGATCTTAATTTACCAATTGTTGAAGAAACTTCTGACGTTGAAAGGGTAATGAATAAATTTAAGATTTATTGATTTTACTATTATCATATATGTTTCCTTTTACAAGAAAAAATGACATAGTTTCACTTCGATGCTTCTTACTATAGGTCGATTTGCCCGACCAAGCACCGGTAGATGTGAATGCTCCTCCAATGTCAGTAATTTATTCTTTTGTTGTCGTTTATATTTTTTCCTATATTTTTCCTATATTATAATTTTTTCATAACTTTTAGGAGAAAATCTGGAGATTTATCTATTGAGTTGGTCCGTCCAATGTTTAGAAAACTACAAAATGAAGCTGCAAAAGAGCTCCGAGTGAGCCAGACCACGCTAAAGATGTGGTGCAGGATTAAAGGTATAAAGCGATGGCCCTATCGCATTCTAACAAGCATGGATGGTCTGGCAAGGAATGTTGAGGTACTATATATTGAGAAATCATTTAAAGTCTTACCGAGCTTTAATTTTGTGTTATATATTAGTGACTTTTTATGTTAGTTACTTGAATATTACATTTACTTTCATCAAGTACATCTTTGCATTGTGTTGTAGGAATATGGAATGGACTCATACTTGAAAGTGAACGGGATTCATCTGACTCTGAGTGAGTTAGAAGAGAAAAAAGAAAGTTTGAAGAAGATCCCACCACGCCAATAGATGATGAAATCTTTTTGTTAAGAAACTATATGTGTAAGAGGAAGTCTAACAAGAGACGCTATGTCAAGCATGTGCAAAGCTAAATGTGTATTACTTGGTTTTGAGAATCTGTTTTGTGTGTTGTTCTCTTAAAATTATATATTAGGCCTTTTTGAATCTTAAAATTATGTATGTGGCCCTTTTGTTATTGGAAATTATGTATGAGAACAATGTTTTTTAATGCTTATGTTTTTCATTATACAATGTTTTTTAATGCTTATGTTTTTTATTTTGACTTGTATTGATGAATTGTCAATTATAATTAGAATAACTTTTATGTATTTTATATCATTTGTGATTGGAATTCAATTAAAATTGCGGATCAGAAGAAGAGAATAAAAATGAATTCTCCTTTACTTGTTTTGTCATTTTATTTTATTCTCCTTTACTTTTATGTATTCTTCTTTACTTGAACATTGTTTTGTCATTTCATTTTTATTCACCTTTACACTTAATTAACATAGTTATTACGTGAATAAATATTTGATAACTAAATTTTTTTTTTCCGTTGCAACGCACGGGCACTTGACTAGTCCAATTATTATGCTGGAAACACCTTTTTTTTTTTTGAAGAAAAATGGTGGCATGAGAGAACTGAAAAGCCTGACGCCTGCTTTCTAACTTTCCAGTGGGCGGTGAACTCAGACTCTCAGTTGTCTATTGTTTCCTCCAAATTCCTTCCTTTTGCACCTGGTCTTTGGAAAATTTATACGCCGAACAACCAGAGAGTGACCCCACCGTTTAGTTTTCCTTTATAAAATCATAATTAAACCAAACACTTAGTCCATGCGACTGTAAGATAGTAATTATTTTTTTGGTGGTTGTCCCAGGATATTTTCAACTTTAGTTTAACTCGGTTAAACGCTAACAGCTCGCTTTAATTCGTTCATTTATAACTCGTTTCAACTTGAGTTGGCTGACTCGTTTAATAAATGAGCTGAGTTTGAGCATACCTCAACTCATTCATTAACTACTTATGTTATACAAAATTCGTCACAATAAATCTCATGGCCTTCTAAATGACTCCTAACCTGCTATTTGTATTGTTTGTTTTGTTAGTTGTCTTGTTAGTTACGTTTGAATTGTTTCTGTTTAGATAAATTCTTACTAAGCTATTTGAATCGTTTGTGTTTAGATAAACTCGTACTAGTATATAACTATAACTAAAAAAATTGACTGGTCAAATGAATTATAAACAAGTTGTGAGCCAACTCGAGTTGGTAATGAGCTGAACTCTAGTTGGCTTTACAACTCGTCATTGCCATCCAAACTCGAGTTGACCCGCTAATTAACTAAATGAGCTTAGCACGAGTTGGTGGTAACTCGCTCAAACTCGACACATTTACAGCCCTACATGACGCACATCGGTCCGTACTATAAATATATATTTTTGTTTTCAAAGTTTAAAATGTCCCATTTGAAGTGTTCAATATGATCTGAATATAAAAATGTATCTGGATATCATATTTAATTATAATGGATTATGGGATTGTTCCAGTTTGTGTTGGAATGGAGAAATGGTAAGAGTAGTAATTAATTGATCTGACGAAGCCACCAAGGGGCGCAGGAAACGTGACTGAGGCCAACAATGCCGCTGGCCTAAAATGATACCTAATTATGAGACCACCTATTAGAGCGCCTCCAGTCAGTGGAGAACTGGACCTGATAAGATCGGACGGACACAACCAGTGGTCAAATAAATTGCAATTTGTCTTATCTAAGACTCAGACTCAGACCGACACCGCGCTCCACAACTAGTAAGTACGGTGTGTCCGATCTTATTTATGACCGTGCGGACTAAAACCGCACTAATATTAAAGAATTCCTGCTTTATAGACATGAGTCGGATTAGCTTCATTTAAAATCAGACAGCCGAGATGCATTAACTCAAAAGATATTTTTTGAGTTAATACAAACGAAGCAGACTCAACACACACTTACGGTCCAGATTCAATAATTGTAAAAGATTCTCTGTTACGGTACCGAGGAGATCTGAATTCTCCAATATGAGGCAGTCAAGTTATTTTTAAAAAAAATTAATAAAAAATTAATACGAGGATAAATTTGTTATTTTTTGTTTGGAGGTTATTAATAAAAATTTCGGCGCGGGTATCTCGGATCGCTTTCGTTGAAAGAAACCAAACATCTCGAGTCAAAAAAGAAAATAAAAAACAACAGCAACGGTCATTTTTCTTCTCATGCTCCCAGTACAACTAAAAATGAACCGGGTAATTATTAATCAATTAAAGGCTTTTAATTTCACGGCAACATGACCCGCCACGGATTTAATGGACGAACAGAGAAATAGGATATCTGAAGCAGTCATTATCGGATCCTAATCCACGTCGACGTGGCGCCTCGAGATCCCGCGCGAGTTATTATATTCCCATGGCGGTTCACCCACTGGCCCACTCCTCTCCTCTCCACCTTGTGTCGAGCTTCTCTCCAGTGCAGCCTAACTGGAGTATCCAAATCACAAAAAATTACAATTATTGATGATATGAGTTCAAGGGTTCCTATGTAATAAGGATCACATTATGTAAAACATAATTGTAATTATTAATACATCAACAATTAGCTCCCAAATTATATATAATTAACCTTTTCTTTAAAATACCATCTTAATTCTCTTGGCACTAATCACCGGTTGGGAGTCAAAAGATGAAAAATAAAGAAAAAAATAATACGATTAGTTTACTTTACCAGCATCGTTTTATCAAAATAAAAAAAGAAGGTACTTACCGGTACACGGAGGAGATCCCATTGAGAAAAGAATGGACGGTCCATTGCTTACAAAAATGGAGACGAATTAGTGCAGCTTGCTCACGCATTACGAGCACTCGCTGACTCGCCTATCAGGCAATCACTACTTCACCGAATGAGACCATCCAACCCAGCCATACATAGAGGTGATATCCGGATATTATTATATTTGGACGAGTCCGAATTTTGATTCATGTACTTGTTTATTTCAAATCGGGTCGGATCCGGATCCGGATACCTATTTACTCATTCGGATTCAGTCTTTCGGTTCTGGATAGATATATATTCATAACTTATTTATGGATTACGGATCCGAAGCGGGTACATGTCGCAACTCACAAGCATTTGAGAAACACTTTATGTTTAAATATAATTTCTTAAACATCTCACATAATATATCATTATAATATAAATTAAAATCTGCTCTAAAATATTGAAGGTGAGATAATTTTAGAAAGTAAAATATTGGGGATGGTGATTTCATTATATGGTTTCAAAAATTCAGGAATAGATTATTAATATCAATTTGTTTCAATCAGCGAAGAGAGCAATAAATTTCAATAATCCGTGCAGAAAGGTAGATACATGGTAGATAAAGAGATCAAGAAAGAAATTAATTAGGTTCGAAAATTTATAGGCAAAAGGTGAACATGACATTTAATTTCAATCATCTGTGCGAAAAGAGCAATAAATTTCATTCAAGAAATTAAAAAATACTACAAATGATTGTCTTTTCATAGTTATTAATATATATGTTTATATTAAATGATTATAAAGAAATGGTATTATCATTTTATCGAGTATTTATACGGATATCGGGTCGAGTTCGGTTATGGGTCGGATAACTAAATCAAACCCATATCCTATCCATTACAGTATCAATTTCGGATCGAATCCAGGTCGGATATTAAATTATTAATTTTGTAACTTACCCATAATTTAACCGGTTATATTTTTTAAACCATATCATATCCAAATTCATCGGATCCGAGTCAGTTCCGGTTCAGATCTGGTTCAGTTCCGGATCAGATCCGCGTAATCGGGTAAAAGTAGCACCTCTAGGTCCATACATAAGCAACTATCTAACCCAACCCAAGTACCTAACAAAGACCACGTAGTCGTATGAATTTATATCACCTAAGATAATTGTTTGATAATTGTTTATCTCACGTTGAATTGGTCTGGATTTTGATCGGACAGACTGGATCTAACACGATGCAAATTCATAGTCGTATTATCCGTTGATGTGGTTCGTGACATGTCAAGCTGTTATTTTTTTGGTTAAAAAGGCCAAAGCCCTGTTTCATTAAGAAACACAGTTAGAAATTGTTTAGCGAGAGTTCCTAATAGAAGCTCTCCAAAATAAACCAAGTACTTAAAGAAAATGATCATCTTTCTATGTCATAAGCAAAGCAAGGAAACAAAAGGAGCTATCACAACTCACACCAAGACCCTAATTTTTAAACTAAAGTAGAAGTATCACGAAGACCGAATCAGAACACTAAAGGTAAAGCCCACACAACTATGATAGCATCATAACATCAATCGTCAGACTGGAGGGGAGGTGAAGAAGGAGAATGAAGGGGGGAAGACGCCTCCTGCTCTTGGTAAAGAGCCACCTGGTTATCACCTGGCAGCCAAACCCTGATGGGTATTGCCTCCAATGCCCCTTCATAGGGCAGCCATTCACATGTTGCTTCCTTTATCTTTTTCTTCGTTCTTGAGCTACCTGTCCAATATTCAACCAAAGACATAGTTAGTAGTATAATTTGTCTTTCAGTTTTTACAGTGGCATTTTGAAAACAGATATCATTGCGATGTTTCCAAATAGTCCAACATATGCTACTGAATATAATTAAAAAGCTTGTTTTTGGTACAAAGAAAGGGAATGTGCAAAATTTAGTATATCTTTGAGTGATCTCCGATTTTTGAAGTATAACTGGTTATTACCCATCTAGAACCACACTTGCTGAGTGAATGGACAAAGTAAAAACAAATGATCAGTCGTTTCTACTTGATCACAGAATTTGCACTTAGTGTTGCCTCTCCAACCTCTTTTACTTAGTGAATCCTTAGTAAGTATCATTTTTTTACATGTAAGTCACATAAAGATTTTGATCTTGTGTGGTAGTGGAGTATTCCACCAAGTCATAAGATGAACTACTGTGAAACCTCCAAAACTTAAAGAGAATGTACTGAAAATTTCCCTGAATTTTCCCATCGCCAAGCTATCTTGTCTTGTATATGTGTAAAAGAAGTTGTACTAAGTATGTGTAGTATGTGAATCCAATCTTGTAGATTGATGCCAGCAAGAACCCTTCTAAACTTAACACAATGCCCCTGTGAGTTAATGACATCAGATAATAGTATAATTGGAGTAGTGCACAATTCATATATTTGAGAAAATTCAGTTGCCAGATTGCAATCCCCATTCCATAGATCCTCCCAAAACCTAATCCTAGAATTGGTGCCATGATCATATTTAATACTGCATTGGCCTAAAGACTCCAAATTCATTTTATTAGACCAAAATGGGGAAATATCATTTGATCTATCTGAGCTATAGTACAGATGGGAATTAATGTTTTCCATTTACTATGAAAAGTAGGGTCCTTAAACTTCCAGCACCACTTTGCTAATAAAGCTGAATTCATAAGTCTTAAGTCAAGGATGCTAAGACCACCATAATCTTTTGCTAAACAAACGGTTTCCCAATTGAGAAGTGCATATTTTCTTCTACTTTTATCACTCCCTTGCCAAAAGAAACGACATCTAATCTTATCAATATCGTTAATCACTGTATCAGGAACTCTAAACAAAGATAGTGCATATAATGGTGTTGCTGAAAGGAAAGCACTGAGGAGTGTATGTCTCCCACCATAAGATAACAACTGACCTTTCCAATTTGGAAGTTTTTTTTTCAAGTTTATCTACTAAAAATCTCCAATCTTGACAATTAAGCTTTTTATCATGTAAAGGCAGACCGAGATACTTAATAGGAAACATAGCAGTTTTACATCTAAATGTTTGAGCTAATTCCTTACCAATATCTGTGTTAACTTTGATACCAGAAAGAGCCTCAAAGGCTTGCATGGCCCACCATGCAGCCTCTACTACATCATGTTTGGCTTGTAGAAAAAGTATGATATCGTCAGCATAATGGCAATTTGTAATTGTCTGGTTATTAAAACAAGAAGGGCCTAAACCTTGTAAAACCTGAGCTTGCCTTCCTTTTGAGAAAATCTTACTCAAAGAGTTAGCAGCTAAGATAAAAAGATATAGTGAGAGGGGATCACCTTATCTAACATCTCTCTTACAATAAAAGTAAGGAGTTAATTCTCCATTTATGCTAATACATGATTGAGAACTATTCAACAAATTTGTAATCCAGTGTATCCATCTAGTACTGAAACCTCTGCTGATCAGTACCTCTAATAGATATGTCAAGCTGTTATTACTCTGGAATAGATTTGTTTTGAATCAGTGAAAGGGAGTAGAGGCGGTTCGACGAGCATCAGACCACATATCAAATGTGCTCGGCTGAAGATATTCTTCAGCAATAAGATTCGTGCTCATTTAATCTGCAGTAATCTTAAAATTTATTAACACTAATATTAAAAATTGCTTTGACACTTCACCATCACTGAATTGCTTCGACAATGGCATGAATATATACAAAAAGTAAGTATAAAATATAAAATTGGCCTTGAAAGAAACAAAAAGAAATATGGTTTAGCACGAAGGCGCAATCATAACGGGATGCAAGTGGATCGAATTCAAGGGACATAACATAACTACATAAGTAGAGGAAGAAGAGGCCATAACTAGCTGTCATCATAGTGGCGTAGCCCCTTGTCACCTTGTGCTTGTGACGCGAACATCAAAGCCCCATCCATACCTCCTTTCTCTTTCTCCTTTCTCCTATGCGTGCAGGTGCAGCGTGCATTTGCACAAAACTATAAGTCTATAACTGTTTTCTTTTCCTTCTTTTTCAAGATCACGCAACCTTGGCATTTAATAGTGATACATACGGTCTCTGTCTTTCTTTCCTCGGTACGTACGTTTACGTTCCTGTTGTATACAGTCAACGCAAATGGTGGGATTCGCATTGAGTTCATATACTAAGGCAATTCATGAGGTTGCATCTGAACCGTCGGATTAGAATCCGAAATGGTCTCGCAAGTCAATGGAAGAATGCATTGGAGGATTCAGACACATCCAAAATGGTCTTTGAAGTTATTCAAGGAATGCAAAGCATCCATGCATTGTCATTAAAGATAGAAGCGTAGTTAAATAAAATGCAATAGAGACAATTGATTTTCAATTTATTTATTTAGAATTTTTTATAATTATTTGGAGTAAAATGGCATTAATAATGTAAATTGACTCCATTTTCAGTATGAAAATTTTACAATTGATCCTCATTATGTATATGATCTCAGTTTAAAAATCCGACTCTGCCTCTTAATGAAGATATTATTTTAACTTCAATACAAACAATAATGTCAAAATAAAAAATACACTAACTTATTCTGCATGAATGAAGCCATAACAGAGCCGTCGCTATCTTTAATTGACTTAAAATAAGAAAAGTATAATTTTACAAAATTAGAAAAAAAAAAACCTAAATCTTTTATTTGACGGTACATAAATTTTACCGATTTTTTTATTAATATGAAATATAAAAAGAAATTATCGATAATGGGTTACATTTTCGTGAAATTTCGGAAAATAAGAAGAATGTTATGGTTTATAACGTCAAGGTAACTAACGTTATAAACCATAACGTCCAGTTAATCTGATCGCTAATGATCGTTAAAAAATAAAAAAAAAACAAAACACTGTATTTAGACGTTATGAACCATAATGTCTAGATATAGTGTTTTTTTTAACTTCAGTTCTAACTGCAGCTGTTGTGAAACTGTTTTTTACAAAAAAAAAAAAAATACTGTAGCAGGACGTTATCAACCATAACGTTCAGTTACAATGTTTTTTCTTTTTACGATCATTAGTAATTAAATTAACTGGACGTTATGGTTTATAACTTCCAGCTACATTACTCTGAATGTTATAAACCATAACGTTCTTCCTATATTTTAAAATTTCATAAAATCTTACCTCATTATCAATATTTTTGTTTTGTTTTTCCTATTAATAAAAAAATCGGTAAATTTTACCGTGCTAAAAAAATCGTTAAATCTTTATTAGACGGTACATGACATGCTGTAGCAATGGGCCAATGAACAATAACGACCATTAAAATACCGACATTTTTATTACTACCCAAAGTTAATTACAAATTAATTAGTATAGCAGTGTTATTCAATTTTTGGTTCCAGAAATAATTGGCAAACAACTGTCAAGTGGGCCCTAGGGGTTTTGATTTTCTGACCTAATAGGCTAATAAAACTTCTAATTTTGTTTTGATCAGCAGAGCAGGAGGATTCTTGAAAAAAAAAAAAATATATATGCATGTTTAGAGAGCCAAAAATTAAAGTTGAAAAGACTGAATAAATTGATTAGTATGATCTATTTTATGAAAAGAAAAGAAAGATATTAGTTTTTGTAGAAGTCATAGAATTTTAAAGAACGAAAATATCAATTTTAGTTTACAATAGGGAAAAAATTGATTATATATATTTTAACATTTGTTTTTTTTAATACAATCAGTTATCATGTTGAAATTTTTTTTTTTGGCAATAAAAATGGGGTCAAATTTTTGAGATTTAAATATTTGTAAAAAGGAAAAATCCTTCAAATAGGTTTCTAATATCTGACCTCGCACGCAGAGATATGACATGACTAAATAACAGTTATCTCATGTTGAGAATTTTAATTAGAAGTAGAAACAAATTATATATATTGATAAAAATCTGAACTCGAACGACATATGTATTTCTTTTTCTGTTTTTAATTAATGAGTCATGATACATTTCAACATCTTTTAAATGCTATTTACAGAAATTGAACCTGCGTCTTCTTGAAAGAGAGACGAGAACCCGTGCCACTGCACTAAATTTACCGTTCCAACGACATAGGTATCTTTATAATTGCAAAAGATGGACTTTAGCAATTTTGTTTGAAAACAATGTCAAAACCATCTTAATAGTCAATACCTAAAATTCATCTCTAAATTCAATTTTATTTATCAATAGTTGCATGGTAATTTTAGTAAGAATGCTAAACAAGCAAACTAATTATATTACCAATCGATTTACAATCCTGTAATAGATTTTTGCATCTGCCAAATCATCGTTTGTAATTAGTTTGCAAATGTGATGTACAAGATTTCATACATCTAAAATTAGTTCAAAGTTAAAAAATATTACCATACTTTTAGTCGAATTTTAGAAACTTAGATGTCAAACATAGAAGTGATGTGATCACAAATTAATTTCTTATCTATATTTAATGTTTCATAAACAAAGAAACAATAACATATTAATAAAAAGCAAAAACTGAAAAGAATATTTTCAATAAATTATGAAATATAAATAGAAAGGTAATACAATAACATAAAAGTAATGGGTAGGAACGAAAAATAGCCGAAGTGTACTTGTAATAAAATATCCTGCCTTACGTATCTCCTGCTGCATCTGTCTGATAAATCTCGGCAATAAAACCCTAGATCATAACCAATCGCACCCGTCCATCTCGTAATCCAACGGTTCTGATCTCCTGTCTCGGTGTGCATATCAAGCCCCCATTCATGGCATAAGTTGTCATTCTCTCTTTCCTTTCTCAGAATCTCTCTCCGTATCCTTCGTTAAAGAAAAGAAATCTTTGCACAAGTTAAAAATAGTTTCTTTCTTGAGCTCAAATTATCGAGCATGGCTATTTTGGCGGCTTTCGACGTGTTGATTATCTATTGCTAAATTAATTTCTACCCAAATAGATACGTCGCAATCTCTTATTTTGGGAAAATTTTCCAAATTTATTTGAATCCTTGCTTGGTTTTTTCTAAATATTGTCTAAATAGAAAGGACAGGTGCTAAAATCTCTGAAAAATCGGCACTTTTCTCTCCCGTTTCCTTACTTTTATAAGCGGGACACATGGTAACAGAGTCTCCATTGGCAATGCTTTCTGAGATGGCCAGGAGAGACAGAGACCTTCATCCCTATCGAAGCGACTCGGCCCCTCCTTTGCTTGACAACAATGGCATCGCTACCCAAAACGGGTCCTACTTGTCAGATGAACTCCGGTCTGACCTGGCATACCACTCCTACTATGCCAATGTGAATCTAAACCCAAGGTTGCCGCTGCCACTTCTGTCGAGAGAGGATCGGAGGTCGGCGTACCGGCTTAGTAATGGAGGGAGCTTGAGGGATGTAGGTGGGGTCAGAGAAGGTAGGAGGCTGAACCAGGATTGGCAGGAGGGCAACGGATCGGGTTTTCGTGCTAGTCACGGGTTTGCCGGGGTGCCGGATCGGGATATTGGAATGCATAATGGCTTAGGTGAAATCTTTCAGGTGAGCTTCTTTTTTGCATGTATAAACTATTAACACCATGTTTCTGTATTTGCAAAGTTTCGGGTCTCTTTGCTTTCAGTTGCCTCAAATCATGAGATGATAGGTACTATTAGAGCTAGTTAAGGACAAATTCTGATAACTGAGGTGTTCAAACAAACCAATATTTAATATTTGGGGATCACTGATAGGGACTTTTTGATTGTGACAGTGCATATTAGTTTTAGTTACATGTTGACCGGTATTTAAAAACTTGGATTGACAATTTGACATACTTTTTTTTTAAGAAAATATATTGATAAGAAAATTATTTACAAACAATTTATCATACTTTTAGTGTGTAAAAGTCTATGGTTAATTAATATACCATGATAGTTATTTGTTATAGATGGTGTTTATGGTATTTACTGTTTGTTGGAGCAGAGCATGATAGTGATTTGTTAGAGATGGTGTTTAGGGTTTGTGGAGAGAAGCAAAAGAGATTAATTTTCAAAAGTTAGCAACCGTTCTTTAATTTACAATACTGAGTTTGTAATATTGCATAAGGCTCTTTAGGGGACCGAAACCGAGTTAGACCTTAATTCTGAGTAATTCCTGGTCTCAATTTCTTGTTCTCTATAACAACTGTTGCTTCTGATTTCAAGAAAAAAAATTAAAGCTATCGAGTTTTTAACTTGCTTATTCTTCCTTTATTAACATAATCAATTACGAAACAAAATGTGCCTTTAGCAACTTAATTCATATAACCCATCTGTTGAAATTGTTGTTGTGAAAAGCTATTTCTTTAAAGATTTTACTCGTCATTATGTAAAAAAGCACTACCTTTATAAGCTTTTTAACGACAATTTTAAATGTAAACAATTGCATTCATTGGTGTACCTTTCCGGCCTATGTATAGCGCTATTCGTTCTTATGTTTTCACAAAAACTATTTGTTTCTTTATCTAAATGATTTGTTTGTATCTTTTAGGATGTCTGGTCCTATCCTAACCCTAACCCATCCCCTGCTGCTGGCCTGAATTCAAACATAATCGATGCTAATCATTCGGCAAGCTCTAATGCATCGGGTTCAAGTGCATCAAATAACTATGGGTCCATATTGGGTTCACCTCTATCCAAAAGTGGATCGCCCGACCCGGAAATTACAATGCGGGTCACG
Source organism: Carex parvula (assembly GCA_025461045.1). NCBI lineage: Eukaryota > Viridiplantae > Streptophyta > Magnoliopsida > Poales > Cyperaceae > Carex > Carex parvula. The sequence goes on along the minus strand of JAJGRW010000529.1, from coordinate 39,307 downwards.
AGCCCGGGTCTCCCTCCTATTGGTGTGAAACTAAACTCAACTGACAGGAGAATGACCACTAATGGATCCTCTCCTTTTAGTAATGCATCAACAGGCATGGATAGAGCTGACCAACTCATATCAGCTCTTTCTTCTTTGAATCTCCAATCAGGCGCAGACACCTGTCACAACTCTTATCAAAGTAACCTCATGCACTACCTGGAATTGCAGAGAGAGAATACTACCCATTCACCGGCTTCAAGGAACTTCACTCATTTGCTTGAGAACCCCTATGCCGGGTTCAATGTTAATAACATACCGGGCTTGCTTAACCGTACAGCAAATGGTAGCCCGCAGATGCCGGTAGACATGCAGTATTTAGAGTATATGAGAATGGCACAGTACGCCGGTCACACTGACAGCCCATTGATGGATTTACCGAGGCTACAGCAAAAGAAGCAACAACAGTATGGTTACTATGATGATCACGGGTATTTATCAGGTTTCATGGCCGACTCGGCATTTCCTTTATCGCCCACAGGCGATCTAATTGGGCCTGCTGACTTTGGCCTGATGCCGTGCCCATCAGGCTTGAGAAAATTGAGCAGTTTTTCCAATGTAAGCAGCCATATCCCTACTCTTCTCGAAGAGTTCAAGAGCAACAAGGCCAGATGCTACGAGCTGTCAGAAATCGCAGGACACGTTGTTGAATTTAGGTATGCCTTAATCTTTTACTTAAATTTAGTATTGTAAGATGACGAGGGTTGAAATGTCTCCATTTTCTGTGCCTCCATCACGCCTACACTTTTTAATTTTCTAATAACAAAAATTTATAAACTTGTATGTCAAAATAAATTTGTTAGATGGGATCTATATTATGTTCTCTACATGCACATAATTTTTTTTAAACTATTTTCAGTTTTATTTTTATATAAATCAATACGTTGAAAAATGAACGTCCAAAATTTATCCATACTATATCTTTTTGCAAGATCTTGATATGATTTTATTTTGATATTTAAGTTTTAAATTTTGAGTTATTAACTTTAAAAAACGGAGGTATGATGGAGGCACAAAAAATGGAGGCATCTGAACCCTAACCCTCCTCTTGTCGGATAGTGTTTTGATAACCCTAAAAATTAATCAACAAAGGCTATTGCTATATGCTGCAGTTCGGATCAATATGGGAGCAGGTTCATACAACAAAAGTTGGAAACGGCAACAACAGCAGAGAAAGATATGGTGTTTAATGAGATAATGCCACATGCTCTCAATCTGATGACCGATGTTTTCGGCAATTATGTAGTCCAAAAGGTGCTTGGAATACCTGCTTAACTTTATCTACTTCTTCATTAACAGCTTCTTAGTCTCCTCAGTCTCTTGATTCCTTTCTTTTTTTTTTGGCATTTGCAAAAGTTTTTCGAGCATGGTAGTCCATCTCAAATAAAGGACTTGGCCGAAGAGCTGAATGGTCGTGTGCTCGGACTCAGCCTTCAGATGTACGGTTGTCGTGTTATCCAGAAGGTACCTCTATTTTATTTTCTATCATAGTTTAGTACATCTCCTTGTATAGTGTAGAACTAGGGTGTTCTTAAGGTCACCAATCATTTGGTGAGCTTATCTCCAAACCTATCAAAATGATTTCAAATGATAAATCCAAACCGTTGAAACTGATCTACTTTGCAAGTGATGCATTGACATGTCAAATTTATAAATTTTCGAATAAATTTAGTATAAAGTGAAGTGGTCAATAAAAGAAGGTTTATAAGTTAATTTAGGAATAAAAATTCTGTTTGATAGCGTCTACCAACAATTTCAAAAAATAAGTTAATTTTATTAAGTTAATTTTTCACCGTCAAAAAGATGCTTGACTTTATATTAAATTAATTCAAAAATTTATAGATTTGACTGGAAAACACATCACTCGTGAAGTAGATCAGTTTCAAGGGTTTAAATTTGTCGTTTGAAGTAAATCCAATAGGTGTTTGAGTTAAAGCTCACCAAAGCTCTTGGTGAGCTTAAGGACACCCTAGTTCTACTCTTCTTTATAAACTGTTAGTATGATTTTTATTAACAATTTGATGACGGATATGTAGGCTATAGAAGTAGTGGGTCTGGAACAGCAAACACAGATGGTCGCTGAGCTGGACGGTCAAGTGATGCGGTGCGTGCGTGATCAGAACGGCAACCATGTCATTCAAAAGTGCATTGAGTGTGTGCCGCAAGATATTATACACTTCATCATCTCTACTTTTTATGGCCAGGTTCTTGTGCTATCTACTCATGCCTATGGCTGTCGCGTCATTCAGGTATCGATCGTACTCTCCACGTGATTTTTTCTGAAATGGGTTGCGTACCAGTCCCGACCAGATTACTTTGTAATTTAACAATAAGTGTTTGATGTCTTATCGTATTAAAAGTAGGGTTGAGATTAGAAAATGTTTCACTAAATTCTGATATTTGTTTACATAGGTGTTGGCGAGCTACATTTTTTTCCCCAAAATTAAATCCAGCAATTACCTGTCTGGTTTGAACTAAATGTTGTACTAATTACTAATAAATTGACCTGTGCGAAATGAAAAATTGGCGTGATAAAAAATTAACTTTTGCTGGACTTCACTGAAGATTTTACCTGTTGGTTTCAATGCAAATAAACACTGGTCCATATATGATGGTTTTTTATTTTTTGGAATTTGCAAATGAAGTAAACACTGGGCATATTGCAAAAGATAAAATTAACTAAACATACAAAACCTTCGAGCTATAATATTTGACCGATTGACTTTGCAATGCAGAGGGTGTTGGAGCACTGCGATAATCCCAGGACGCAACAAGCCATGATGGATGAGATACTTGAGAATGTTCTTTTGTTGTCGCAAGACCAGTATGGCAATTATGTTGTTCAGGTTTGATTTTTAACTTATTTTTAGGAGTAGGGTTAAAATAACCCATTGTTTTTGTGCCCCAATCCTGCCTCACATCCTTATCTCTGTTTTCAAAGTACAAACAGTTGATCCGAACCACTCAACAAGATCTTCATATTTAATGTACTTATATACCAAATTTTATATTGTTTTGGAAATTTTTTACTATTTTTTCGATAGGGGTACAAAATTACTGTTTTTCAAAAGATTCTGGACCATCCAAAAACAGTGTTTTTGTACCTATCTAAAAAATTAGTAAAAAATTCTAAAAATATAAAATTTGGTCTCCAAGCACATTTTAGTTTGGAGATCATGTTGAGCAGTTCAGATTGTTTTAACCCTACTCTATTTTTAATCATTTTGTGAATATTCTTCTTTTTTTGTTCTCTTCTAGAGATGATAATGAAAATTCTTTGTTTAATTATTCAGCACGTGCTCGAACACGGGAAACCAAATGAGAAGTCGGCAATTATTGAAATGCTGGTGGGACAGATAGTGAAAATGAGTCGGCAAAAGTATGCTTCGAATGTTGTTGAAAAGTGTCTTGCTTTTGGTACCCCAGTTCAGCGCCAGCTTCTCATTGCCGAAATGCTGGGCCCCACTGAAGAAAACGAAGCCCTCCAGGTCTCAAATTTCTTTCATGTTCAATCTTACACATTTTTTTTTTCTTCCAGAAAGTAGGTTATAACCCACCAATTTCATATTGAAACCATTACAATGTCTACTTGATACCTAACAAACTGGTACAAATTACAAGCAGATATAGAGTTTTCACAAGAATTACCAACTAATCATCAAATTGTTTTTTTACATTCTTTTTTGTGATTTTAGCCAATAACAACCACAGTTTGTTATTTGAAGCTATCTTGTTTGTGATGTTTGGAAGTAAAACACAATGACTACTAGACTAGCATTTGTGTGTCTTTTACCTGTGCTATATAGCATAGGTGTTTTCAATATTGAAAAATTTGCCCCAAACTCTATTCCCCTAACTTCTTTTTGTATTGTTTACCAAGCACAATTAAATTCATTAACAAGAGTTATAGATAAATTCTATCGACTCAGAAGATTATGGGCAATTAGTTATTCTGGTCGCTTCCTAGGTTTTACCACATTTGGGTGGGTGTTATTTGTAAATAACCAAATTTTGATCTGCGTTAATTGCAAACTTAAGAGAAACTATTAGGTGCAACTTAATTGTTTATTTCATTTATATATACTTGTGTGTTCAGGAAATGATGAAGGACCAGTATGGGAATTACGTGGTCCAGAAGGTACTGGAGACGTGCAGTGATCAGCAAAGGGAGATGATTTTGACCCGCATCAAGATCCACTTGACTGCTCTCAAGAAGTACACTTATGGAAAGCATATCGTTGCTCGTGTGGAGAAGCTTGTTGCGGCGGGAGGTACTCTGCTTTTGCCTTCACTTAGTGTTCTTTTTGCAAATTTCACCTTTCTTTTGCTTTATTTGCAAATGATTTTTTTACGTGTTGAAGAAGTTATTTGGTAGGTCTTTCTGTATCAGATTGGGATAGTTGCACAAGGTAAGGCTAACGAATAAAAATTGCCATTTGCTATTAGCAAGATATCTCTGGCTACAATTGTTGTTACTTCCCAGTTTTTCTCACTAGTAAAATTCTACACCTAAAAGTTGAAATCCAATTAAGATTTGTTGCATGTTCTTAATTGACATGGCAGTTTACTGGATAGGAATAATAATTTGTTGCTCAAATTATTACAGTTCCATCTCAGATAACAGAGGGGTGTCAATGGGTACAGTATGGGTCGTGTAAAGGTGTTTTTGTACCAGTAACTGTACTCATCTAAAATCAGCCTCGGTACCCTAAACTTATCATGTAATGCTAATGGGTAACAAATGTATTAATTTAAATTGATAATTTATATAATCTAATAAAAAAAATTTAGCAAACAAACAAATGTATTAATTTAAATACTTCATGTATGCAATATCATAAAATATAAAAAAAATGTAATTGTTGGTCCCAATATTTTTAAAAGAATATAAATTATTAACTATATAAAGCTATAAAGTCTATACATCTATATCATTATAATAATAGATATTATATAGTCAAGTGTACAAATAAAAAATTACCATATATAATTTTGCAATTTTCAATTATCCTATAGAGTAACAGACACGGAATAACTCCTACCCATACCCTTACCCGGTAAGCAAACATAACCTTTTTCTTACATGTACCCCTATCTGATAAGATAACTAGAAAATTTTCTGATCTGTACCTGCCTCACCAAATAGGTTGGGTTTAGTTTTAAAAAATCTGCAAAATTACTGGCCTAAAAGTTATAAATTTGACTTATCATGGCTCTGCTTATTATAACTACGATAAATGCTCGTGTTTGCAAAAGAACCCTACCAAATCGTTATTATGTGTATAAATTTTGTTTGTTGTTTTGTGTAAATACAGAAAGGAGAATTGCGATTCAGTCTGGTGGGGCCTCTGCGCCTACAGCCTGAAGAGTTGAATGAAGAATGTTTTGTATAGGTAATGCAAATTGTAGACTTCCCTCTTTTTATAAGTATGATTATTATATAGAGAGGTGTAAGTTATAAAAGAGGCTAGTTTGTAAGCTGTAAATTGTAGCTGCTGTGAGATGTCCATGTTAGCTTACCTTTTCTAAATTCTGTACAAGGCTTCAGTAGTTGTATAAAGAGAGGGATATACAACCAACTGTTATAGACTTTTGATGTGTAGAGAGAGAAATTAGGGAGAGATCTGCCTGTTGTTTTGTTAAGACAGATCTGTATTAGGTTCTCATGTATGTTTTGACAATTTGCTTTTGTTTCTGGTAAATGAATATTTCTATCTCAACTGTTTAGTTGTTGCGTTTTTCTCTGTTGTGAATTGTTGTGTGATCATATCATGTTCAAAAGTTTTCACATAGCTAGGAACATTTTGTATCTTTGTTTGGTTATTTTTATATTTAACATCCAAAGATTGTTTTCAAACAGCAGTTATCTAGACCATATGGCTTAAAAAATTCAACTGTGTAGGGTATTAGAACCCTCGTGTTCTTTCAAATTGAGCTTTCTCTCTGTTTCTTTGTTTTCCGTTCAATGCATTTGCTGATTGCAAATTCAACTACATCTACATACACGTTTTCTTGTTCTTTGGAATCAACAAATACTTTGATCCGAAATAAATATGCCGAGGAGAATTTATTAGAGAACAAGAGAAGAGAGAGCGAATAAATAAAGTCGGGATATATATTCAATAAAAAAATAATGCTTTAATTTATACTTTTTAATATTTTGACATGTAATTTCTGATGTTCTGACTTTTAATTCTAATTATCAATTAAAATTCAACAAATTTATTTCAATTTTAACTCTAAATTTAACTCGAATTACAAATTAAATGTTCAGATGGGGACAAAAAATTTTTTAGGAGCGGCAAAGTCAGTCGGAACCGATAAATCTCCACTAAAACTTAAAATTCAGGGGGGCAGCCCCTGGAACACTCTGGGTCTGCCCGTGGCTAATAAGTCAAAAGTATAATCTGTGTAATTTAAATTTGGATTGAGTTCATTATTATCAGGATATGATTCATATTTAAAGGTCCCGGTACACTCAGCATTTAAAAGATACTATTATCGAGAATTGAACATGCATCCTCTTGAAAGGGAGACGAGAGCTCGTACTACTACACTAAGCTCGTGATTCTAAATTATGATTCTAAATTAAGATAATTTTAATCTAAATTACCAGCATACTTTAAAATTAAAAAAAAAATTCCAATGCATATGCTCTTAAAATGTCTACTTATTGTTAAGGTAAGTGACTTATTTTAAATATGTTAGTTTAGTGACACAATAATTAACTCTGTTGTTTGGGCTATAGATTACTCTCTACTGTGACAAGTTCAACCGAAATTTTTAATTATACCATTTTTTCAAAAAAAAAAAAAAACCATAACACTCCTTTTCTGAGGAATTTTAATTCAACCAAAGCCGCAGAACACCGATGCGGCTCCAAAGACTGGAGTCCGCACTATGCCATTGCGGCCCCAGTCTAGGGGCCACACAATGCCAGAGCGGTCCCATATTATTTTTTTTGTTTTAGCACAGAAATGGAGTCAATTTGATATGCCGGAAGCACAAATTTCAAAGCATGAATTGAAAGAAAGAACATCTTTTTTTTTGTTTCTATCCAAATTCCAAAGCACGTAGCAAACAAACTAAAAAAAAAAAAACAATGGGGCAACTTGGGCATTTTGCGGACCCTAATATTTGAGGCTGCAGAATGCCAGTGCGGCTTGGGTAGAATTCGAATTCCTCAGGAACATGAATGTTTTGGTTTATTTTTTTGGAAAAATGGTAAAAATAAAAATTTCGGCAAGTTCAAGGTTCAATGCTCCAATGAATATTAGAAGACTAGGCGGACTTTTTTTTAATAGTAGCTCAGCAAATTTGATTTAGAGAAGTGATAATATTGATTAGAAAGTAAATAAATATTACGTTCGGATGTTAACAACCAAGCGATATATTTAATTATGTTTGGATTAGTTTAACATTAACAGAATATTAATAAAAAAAAAACACTCCGAAGAAATCAAATTTGTCTATGTTTTTATTTTTATATTAAGTGGTGTTAATTTACTATTATTGTGGCGGCAAAACTTTGTATAATTCATTCACTTATATTTTACTATCTTATTCGCATTTTAAATCGATAAAGTTCCAGAATTTCTTTTAGTAAAAGAAAGATAATATCTTTGGAAAGAGATCTACTTCTATAGTGTATATTTTATTTTAATTTATATCAGTCGACAACTTCTTGAGCAACAAGTAACATAAAACATTTTTTTGAGTCATGGAAGTCTCAAAGCCTTTGTTTTCTTCAAAAGCCCAAAAATAAAAAAAATGAGAACAGATTGGGTTGATGGCCATCGGACTCAAATTTGGGTCCGATGGGTTTCGGGACCGTCCGATCCACTTTAAGATTCTTGTGCACGAATTTTAAAGCAGACGCGAAGGTTACGGGTGCAAATCTTAAAGCAGATCGGACGGTCATCAAACCCATCAAAGTCACTTTGAGTCCGATAGACATCGGACCCAAATTGGTTCCAACAAAAATTCGCAATATATGGAATATTCTCTTATCTTGGGTGTACAAAAAAGGTTGAAACTCTACCTAAATATTTCTCAAAAAAGAAAAAAAAGAACTGAAACTAAACGATGAAAACCAATTAAAACTAATACCATTGAAATGAATCTACCACATAAAACGCTGCGTGCCATGCTCGTGTGCCCAATGAAACGGTCGAAACAAAAACAAAGCCATCGTCAATGCATTGACTACAGCATAAACAAAACTCAACAGCAGCAAATTTCTTTGGCTCATAATCGGCGAATGAATAATCAAGAGAACCAGTGGAATTGTGAAGTATCTGAACTCAATTAGCGGTGCCGGGACGAGTACTAGAGCAACTGAGATACAATATGACAGAACCCATATGCTTTTTTGCTCTTTCCCTGAAAAATATGAGGTCACTTGTTTAAACTGATCATTCACAAAAGGTTGCAAGGACATTTTAGGTTTGGTAGATTTGCAAAACAGAAAAGAGTGAGGCTTATGGTATTATACATAGCACGAATTAGTCTGTACTGTAGATCAATATCATCGTTTCTCAAGTTCAAATAGTCGATCTGAGCCGTTCAACATGATCTCCTTGTAAATTTACATGCAAACTAAATTTTACATTTTGTATAATTTTTTTACTATTTTTTTAGATAAAAAAATCACTACTTTTGAATGGTGTAGAATTTTTAGATCAAGTGATTTTCTACCTCTTAAAAAAATAGTAAAAAAATTATACAAAAGGTAAAATTGGATCAACAAGTACATTTTTACATGGAGATCATGTTAAACGGTTCAGATCAGTTCTTTGGACTTTGAAAATGGAGATATTGATCCATAGTACAGATCAATCCGCGCTATGCATAGTACCATAGCCTCACTCGACAGAAAATTATCCTTCTGAAAAATGGGAAGTGTTTGCAAGAGATTCTCCAGTGTTAAATGAAATTTTTTTAGAAAGATCCTTTTGCAAATAGAGCAATCAACACTTCCATTAGTGTTCTTTAGAAGTTTGTCAATTAGGAAATGACAAAATTAATTTTGAAAATAGTAACTAAATTTTCTTTAAGAAAACTGCTGAGGCAACATTAAAGCCTGAATAAATAAAATAGCACTTGCCAAAACAATGTATGGTTTCGTTTTATGAAATCGGTGGAGTAGTCCACTATTATAAAAAAAAAAAAGCCTGAATAAATAATAATGAGATGGTCATTCTCAGTTTTTTTTTTCTACGGGAATTAAATTTAAGGTTGGCATGACATATTATATTGACTAACAAAGAAGAGGTTCTCTTTCTGATTAGATAATTAAGGGGATTGCTTTTTCTCAATTTTCTCCTTCACTGAAAATATAAGATAACACAGAGTATTTAATAAAGAACCATGACTGATATTACAGGAAAAAAAGAGAGACTGACCTAGAGTAGTCAAAATGGAAAACCACGAATAAACATAAAGCGGTATGAGAGCATATTTAATAGACCAGTGAGCCTGTATAAGCCTTCGCCAGATATAAAACGTGTAGTGTCTGTTGTCAGCTAGTAGATACGGATGTGCTATGCTGGAAAATTCAAATACAATTTTAAAAAATTTAACCGTCAAAAAACAAAAACAAAAATTAGGTTTCTCCAGTGAACCAACCTTACCTGAAATACTTAACGCATATGGTGCTTACGCAAATCGCCACAAAAAAGAGAACAATACTACAACTTCTATTTTTAGCAAATAGACGGAACAACTGAACGGCATGGTTAGGCGAGAAATGGAGAGGAAATGCAGCGGCTGCTGAAACTAGACCGAAATATAAAATTTGAGAAAAATGAGGAGATACAACATGAGCCTCCTTAGCACCTGTCATACATAATCGAGAGAGGTCATTAGTTCTGATTTTTTTTTTTCTAAAAAGTAAATAAGAAGTATCATTTGAAAGAATTACCAAGAACAATGCCGCCATTCAAGAAGACAAAGGCCCCAAAAGCGGCAAGCACAAATGCGAAGGGAGTGAATGCAACAAGCACTTGCCACTTTACATACCAAAATGTTTTACAGATGGCAATGATATCACCAATTAGACCTGACAAATTATTTGCATAGAAATAAAGAATTGCCTGAGCAAATAGCATTTGAAATACACATTGAAATTATATATCGATCTAGTAGAAATATTCATGTTTCCTTTTCCCTTTCTACTCTGATATTTCAAAAGAAGTACACAATGAAATATTTTAGAACAGATAATATAATTCAAGTTTACAAACCGGAGGTATGATCAAGCAGCTTTTCGCTTGAGTCAGAGCGCAGAACTTCACTCGTAGTTGTGCCATATTTTTGTCGTTTTCTCAAGTTTGAAGAAGAGGCCTTTGTTTTCTTATCGGTCGGGACCCACTCATGTTTCCCTATTAGCATGTCATAATTCTCCCTTAAAGGACGCTCTTTAACAGAGAGATCCTCAACATAACTAATTGCACCATTTGCAGCGACAAAAATGACCCAAATTATATTTGTCTGCCGGCATAGCACCGCCACAGCTCCAAACTATATAAAAAAGAAAAATGATAAGTTATAAGATGACTTCCGATTAATACAAGAAGCAAGACAACATTTTACAAACATAATTAACCTAACAGTCGTGTATTTACAAAGGAAATATAACTACTTCTATAAGATTAACCTAGCAGTCGTGCGTATTTACAAACGTATGATAAAACATTGAACTTTGCAAGGAACCATAATTTTATTACTAAGATTAAAAAGGTTATCACTTACCCTCTACAACAGTACCAACATGAACCATGTTGTGGTACACTATATACCATGAATAGTAAGTAGAGGATTGTGGAACAAGCTCTGTACTGAACCAGTCACAATTGGTACCAGTCCATGTGTCTCATACCAATTTATCCCAACAGCACTTACCATAGCACTAAACCAGAAATTCTTCTTCAAGCAAGCTAAGTACATTGCAAGAACAGCAGCAAGAGAAGCCACATCAGTATAATAAAGAAAAGTGAAGAACCAGTGCACCGGGTATAGACCAACAAAAATAGCATAAAGGGTCGCTTTCCCTTCCGTCATACCGGGTCTCAGATGCATAACAATAGCTCGAACTAAGATACTACATATAATTGCCAAAACAACATTTGTAGACCGTAGGATCGGGGTGGTACATAGATCAGATTGAGACAGGTTCAAGATCCATTTGCCTGGAAACAAAGAAGCAATGTATGCAAGTGAAAGACCATACCTGCACGGTTTTCAGGAGGAATAAAAATCAAGTAGAGGATGCAAGTGGCCAGGGATTCGACCAATCAGAGTAGCGGCAAATAAAATAATCTTATGTCAAATTGCTGTTGACTATAAGCTAAAAAAAAAAAAGATTTTTTAACATCAAAATGCTCTTGATTACAACTGAGATTAATTTTAAATTGCTGTAATTAAGTGAAGTCCTAATAAAACTCTGAACTTTTGGTAGACATAATACCAGTAAAAAAAGAGTCCACGGTGAGTTGCGAATTAAGGACCTTGTTTTACTTCACACCCCATACCTCCATTTTCAAAGTCCAATCAGTTTAGATTCAACATGATCTCCATATTAAAATGTGCCAGGGGACCAAATTTAACATTCTTTTTAGGAAGAATTTCATGTATACCCCTCAAAAACGTCGAAACTACATATTCCCCCCTCTAAAATTCATAATATCATATTTACCTTTCTAAATTACAATAACTCACATATTTACCCATTACAATTTTACTGTCATGTTTGAACTCTGTCAGATCTCTTCGTTGCTCCTCTTGCTCTTTTCCCTTTTGTTCTGTTTTCATTTTTTCTTCTCCATTTTTATTTTGGGTTTCATCAGTATTCAGTAGTGTATGAGAATTTGCTAAATAGTATGGCTGGCTTGTTGTGTTTTCATTTTCTTTTCTCCGATTTCACTTTGGGTCTCATCAGGTCTCTTTTTCGTTTTCACTTTGGGGGTCTCAAAAATTAAATCCCTGGTTGTATTGTACCAGTCTAGTTTGTGCCAGCCCTGATTTTTTACTAAATTAACGTAGTTACCGGTTAGGCGGTTAGTAGTCAAGCACCGAACGAACCTTATATGCTACACTTCGCATCCTCATCTTGCTTCTGGCAAAGCCCAAACTTTAGCCAAGTTAGCCGAAGAAAGATAGAAATGGATGGAGTCTGGACAGGAAATCAAAAGTGCACAGGGATTGAAGTACACGCAGTGGAGACACATAGGGCGAACGCGTGGGAACGGTGCAAACCAACACACATGAGCGTGCACTAGTGCTGAAGCACAAAGTAGTAGTCTCTGATCTTGCTCTTGTACCAGCGGAATAAGTCACTGATAGGATTTGGATTCGGAATAAATCACCATTTCATAGAGTGACTCACAACTGGGATCGGAAAACACCATGAGCAGCAGGATGTTGAGGTCCGAATTCCAAAGTGAAATTCTTTATTTGATCCAAATGGTGGAAAGCTTGGTTCTAATTGACTGTTTGATTTTCAAATGTAGAAAATATGGGCGTGAAGTAAAAAACAAGGCCCTTACTTCGAAACTCACAATAGCCCAACTGGTTAAAAAACTGAGACAAATAGAAGGGACTATAACAAATGCCTAGCAAACATGAGAATTATAAACAAGATAATCAGTGAGAAAAATAGTATAACAGATACTGACAAGCCAGGAGGCGTAGTGATCATAGGATCCCAAGACTGGAAATTGCCTTGACAGTACTGCTGCGCCTGAGGGATGTGAAATATCTCATCCTGTTAAATAGACTGCATCCTTTAGGTACACTATCATCATTAAAAAGAACTTAGAAAAAAAAAAGAGAGGATAAGTAATCGCAGAGAGAGAACAAACCAACCATGTAGGGTTGGGGAACGATGCGATTGAGGAGCATAGAAACGGGGATGGCCCATAGGCTCACCATCACGGCCGTCGTTAGCCTCCCCATTTCTCTCCGGGGTCGTAAAATCGACCTACGGAGCGATAGAACGGGAGATCTGTTTCTTCAGATGGGGGTAACGGAAAGAATCGAAGGGGAGGGGCAGTGACAAATTGATTGAGATATCACCTGCTCCACAAAAAAACTCGGGAGGGAGGAAACAATGGCTAGAGCCTAGAGTTACCGTGTTACTCACTCTACACGAGCGACAATCATCCCCTCCGATTTGTTCTCCTCTTTCGTTTTGCTCCAAAAAGCAAATGGATGTCTTCCCGTAATATCTCAGAGCAATCAGGTCTTCTTCTAAGAACAGGTATTAACTGAGCAACCCTTCTTGTGAGGTATGCATCTCAACATACTGTTGCCACCTCTTGAGCACTAAGCCCTAGATTTTACTTATCTGAAATCCAATCATAAAAACAAGTAGTATATGGTGAAACCTAAAATTAGAAAACTCAAAATTATACCATCATTTGTAATATTTGTTAACTTAAGGGTTTAATTGAAAAACTTCAATTTCTTAATTATTGAATTCCGTTACTTTTCTGCTCTCTGATCAGTTGTCTATTAGAATTATAATTTAAAATAATAAAGTTTCATGAAGCCAAAGGGCGTTACAGAGAAACACCTTATATCTCATTAATCTCTCTTTATAAATCCTTTAATTTGATGCTCATTTTTATTTATCATAACAACATGGTTGTCCATTGAATTTTCACTATTCTCATTTTTTAATGTTTTCAAGACCAAACTCTATATTAATTAGCAAAAATAGTGAAATGGAAAAAAAAAATGTAGTTTAATGGGCTACTGAGCAATAACAACCATCTTAATAATTTGCACTTGATTCAACTTATTTTTTTCTCGGTTTTTTAATCTGCTCCCTTGTATTTGGGTTGATTATTTTAGAAAGCATCTGGATGATCTACTAGATCAAGTCAAACTGTAATCGAGATATCTGAATTAGGCTTAAGCACAAAGGCATAATCAGAGTTACAATGCATAGAGGTGGATAAACCAAATATTGGTACATGAAGGAGGAATTTTTAGAGACCAATCAAAGGTTGAGTCAGAGGTAAATGAAGTTTATTTACGGTGGAAATACATGAACCAATTTATATAAATTGAGTCAAAGAAGTTTAATCCGATCCATCTCATTCCTCTCTCTTGCCTCCATGCTCGAACAAATCGATCTGATCCATCTCATTTCATCTTTCTCGCCTAAAATTTTGATATTTTGCAATGGTGAAGAAAAACTCAGATCTGTTTCCGACTTTATCAAAGATTTGCATCATAATCGGTTTTTAGTGAATCAACACTACGACAAACTATCGAGACTCTCACTTGCTAAAAAATTGGTTTTGGCTTAAATCCGACTTAGAACCAATTTGTTGTTAGTTTCAGACTTGAACAAATTCGCTGAATCAAGACAAGCATGAATGAACCGAATTGCTTCAAGTCAGAACTGTTATTTTCCTTTCTTTAATATTGTATTGTTCTCGTCCTTCTTCTTTGTCTCAGGCTGCAAATTAATGCCAAACAGTAATGTGTCGAGAAATCTCTATTCTAATATATAATCTTTAACGATGCTCGGAACAAGTGTTTTTGCATGTACCGTAGCAATATGTGTGCGACAAACATAGTGTGTGTGTGTGTATATATAGTATTTAGGAAGTATACAAAATAACAACAACAATTAAGTTTTAGTCTCAAACAAATTGGGGTAGCTTAAAAATGAAATTCAATCAGAGTCACAAAACCAGTATTTAGGAAGTATGCATGAAAAAAAAAAAGAAAAAACAAATAAAGTTCAATTTATTCATTTAGGCAATATTTATTTTCATTTTTTCTGAACTTATAAAATATTACCCCTTATGCTCAAGAAATTACAGTTAATTGCGCACATCTGATGTGCATATGTCGCCCACCGAGTAGGAGTGCAAACGGATCGGATATTATCTGTTTGGATTCGAATCCGTATATCCGAGTTCATGAGAAAATTACAAGCAAGCTAGAATTACACGATATTTACATTCCTAGCTTGAGAGGAGTGTTTAAATATAAAATATAATTCAAATTAATATGAAACGGCTAGTTCATTAAATAGAGTAGGAAATAGTACCGTGTAGGAAATAGTGTTCTGTAATGAATATGAATAGGAAATAGTTCATTCCAACGGCTAGTTTTTAAATACTTGTAACTATAAATAGAGATACATATAAAGCTGAACAATAAAACGCAAATACAATTTGTTTTCTTAATCTTTTCTCTCTTCTCTTACAAAAATTAACAAAATTAACAGAAGCCTTCTCACACGCTTTAATTTCAGCTGAGAAGGAGAATGGGTTGAAGAATGGAAACCCGAGTTCTACACCAAATTAGAGCCTGAGAAATTATGAGAACACTAAAAAGGCCTAAAAGGTGACTACTGGGCCTTTAATTTGACTCGCGGTAAAGAAATTGAGTGAATTGGAGAAATGGCACAAGCCCGGGGTCGCTTTATATGAATGACGCCTAAATCCTAATTCACTGTCTAAATGGTAAATTGTACCCCCGCACATGTTAAGAGGCTCATTGCGACGCTTTCTTTATTGGGTGGAAGTATCCATTACCATTTTATGGGCTGAATTTTCGTTCTCTCCTTGCTTAAAAGTACTTTTTTAAGTGTCGGGTAACATTTTTTCTGACAAACCAAGAAATTCAGATCCAGTGCAATAGCGCACTGAGTAGAATGAAACTTGAGTTGTTCGTTTTAAATTTTAATCCGACACGAATTTTAAAACGACTCTTTATATTTTAAATAGGTACCGATGTAATTTTTACCTGCTAGAAATATTGTACACGATCCAGAGTCCAGACTACCGTAGAGGTTTATAAGTGGGTTGAATTTGCAATAAAACAAGTAGTTTATAATTAATTAACTGTTACAAGATTTTTGAATAATCTAGTAATTTTAACAAAATAATTCAGAGTAATAATAATAATAATGATAATATAAGATTATACAAAAATAATCTCAATCAAGCGTATCATCTCAAGTAGAAATAAGTAAAAAAAAGAAAAAAAATATAGTTGGGGATGGAAACAGATCTATTTTTTTCACTTTTCATGTGAAACATATACATAAGATAAAATCTGAGAAATCTATTTTACTTTCTTTTTTCTGGATTTCATATATAGTTTTCTTAAGATTTATTTTAGATGTTGTTGATTTGATTAAATGATAATATTACAAGGCAACACATATGGACTCTTTTGTTGATTTTATCATTTTCCATGTCAGGCCTACAGCGCAACTCCTTTTGGTGCATGAGGTTTATAGGGGAAATTTGAATATGTTTCCATCACCAATTCAAAAGAAATAAAATTAGATTTTTTAACGAGCTTCAAATTAAAAAAAAAGTAAGACACATAGATATTTGATACAAAACAAATATTATTATTATTATTGTTATTATTATTATTATTATTACTACTACTATGAGTGATGTTATGAATCTATATGAAATGTACTTGGAGATCAAATTTTATATTTTTTAGAAGTTTTCGGTAATTTTTTAGATAAGTAAAAAATCACGTGATCTAAAATTCTGGACTAAGTGATTTTCATCTAGCTAAAAAAGTTAAAAAAATTGTAAAACATATAAAATTTAATCTGTAAGTACATTTTTATATGGAAATGATATTTAATGGTTAATTTTGATTAATAACTGTTTAAACTTTGTAAATAAAAATATGAATTCATAACATAACACAAGTCAATTCATAACTTGTAAATTTGTTGCTTATTTGTTTTTTCTGTGCTTATTGAGTTTCAAGACTGACAAACACATTTGATGCGTAGAAACAAACTACAATGACATTTTCCTCAGTTTGGATTTTTTTATTTTAAATTTATTTCTTTGTACGAGTGAATTTCCAAAAGAAGATATCCCAACCCAAAAATGCCGTCATTTTTATTAATATCCAAAGTTAAATAGAAATTACTAAATATATCCAGCTCCTATGTTTTTGCTTATGCCTTTCAGTGGCAAATAGAAGCAGGGTTATCAGGGTATCATTTTGCTGTGAGATATCGCTGATTAAAACATTACTTGTAAGTT
Source organism: Carex parvula (assembly GCA_025461045.1). Lineage (NCBI taxonomy): Eukaryota > Viridiplantae > Streptophyta > Magnoliopsida > Poales > Cyperaceae > Carex > Carex parvula. Next base: position 22,220 of record JAJGRW010000529.1, on the reverse strand, counting down.
AACTATGTTTCTATAATGAAACGGGCTCCGACCTTTTATCAAAAAATAATATAAAAAATAACTTTTGGTGCAAATTTCAAATGAGGGGACAAATTAATAATATTTGAAGGGTTGTAGTATGAAATATTATTGTGAGATAGTCACCAAATATTCAAATGTAAGATATTATATTGTCTTACATTTTATCATTTTTATTGATACCTTTCTTCTGGATGAATGTTTGATTGTAGGTTTGTTAATTTGACAACTATGGTTTAATTAATCAATTAGTCCAGTTGTTATTGTAATGAGTTCTCATCATTAATTTGTTAAGTGTGCATTCATTTTGAAAATTAATTTTTGTAGTTCAGCGGGAACAAAAATAAATAATCAGTAAAGAAAAAACATGAAATTATTAATGGCACTTGGAAAATAGTTTTCTTTAAAAAAAACATATAAAGAAATTGCACCATATCACACTTGTGCTGAATACCACATTTTTATAACAAAAGTTCTCATTCATAATAATAAATTATCCAAAACTAAAGTTACCAAACATAGTAAAAATTCATTCACAATTTTAATTTTACCGACATTCGTAACAAAAGTTCATAATATTTTTCTCAGAGAAAGCATTAATTTGAACCTGTCTTATGGAATTTGTCTTAGCATATGAACGAGGTACCAACTCGAAGAAAGATTCATCCAAATTTAAAGTTATCAGACGCAATTTCCGTATGTAGAGGCAGATGTTGGACTTTTGTTTTTCTACTGCTTGCTTTTTGACGAGTCTATGAAGTATGAACTTAGAAACAAAACAAATAATTTATTTTATATTATCACTGACATGTCAAATTTATGATTTATTAGTTATTACAGGTGTGTTAGACGTCGAAACCGGACCACAACTGGAGCCATCATGTCACAATATATCCCAGCCCCAGAGACCCAGATCCACGTCCGGCCCATAGCCGAAGAACAGGTTGTTAGAATAGTGACTTCTAATTTGCATTAAGAAATATGCTATCTTTCCTATGAGAAATATGCGAATCCGCAATTAAGCTCCGACGTCTTGTTTTGAGTTGGGATTTGCATGCTGACTTTATGGGATGTTTTGTTAGCAACACCTAAGTTAGTTAGTTCATAGATGTTACGATAAAACTCTCAATACTGAAAAACTGAATACGGTAAAATAAAAAATACGGTAAAACTCAATACCGTAAAATCGAGAAAACCGACAATACTACAAAACTATAAAGCGAGAATACGGTAAAACTCTCAATACTGTAAAACTGAATACGGTAAAATTAAAAATACGGTAAAATTTAATACCGTAAAATTGAAAATACAGTAAAACTCAATACCGTAAAATCGAAAATACTGTAAAACTGAATACTGTAAAATCGAAAATAAATATAAAACTGAATACTGTAAAACTGAGAATACCGTAAAACTCTCAATACTGTAAATCTGAATACAGTAAAACCAAAAATACGGTAAAACTCAATACCGTAAAACTGAGAATACAGTAAAACAGAATGTCATAAAATTGAGAAATACTATAAAACTAAATACTGTAAAATCGAGAATACGGTACTCTCAATAATATAAAACTGAATACAAAATACCGTAAAACTGAATACTGTAAAACTGAATACTGTAAAATCGAGAATACAGTGAAACTCTCAATAATGTAAAACTGAATACGGTAAAACTCATTATCGTAAATAAAAAAATACTGTAAAATTGAATACCGTAAAACCGAGAAAACTGTAACTGAGATACTGTAAAACTGAATATTGTAAAATCGAGAATACGGTAAAATTCAGTACCGTAAAATTGAAATACTGTAAAACTAAATATCGTAAAATTAAGAATACGGTAAAACTCTTAATACTGTAAAACTGAATACGATAAAACCAAGAATATGATAAAACTCAATACCGTAAAATTAAAAATACGGTAAAATTGAATACCATAATATTGAGAATATCGTAAAACTTAATACCGTAAAAAATACAGTAAAATTGAATACTGTAAAATCAAGAATACGGTAAAACTCTCAATACTGTAAAACTGAATACGGTAAAATCGATAATATGGTAAAACTCAATACTGTAAAACCGAGAATATAGTAAAACTGAATACCGTTAAGCCGAGAAATACAGTAAAACTGAATAATGTAAAATCGAGAATACGGTAAAACTCTCAATACTGTAAAATTAAATACGGTAAAATCGAGAATACGGTAAAATTCAATAATGTAAAATTGAAAATACCGTAAAACTGAATACTGTAAAACTGAATACCGTAAAATTAAGAAATATTATAAAACTGAATACTGTAAAACTGAATGCCGTAAAATCAAAATTACGGTAAAACTCAATACCGTAAAACCAAAAATACGGTAAAACTGAATACCGTAAAACTGAGAATACTGTAAAACTGAATAGCGTAAATTGAGCAATACTGTAAAACTGAATACTGTAAAATCGAAAATACGGTAAAATTGAGAGTACTGCAAAACTGAGAATACGGTAAAATTGAATACTGTAAAACTCAATACCGTAAAAAATCAAAAATACTGTAAAACTGATGTCGGGAAGAGAGAGAGGGTGCGGTTTGAATTCAAAATTAAGTTAAAATTTAGAGAACCAATTCTTTCTCTAGGAAGGATTAGAAAAATGAAAGACAGAAAGGAGAAATTTCGAAAGAATATGTTTGTTTTGGCACGAATACTAAAGAATAGAATGCCGTGCATCCGATCTCGAAATAAATTAGCTTGGATTCAGAATTACTTGAGAGGATCTGGTCTCCTCACCGGCGTTGCCTCCTGAGCAAATAATAAAACTGAATACGGTAAAACTGAGAATACTGTAAAACTAAATACGGTAAAACTAAAAATACTGTGAAACTCAATACTGTAAAATCGAGAATATTGTGAAACTCAATACCGGAAAATCGAGAATACTGTAAAACTGATGTCGGAAAGAGAGGGTGCGAATTTGAACTCAAAATTAGATTGAAATTTGAAGAACCAATTCCTTCTACAGGAAGGAATAGAAAACGAGAGACAGAGAAGAGGAATTTAATGAGTGGGATCCATGTCTAATGAAATAAATTGACAGGACCCTGCTTGAATTGAATCAAGTCAATTAAACTTTCAAAAAGAACTAAAATAGAATGATTGTAAACACGGAAACTATATGAGCACAAATCAAGCACAATTAATACCTAAAGTGGCTGTGAGTCCCACTGAAACTAATATCCAAACTAATTGAAGTAACAATCACACCCAGTCAAATGATATCGTTCCCATTCTAGAACTATATTTTATGAATTTATTTGACAATTAAGGGCGCAATTGAACACATTCACCATCTAATTGTTATCAGTATTTGGTACCGGTACTGGACTTCCAACTTATTTTAATTGAATGATATATTTAGAATTGGTCGCATGGTTTTCTTCAGGGTAATCATTGTTTTCATTTGTTCTTGACTATTGATATATCGGACTGGTATCTGTCATCAGGTGCTGGCACCGATACATTTCGGCAGTGCATACAAAGAAGCAAAAAAGGAGCACACTGTACACGAATGAAAATGAGAGATCAGATATTTCTTTTGAATTATGATTCTTAACACTCTGTCAGCATTCAGCAATGAGTAAACTGCTTGCCTGTATTATTTCTTATGGATTATGATTCTTAGCACTCTCCTTTGCTACTTTTTCTAGTAACATTGCATCTTATATAGCAGTGATGAGTCATTATGGAAACTTTTTTTAGGCCAAGAAAAATGTATAAATATTTGTTTCTATCTTTGGTCTCGGCTTAGAATGGTAAAGTATATTTGAAGGCCTTGTTGAATATGAAATTTGACCGTGGTATATCAAACTGGGCAAGGATTATCATGTGTGTGTGTGTATACATATTGAAAAAGAATTAATGTACGTTTATATAGTAAATTGTACAAAAAGAATTATCATGTGTGTGTGTGTATATACATATACATTGAAAAAAAAAGTACCATGGTTTTTTTTTCTTGGATTAATAGAAACAGCACTACATCGTGCAAAATAAGATGTCTGTGCAAATGGGTCATACAAATTAGTTATGGCAAAAGAAGAAAGTAATATGAATACTATATTGTAAATCAAATGTTTAAATCACATTCTTTTGACGCATATTTTAACCTCAGAGGTTCTTGCTTAATTACATTTCATTATATCCAAAAACGAGGGCCTCCCGTACCAGTCGGGATGCTGCCCCTCCTTTTCTAAAAAACCCCCTGTAGTTTATTGAAATTATAAAAATTTTCAAAAAAAATTTTAGTTAGTTATACATTATTCATTACATCGTGAAGTCGACTAATTTGACCAAAATAAGCGAGCATTTCATCATTTTAAGCATATGACATTCATTACATTATAAGTCTCAAGAGGTATTAATTTGACCAAAATAAGCATATGACATTCACTCGCCAACAGGTATTAAGCAAGCACATGACATCAATTTGACCAAAATAAGCAAGCATATGACATCATTTTGACCAAAATATGACATTAATTTGACCAAAATAAGCAAGCATCATATGACATCATTTGACCAAAATAAGCAAGCATATGACATTCACTCGCCTAGAATTCTCCTAGTTTCTGCATGATCCTTGCAGCTGCATGCACAATAAATATTCAAATTTAATTTCTTTCAATTATACTTTGCTGGTAGGAAAGGAAAAAAGGAATTAATTAAAATTATTTTTGTAATGTCCTTTTGTTAAATTTAGATATATGATTGAGAAGCTTGGCATTAAGGAAAGCAAAATCTTAGAACTATCTAATATGCTTTACAAGAACTATGGCACAACAATGGCTTGTTTAAGGGTATATTTTCAGTACCAGTATCTAAATTGTACACAACTATTTCTTGATGGGTATATATCTAAATTACTCTAAAATGTAATTTAACACTACATAATCATATGTTCACATACCGCTGGGAGAAGTTGACATCTTTGTCGATTATGGCCTAGCATACCGCAATGCCCACATTTGTTCTTCCTCCTTCCTTTAAGAAAACATCATTCATGCTTCTTGTAAATAATAAGATACGAGCCAACAAAATTGATAGAATTATATTAAACGATTAGAAGAGCTGACAATCTATCATAAAAATGAAACTTCAATATTACCTCATCAATATATCAGGACTAGCATGGCCATCATGGAAGGCGCTAGTTTGTTCTCACTCGAACCTTGTTAATCTTCTTCAGAACATGACCCAGTTAAGAACCACTTGTCTCTTTAGTTTACATTTCAGTTAGAATTTTTATAAATCACGCTCAATACTTTACGTATAACGTATTTAAACTACTTTACAAAGTACAAACAACACCTATATTATGTGTCATTTGCAAATAATGTATTGTTCTTAGTTTGAAATCTTCTTCAGTTTGAACTCAAGCTAAAATTAGGTGTAAAATTGCCAGTATTTAGTTATATATATACATTTTCATCACGCGAATTCGTACAATTGTTAGATGTAAGTTGCAACCATAAGGAACTTGGGTGTCACTGGTATAATAGATATTGTCTTTGTAATTTGCATGTTAAATCACTAGAAGCCACAATAATGAGAAACCGTGAATAACTCCTCATAGTTAATACTAAAATAACCACGAATAATCCTTAATACTAAAAAGAGCACACCAAGATGAAATCATGCACTAACCTGCAATCGAAAAATTGCTCAAAGGAGGTATATGGTACCTCGGGAATAGAAATAAGAGGTTGAGAGGAGCAATCACAGGTGCAAGGAGGCAACTGGAGGAGACACCGAGAGCCTCTACAACGTGCTAGTAGAGAGTGAGAGGAGGGCCCATGTAAGGGAGAGTGAACGTTCGTGCACGCGACAGAAACCCTAGCGGATTGGGAGACCCAAAATAACAAGGTACCCGCATTCAGCTTCTAATTGAAAGAAATGAATTTTATCTCTTTACAATCAATCATATAGTACTCACCGCAGCAGCTTCTGATTTTTCGCGAGAGAGAGAGGAGAGCAAGGGGCTTCTGATTTTTCGCGAGAGGAGGGCAAGGGGCTTTCGCTGGAGAGGCGTCGGAGAGGAAATGGTCGCTGGAGAGGCGCTGGAGAGGAGAGGCGCCGGAGAAGGAGAGGTATAGGGTTGTCGCTGGGAGAGGAGAGGCGCTGGAGAAGGGAATAGATCGGACTGGGCTGCTGGAAATTCAATTTTGCTCCGAACTGGACCTGTCCAGTTCTGAAAAATTGCAAATTCGATCATGATGATCTGCACGATTATTGAAGCAGATCAAACGACCACAAATCCAAAGTAAAAGAGGGTGTTTAATTTGCAAAGCACGGTAGCCTTACTATATATATATATATATATATATATATATATATATATATATATATATATATAGAGAGAGTATGGCTAAGTTGCTGCCGGTAGCATTTCGGCGAGGTGCTGCCAGCAGCGTTTCGGCCATTCTGGTGTTCAAACAGAAAATCCGAACCATTCAACGTGTTCTAAATATTAAAATCTACTTGGAGACCAAATTTTACATTTTTTGGAATTTTTTTACTATTTATTAATCCACTTTGAAAATTCCAGATCATATGGTCCAGACTGTTTTTATTGTTCACCCGGATCAGCAATTTTCAAAGTGACTTAATAAATAGTAAAAAATTTCCAAAAAATGTAAAATTTGGTCTCCAAGTATATTTTAATATAGATTGAACATCTATATAAAAAAATTTGTTGTTTGAACACCGGAATGGCCGAAACGCTGCCGGCAGCACCTCGCCGAAATGCTGCCGGCAGCAACTTAGCCATACTCTCTCTCTCTCTCTCTCTATATATATATATATATAGAGGAGGGATCAAGTTACAACAAAGTTACAACAACCATTTTTTTCATTTTCATTCAAATAAATTGATTCTCATTTAGTTTCAAAATATCAGTATTATATATAATTTTCAATTTAATTTAGAATAAAATATTATTATTACTATAAAATTGATTTGTATATTCACGCGAAAATTTTATAATTTCAATTTTCAATAATGTATATTTGATTCCCATAATTTAAATGTCTTGCTCCGCTTTCTTAGTACATAATTAATATCTGCATATATTACATCATATAAGTCATAATCATAACGTTGGGTTTTCAAAGTTAAACTCTATTATTTAATCATTCTTGTTCAGTTAGATAAACACTTCATTCTCAGACTTTATTTCTGTAAAAAGAAGCACAATATTTGAAAATGAAAGTCATCATCAAATGAGCATATGTTAATTATTTTTTTTTTATGGTTAGCGGTGAAAATCATAGTCCAGTCCATTCAATCACGGGTTGAGCGTCTATAGTAGAAAAAAATCATTGTCTAGTCCATTTAATCACAGGTTGAGCGTCTATAGTAGAAAAAAATATAAACTCGGTGACTGTATCTAATTAAAGTATAATATTTAAATCATAGATTGAGCATATTCTTATTGAACTAAAGTAAAATAAAGTGAATGTTGTACTTATATTCTAAAGTGATAGAATAAATTAAAAGGAAAAGTAATTGTATAGTAAATAAAGTGACTGAATGGATTTAACAAAACTAACTGAATGTATTTATATTCTAAAGTAACTGAATGGATTTGCACCCGTGATTGAATGAATTTGACAAAAGATAATGGATTTTAGCTTGTATAAATTGTATAAATTGAGATGGGCGAACGAATGAATCTGTCATTCTTTGAGCAACCGGAAGTCATCAAAGCAACTCAAAGGATTTACAACGAAATTCTCACTTTTCAATTCTCTAATTTTCAAGTGATTATCAATCATTCTTTAAGAAAAGAAATCATGTGAGTGAAAGAGTGTGTTTTTTAGTTATAATGCTTGTATTATATTGTAGTACTGGATTATTTTAGTGTTATTTTATGGATTATTTTAGTTATAATGCTTGTATTATATTGTAGTAGTAAATTATTTTAGTGTATTATATTGTAGTAGTGGATTATTTTAGTGTTATTATTTTACTGTAAAATTGAATACCATAAAACCGAGAAATACTGTAAACCGAGAATACGGTAAAACTCTCAATACTGTAAAACTAAACACGGTAAAACCGAGATGACGGTAAAATTCAATACCGTAAAGAGAATGCTGTAAAACTGAATACCGTAAAATTGAAAATACAGTAAAACTGAATACGGTAAAACCGAGAATAAGGTAAAACTCTCAATACTGTAAAGCTGAATACGGTAAAACAAAAAATATGATAAAACTCAATACCGTAAAATCGAGAATACCGTAAAACCAAAAATACGGTAAAACTCTCAATACTTTCAAACTGAATATAATAAAACTGAAAATACGGTAAAACTCAATACCGTAAACTGAGAATACGGCAAAATTAAATACCGAAAAACTGTGATACTGTAAAACTGAATACCGTAAAGCCGAGAAATACAGTAAAAATTGAATACTGTAAACCGAAAATACGGTAAAACTCTCAATAATGTAAAACTGAATACGGTAAAATCAATAATACGGTGAAACTTAATATCGAGAATACAATAAAATTGAATACCGTAAAGCTGAAAAATACTGTAAAACTGAATACTGTAAAACCAAAAATACGGTAAAACTCTCAATACTGTAAAACTAAATACGGTAAAACTCAATACCGTAAAATCGAGAATACGGTAAAACTGAATACCGTAAAATTAAAAATATTGTGAAATTGAATACCGTAAAACCGATAAATACTGTAAAACTGAATATAATAAAAACTAAATACGGTAAAACTAAGAATACGGTAAAACTCAAAACTGTAAAATAAAAAATACGGTAAAACTGAATACCATAAAATCAAGAATACTGTAAAACTGAATACTGTAACTAAGAAATATTGTAAAACTAATACTGTAAAACCGAAAATATGGTAAAATCGAAAATACTGTAAAATCAAGATACTGTAAAACTCAATACCGTAAAACCCAGAATACTGTAAAATTGATATTGGAAAGAGAGAGAGAGTGCGGAATTGAACTCAAAATTAGGTTGGAGTTTTAGGAACCAATTTCTTCTCCATGAAGGAATAGAAAAACGAGAGATAGAGAGGAGAGATTTCAAAAGAATATGTTTATTTTGGCACGAATACTAAAGAATAGAATGCCGTGCATCCGATCTTGAAACAAATTGGCTTGGATTCATAATTACAAAAGAGGATCGGGTCTCCTTACCGGCGCTGCCTCCTGGGCTCCTGACCCAACAATAAAACTGAATACTGTGAAATCTAGAATACGGTAAAACCGAGAATACTGTAAAACTGAATACGGTAAAACGAAAAATACTGTAAAACTCAATACCGAAAACCGAGAATACTGTAAAACTGATGTTGGAAAGAGAGAGAGGGTGCGGATTTGAACTCAAAATTAGGTTGAAATTTGGGGAACCAATTCCTTCTCCAGAAAGAAATAGAAGACGAGAGACAGAGATGAGGGATTTAATGAGTGGGGTCCAAGTCTAATGAAAAAAACTGACATGATCCTACTTAAATTTTTTAGCATATTAATTTGAAAGCTTATTGGGTCATTGTCAATATTCGTAATTTTTAATTAAACACTTTTTCTGTATTCTAGCTGTTTCTAGCATTTTATTATTTTTCTGAAACATTAGAGAATAGTATTGTGCTTATTACCAAGTACCAAATTAAACTAATTATTTAACTTTGTTAGATGCAACTAGTTGATCCCTTGTGCTTATTACCAAGAACAAGGTAAAATGCCAACTAACATATTGTATCAAACAAGAAAAGATTACGAGACTGATGTTCCTTTTTACCTTGTTCTTGGAAGGATATAGATGAATGGGATGAAGATACTGAGGAATACATAATAAATTAAAAACCTTCCATGTGAGCTGGTATGGTGTCTTTGTAGTTTTTCTTATTTGTATCGACTGATTTATTGGCACGTACTTACATATGACACTTGCAGAAATGAATTGACGCATGCGCAAACATTTCACTGTAGTTCTTTAGAACTGCAGTCGTTATCGTTTAAATGTTTTTAGATGCAACACTTCTTAATTGCAAATGCAAACTTCATTTAATTGTTGGGAGAAAGTTAATTTTTGTATTGATGTAAATGTGGTAGTTATGATGTAATAAATTTGTATGCAACATGATGGGCTGCTGAAGATTTGTTCACTGCCCGAAAGAGAAATTATTCATTAGTCTTCAAAATCGACCAGTTAAAAGATTGATAATTTTAAACATGCTAAATATTTTTTTCTTTTAAAATTTGTAAAATCCTTTTAAAAAAATCATGTCAAACTTAAAATAAACTGTTCGAATCTAACTCTCCACATACTACACCGAATCCGATCTTCTTAACCTTAAACACTCCTGCTGCCAAGTGTCAAGTGTCAAGTATGTTGCCAAGTGTCAAGTGTCGATATTAAATAGGAGTTATTTGAGACAGAGACTATCCAGAGATCACGGCTTCTGTCGGCCATTCGTTGCTCAGTAGAAATTCTTGAATAGCATCTCTGACATGATGTCATGGGATTGCCTCGAAGAAACACTTAGGATGAGCACGTGTACCATTGCTGCTAGCTGTTTGCTATTCACGTCATAACTAGGGCTGTTTGCTGTTCACTTCCCAAGATAACCACCTTGCATGTAGCGTCTTTTCCCCTATAAATAGCAACTCCTATTATCAAATTAATGCGTCTGTTACGTACCCTCTCTCTACTTTCTTCACAGAAATTACCATCTCTCTCCGCTTTCTTCTCAGAAGTTAAAAAGAAGAAGGGAGACCTTTTGTATATTCGAGTTCTTTTGCATATTTGAAACTTGAATGCTTCCATCGTCATATTTGAAACTTAACAATTCCATCGAAACCGTCTCCTCTAATTTATCCCTAAATTCATCACCATTGAAAAATAAATATCAACAAAAGATTCAAACTAATTAGTCAGAATCTTTTGTCAATTAATTAGTCTGAATCTTTTGTTGATATTTATTTCTCAATGGTAATGAATTTAGAGCTAAATTAGAGGAGAGGTTTCGATGGAATTGCTAAGTAATCTCTATACATCGCAATGGCATTCGAGTTTCAAATATGAAATGAATTTGAGATGAACAAGATTCAGCTATTTGACAGAAGAAAAGAGGTTATGGTCTTTTCCCTTTGTGCTTGCACCGGCTTTGACCGTTACCTGTATGGCACCTAAAGACCAGAAATAAATATTACATTACATGTTACATGTAGACCCATCTACTTTTTCTTTTCGCATTGCTTTCTGCTTGATATGGAGTTGATTTTTATTAATATTACATCAACATAATTTCAAGTAATCTAGTGTAATTCAACATAATTTCAAGTAATCTAGTGTATTTAGTATAAATATGCTAGTTATAAATCAAAAGAAGTAATCTAACAAAAAATTTAAACAAAAAATTCAAATTTTCAGTGTTAGATTTCATTATTTTACTCTTCATAGTGTCTCTAAAAAAAGAAGAAGAAAGGAAACCAGCCATAACCGGAAGTCGGCCATTTTATGGCCGGTTTGGACATTTTTGGCGTAAGTCGGAAATTCTGAGCATAAATATTAATTTCTAATTAACTTTGGATATTAATAAAAATGTCGGGTTTTCAGACAATCTGTGGTCCTTTTCAGAAGAAAAAAAAATAATCAGCTCCTTTTCCGAAGAAATAAAATTTTAATTTCTGAAAAAAAAAAAAATCACTGATCCATGGAGCATTGCCTGACCTCCGATGAACAGTCCACCCTTGCCACACGGTACGACTCAGAGCGTACAGCCGCAAGAAATCCAAATTTATAGAAGCAACAAAAAAATGGACGACGTTCATTGGTTTGTTTGGGCTCCCACGGATCGCAAACCATCAAGAAAAATCCTACCGTCCACTACCTCTCCATCTGACGGTCTGAATCTCCCCATCCCTCCCTGCCCACGGATCAACATTTCATTCCAACCCCTCACTATAAAAACTCTTCTTTGCCCCTTTCTCCTCTCCAACCCGCCAACCTTTTACTAATTCACTCGCAACTCGAAACCAAGTGTAACAGGCGCCATGGATGCCACTTCTCCAAAGATGAAGAAAGGAGCTGGTGGTCGCAAAGGAGGTGTCGTGAAGAGCAAATCCATTTCCAAATCTGTCAAGGCTGGTCTCCAATTTCCAGTTGGACGCCTCAGTCGGTACCTCAAGAAAGGTCGGTATGCTGATCGCGTTGGTGCTGGTGCCCCTGTATTCGCCGCTGCTGTGCTTGAGTACCTTGCTGCCGAGGTGCATTAAACAATTTTCATATTGTCTTTCTTTTCATAAGACCATAAAATTGTGGTAAAATTAAAGATTGAATCTTTTTTGGTTTGTAGTTGTTGGAGTTGGCTGGGAATGCTGCACGGGATAACAAGAAGAAAACGATAATACCAAGGCACGTGCTTCTAGCGATAAAAAATGACGAGGAGCTCTGGAAGCTTCTCAATGGAGTTACCATTTCATCAGCTGGAGTAATGCCCAATATTTGGTCGGAGCTTCTTCCAAAGAAGAAAGCTGACAAGTCGCCAAAGATTGAATCTTTGGTTTAGAGCCAGTATTTTACAAAAAAAAAATACAAATAGAGAGGATGATTGATGTGCTAGTTTTTGTATTTAGTTTTAGTTATGGGATGTGTTTTATGTTAGGCTGACTTGTGACAATTAGTTAATGAAGGTGATCTATGATTTCTATGATTTGCTTGCACTTTATTTCAAGATTGCTGGAGAAATTTTAGATTTTGGACACCTGTTTTAAAGTTAAAAAAGTGTAATTGCTGGCAGGTGTTCTTGAATGAGATAAGTGTAGGTCCGATGCCCATCGGACCTAGTTTAGGTCCGATGGGCAGATCTACCGTAGGAGAACGGAGTAACTTGTGCGCACGAAACTTGAAATATATACGCACGGGTTTTAAAACATTCCGCACGAATCTAAAAGAAAATTGATGGTGATTAAATCCGTCGAACCGAGATAGGTCCGATGCCCATCGGACCTACTCTCAAGTTGTTCTTGAAAGCTAAAATTTGTAAAATTGTACGGTCTGTACATGTGCTTTTAATTGTTTAGATATGATGAGTAGTAAATTTAAAATTTGATTGATAATTTATTATAGAGTTATTAAAACTATCAAAAAATATTAAAATTGATTTATTGGACTAAAAAATATTAAATCGATCCAAATTTAATGTATGCACTATTAAATAAAAACATCTAAATTTTTTAACTCTGACTTGAAATAATATTACTTTAGAAATTAAATATTTTTTTATAAAAATTGAATGCAAGCTAGAATTATTCTTTATTAATTTCAAAGTTAACATTTAAAAATGTAGAAGTTTAATATTTTAATATATTCATATTTTAATCGAAATTTAAATATTTGCATATTATGTAACTCCCTTTTTATATATATTGGAAGTTGGTACATTCGATTAACCTACCAACAAATGTAACGGACAAACAATTAACGATACATATAAGAGGAAAAAATAAGAGTAATACAAAAAAGAAATGCAAACTACAAAAAGAACCTAAACTAAAATTTTAAAAAAAGAGGCATTAGCATTGTAGAAACAATATATTTTAACCAATAAAAAGAATGAAGTTTACAATAAGTGGACAAAGGTCAATTGAAATTACATCTTCCCTCCAAGCCAACATATGGCAATACAAAATAGAAAAAGTAGAATTGCTCAATGAGAAAATTTAATCTTTAGTAACAAATAATAAAGTACTCTTCGTATAATTTTCGTCATCATCTCTTTCTAAGGTACTCTGCTGCATTTTGTATACAATAGTAATTAAAAAGTAACAAATAATAAAGTGCATATTCTGTATATTGTGTTGGGTGGTTTTATAATGAAATTCCTCTTCATTGAAGAATTCTTTGCAGCCTATCTCCTCAAACTCTCCACTATGTATGTTGCATACAGGTCCCTGTAGAATGAAAACAAGTATCATTTAACATGTCAGAAGTTTATAAATAGAAAAAATGCATAACAAAAACAATAGCGTTTTTCTTGACATACTAAAACCTGACGTTATACTACCAGAATAATCAGGATTGTGCTGTCAATATTCAATAGTTGTAAGCATAACTATTTGGTGTAAATATGTAATAGTTTTGGGGGCAATTTGCAAAAGTTTGAAATAATAAAAGAAAAATTACATGGAGTGCTGGATTGCTCCATAAGCAGAAGTCGCAGGTAAGAAGTCATTCACAGCCACTTCTTTGTTCTCATTCTTCTTATCTATATTTTAAATTTTGATAATTGTCAAATAATAATAAGCTAACAGATAAAAATGCAAACCCCATCAACCTCTCAATTTTAAAGAGATGTAATGTACAAGGATATTAATGGAGGTCAAATTTAAAGAAAAGAACTTTACTTTGTTATTAATCTCTCGGGTTTTATTCTTTGGCTTTTAGTTTGTTCTTGTTTTCTTCTTTTTTCTGGTAAATAAATTTCAATACTTCTGACAATTTAAAATTAAACCTAACATTCCTCGTATTGAAATTAACATCCACAAGTTTAAAGAGTGTAAAACCCAGCCAAATTAAAGGGGGGTTTAGATTTCTTGCCAAAAAAAAACATCATAGTTGAGCAAAACAAGTATCATCACAACGACCTTCATATTAACTATTAACAAATAAAAATATTTAATGTGCAACTTTATTTAAACTTAATTCAATGAATTTCATATAATTTACTTTATTTAAACTTGACAGAGTTAGGTGCAAAATTGTCAATGTTCAACTGAACATGCCTAGAGCATGCTAGCTAACAGTTGGTTCCTAATTAAAATGCTTGACAAATGTTGATAAACCTCCGTAATTTTTACATTCCATTGTGTAAGGTTGGTAAACCTGCACCAACACCAGCATATGGACTGTGTTCATACTTACTTTCTGGTACCCAAAAAAATGAGATATGAAAGTACTAGAGCAAAGAAATATACAGTCTTCAAAGAAGCGCCTGATTTCAGCCAAGCGATGCGGTGGTAGCTCCTTGATGTCAGTAAGGTGCTTGTACTCTGGGTCATCAGCACACACTGCTATTATCTTGTCATCTTTCTCTCCCTTTAAAATGAAAAATGCACATTATAAATTGAAATCCACTTATTAAATTACACTACTCATATATATATATATACTGTGTTAAAAACATTTATGGCTTTTGCATGGAACAACATAGGCGTTAACGTGGTCAACATGAATGTATATCTTTTGCAAAGGTATAGATACTTAAAATTTTCGCGAGGGTATTATAAGAAAAAAATATATGTAAGGTTATATATGCAAATATTTAATAGACAGGAGCAAGATATATTAAATTACCTGATCAATCATAGGCATGAGACCAATGGCCTTTGCCCTGAGGAAGCAGCCTGGGAGGACTGGCTCCTGCAACAGTTAAACTATTTATAAGCAACAATTGGCAGTATATTATAAAATTAATATGTTTGATCCATTTAATACCAATTCATTATATTATAAATTTATAATCCTAGTACGGTGTATATTAATATACCTGCATTATGACCAAGACATCTATGGGATCACTGTCTTCACAAAGAGTGCGAGGTATGAACCCGTAGTTGTGCGGATACACTACTGATGAGTACAAAACACGGTCAACCTGTAAATATAATTACAAAAATTTAGAAATAAAAACTTCAGTTTTACTAAAGCATCCATAAATAATGAAAAATTCAAAAATTGATCATTACCTTTATAAGGCCAGTTTTCTTGTCCAGCTCATACTTTACTTTGCTTCCTTTTCCAATCTCCACAACCTGTATTTAAAATAAATAAATTAGTGCATGCCAAATGCTGATAGCACGATACAAATATGCAAGGGTATAAAGTGGCTGAATGATTTTAATTGCAAGCAAAATGTATTAGTTTCAAGGCATGTTCAAGATTACTCAACTACAACCACAAGTCAAAAATTTCAAAACTTAGAATCACGGTACCCTGTTTAAGAGAGAGAATGTTGACTTACACAATTGAATATAACAGGTGCACCCGGACCTGCATTAGAGAGAGAGAGAGTCAAATTAATGCAAGCTTTATAATTTAATGTATCTAGGTTAGAGAGAGAAAGGGGCAGCCCTGCCAAGGTTTTGAGAAAGAGAGTACCAATCTCAAGGTCATGCCAAGGGTGAGCGGCAACAGATCGGTGAGACAAGGACGAGAGTATTCTTTCATTCAAAGGTGCACTCTTCGGCTTGGATTCAGTAATTTTTTTCTTTGGTTCCGTGGCCGCCGGCGCTGACATGTCGATCTCAGGTTTCAAATCACTAATTACTCCGTTAGTGTTGGTTACCGCTTCAATAGTTGGAGCCATTGTTTTCCTGTAATATTTAGTAATTTTAAGAGTTGTGATTATAAACAAAGGGCAGTAATTCTCTGAAAAATACCACTGTCATTTAATTCACATGGACACAAACATACAGTTTGTGAAGTTAGACATCCTCCATAATAGATAGCAAACTTAAATAACAAAGAAAATAAAAGAATTCTACAAATGTCAAAATTTCTTACAAATCTATGAGTAATCAAACAAGTAATATAATGGTGCTGGCAATATTTAACAAAAGTCAGATAAAAATAATTGCAGCACACAATTTCCACAAAAATTACGAGATTAATAAATTTCAACCATTGATCCGGAGAAAATTCTTTCATTTACTTAAAATAATTTGAAATACTTAGGGTCAACAAAGAATATAATAGAAGCTATGCTGCACCTATACTCCAGAAACCTAACCGTACCCATATTGGACATGTATTTGACACGGGACCCGTATGATAACTATCAGGTACAACACCTGGTGTATCAGAACCAATTAAATTTATTTGACCAATTGGTTCGATCAATATACAACCTAATACAAACTCAGAACCAGTTTTTTATCACAGTGAGTATCAGACAGTGGGTTTTCGTTTTAGATTCCTATGCTTTCCCTAACAGAGGCATTAATAGTTCACGTAAATACGTAATGACAATCGTGTGATTGATGCTAATAAACCCTCATAGTTACATATTATCGGTATATTATGTGATATATTAATATGTTATGAAATGCTTATAAAATTCAGTTAAGGTATCAAATGTGCATTTTCTATATATAACAAGTTAAAAATATTTGTAAATATTTTTTTATCAATGGAAATTGTGAGATGGCTGTTGCCAACTCACCCTAAAAAAACAAGTTAAAAAAGTATCTTATGTTATTTAATTTAATTTCTGTTATAAAATGCTTTAAAGATGCTTTAATTTTAGGAATTAAATATGCATTTTTATATATATTAGCTAGAACAAATGAAACGAGCAGAATAAATGAATTTTACTATTTATTGATAAAACTGCACAAGTATGTGAATAAAAACACAAAACGAATTTGTGTATATTTTAATTCCACATAATAAAACATGAATAGATGATAGAACTGGTACAGAGATGAACAAAAAAAAAGAAAATTGGGATCTATTTCTTGTGAACGGTAATTTTTGAGAATATATTTTGATTAAAAAAGAAAACCAAACTTTACAGATCTATACTGATCATGCTAAAACAGGAAATAACAATCAGATCCTTATTACTTTCTAATCTGTATCAACACTTTTTAAAGGAGAAAATGCAATTCATACAATTGAAAGTATGATCAGCGCTACATACGAGAGATCACGAGAATGAAAGAAACTATCATTTGAGATGAATCGTTAATTAGAGATTCTACGATGAACAACTTAATTTTTTTTTTGGAAAAACCTAATCCGGGATAGTTGGAAACGCACCTGGAGATGTGAAATCAATGAACCTTGGGATTTCTCTCTCTTAACTCTGGACGAGAAGAAACAAAAGCTAAAATGGGTATGGACAAAATAGAAGCATTGAATGGAGATTTATAGTAAGAGCAACAGAGGAGGGAGAAGTCGGAATCGCGTTCCCGCCTCTTTCTTCTCCTCTAATTTTCTTCACTGTTCACAAAAAAAAGTAAAAGCTGGGTGCCTCCTTGAATCGCATGAAATTACGGCCTACGGTTGTTCTCTCATTTAATTGCTGGACCGTTCTCAAATAATTATTTTGAAGCATTCTATGCATCGAGAAATTATAATATTATGAACAAAGAATATGTTTCATAATCAAATAATTTATATGTATGTAGACGTCAAAATACATGAAATTCTCATCAATTTTAATATGTAATTTATGAATTCACATCTCAATTAAATAAAATATTGATAGACAGCTTATGAGTATTCTTTATATAATTAAATTATTTTAATTAAAATTGTTCTTATTATGAGATTAATTAAATTTAATAATTATATGCAACAAGAGGCTCCAATTATTCTAAAGAGTGCAATTTTGTAACTATGCCTCTAATTCGATAGAGGTAATAGTTTTCATTTGGAAGTGATATATCAATTGTATAAAGGTTTTGTAAAAGTTCTTGTTATATAAATACTTATATTTGATAAAGAAAAAGATTGATTTTCAATATAGAGTTCTAGTCTTCTGCTGTACTTTGTGTGGACAAATAAATTTTCAAAAATATAAAGTTTGGTGCTGCAACAGTTAAACCCTGCGGTCTAAGCATTTAATGGTCGAGGAGGTTCACTTGATTCATCTTGGGAAGAAGGCATCGGGTACCGGAGACCCGGACGGTGGGATTCCCAGGTATCAGAAACGGCACATTCGTAATAAGTTCCTTCTATGGAATTGGCCCGTACGCCATAATAGACCAAAACTGAAATGTGGGTCAATACATGACTCAGATGTAAATCTTTTCCAATAAACCACGTTCACGAAACTATTTCTCGGATTCAGCTCCGAGCAACGTGGCGCTTCACTCTTTGGAGTTTGGCCGATGTGGGGACCACAAAAAGAGAACCGGACAGTCGGACACCTTTAAAAGCCCAGAGGGAGATCTCATCCATTGAGATCAGATCCAACGGTAGATACGCTTGGAATCGAGTAAAGGGTCAGAGTTGGCGTGGAAGTAACGTCACAGAAACAGAACAGACTTTATTCGTCGCGGGAAATCCTCTCCAGTTAAGAGAGATGCATTTAACGGCAAGTTACATCATTCAACGGTTCAGATCTTATCAATGCGATTCGTCGTCAGTCGTCAGTGCGGAAACACTGGAGAGGATTAAATGGACGGAAGAAAGTGCGGGGTATTTCCCGCGTGACGAAACTCCCAGACAATTTTTATTTTTTCCAAATAAGAATGAACGAATGAATGAGTTTTCATTATTTTTACAAAAAATGAATTAAAAATATTGACCTAATTAGGTGCGTGGCCATGAATCATGAATGTTGGTTGACACGACTCGATCAACGACAAGTAGTTACAAATCTGTTTGACAGCCATGGCCATGTAATCAATAAAAGGAGAGAAGCGAACACGTCTTCTGTTGGCTGGTTGGCTTGAATTGGTTTTTTTGGTTTATGCGAAATATCGGTGTCTCCAATATTTATTTGATGTCTCATGCATTAATCATGGTTGATTAGTATATTAATACGAATGCAGATTTTCTGAAACCCATATGGACCTTCCACATCGTATGGCGGGCTACCGACACCAAACGCCAATGAAGTAGAATGCAGAAATGGATGGGCCCATATGTCATGACTCACTGTAGCAAGTAGTGTTGCAATAAATCCCAGAAAAGTGGACTAAATTCAACCAAAAATAAAATTTAAATTCTTAATTAAAGTTTTGTTTTTGCTCTCCACGTTGGGTTTATTAAATCACGTGAATGAGTCGTCGTACCGACTATTAAATAAAGTTGAAAGATCAATTCATTCAGCATTTCAGCGTGTCATTTAATTGACCGACATTTTTATTAGTATCCAAAGTTTAATAGAAATTAATTAATATACCCAAATCCGCTAGAAAGTTATAAAAATAGGCTATTTTCTGACCGGCATTCAATTTAATTCATTACTGGCTAGAAAATGACCGGTATCCAATTTTTTTATTTTTAATACAGTACCGGCCATTTTCTGACTGGTACTTAATTTTTTTTTTTTAGAATGGGCATAGCATAGTTGGCTACAAGAAAAAGTCGTAGAAAACTCGGATTGAAGTTTGCACTTGGCTTGGCTAAGATCAAACAAATGCATTTGGTCGGATGCGTGTGTTACATCGGTTGCATGTATCGGTGCATCGTCGATGTTTTTTCAATGAAACATCGATGTTTTTGCAATGAAACATCGATGTTTTATTAGCCGGGTAGTGCTAAAAAACATCGGTGCGTCGTTGATGTTTTTGTAATAAAATATCGATGTTTTATTAGACTTAGCATTGACAATTAAGCAGGTTAGTACTAAAAAAACATCAGTGCGTTGCTGATGTTTTTACAATGAAACATCGATTACTTATGCCGCCGTTAGGCCGTGCATAAAGTATCAGTACTCAATTTTAGGATGTTGATTGTTGTCAAATTAAATTCACTAGCCGCATGCGAATACTAAACTTTCGTGTCATATGACAATGTAAAAAAAAAAACGTAGTTTAGTGTTCGCATGCGGCTAGTGAATTTAATTTGACAATAACCAACATCCTAATAAAACATAGATGTTTCATTACAAAAACATCAGCGACGCACCGATGTGTTTTTAGCACTACCCGGTTAATAAAACATTGATGTTTAATTGCAAATGCATTTGTTTGATTTTAGCCAAACTGAGTACAAACTTCAATCCGAGTTTCCTACGACTTTTTCTTGTAGCAAACTATGCTATGTCCATTCTAAAAAAATAAAAAAGTATCGGCTAGAAAATGGCCGGTGCTGTATTAATTTTTTTTTTTTGGGTACCAGTTATTTTCCGACCGGTAATGAATTAAATTGGTTACTGGCCAGAAAATAACCGGTACAGATATTTTTATAACTTTTCAGTGAATTTGGGTATATTAATTAATTTCTATTAAACTTTGGATATTAATAAAAATGTCGGTTTAATTGACGAGTTCTAGTTGATGAATTGCGACTTATTGTGACAATGGTATGTATGTATGACTTGTAAGTTCTAATGTCAGCTGGCAAATGCTGTTACAATTTTTTTTTATTCTGCAAGATTTGTAAAATTAAATGCTGCTTAATAGTCAATTTATAGCTGTAGCCTACAACCGAGCAAACAAACGACTCTCCACCGACATGATTCATTGGAGAAATTGATAGTTTGATACTAATGCTGCCTCTTCATTCTTTTCTTATTTTATAATTAAAATTAATTAAGAATATAAAAAAGTAATAGGCTTGGGCTCAGACACAATGTAATCAATTAATACGTGGCATATCTACAAAGATATTTGATGCTGTATAATATAAAATAAATATAGTTAGTAACCGCCACGTTAGGTGCCAACTCCCAAGCCTATTACTTTTTTATTATTCTTAATTTAATTTTAATTATAAAATAACAAAAATCGTTGTAGATATGCCACCTATTAATTGATTACATTGTGTCTGAAAATTACCACGGTGTCATATCACATATGCAAACTTTTTGTAGAGTCAGCATTGCTTGTCAGTGAGAGACATAAATAGGATTAAAATAACTTATTAAGTTCAAACTTATTAGCTAATTGAGTACTGGATAAAAACAATTAACATAATAAGAAATAATAAAAATAGTATAGTCTTATATAAGAAAAAATAACAAATAATATATTTTACATATTAAAAAACAACAAAGTTGATTTGATCCGTAAATTTCTATAAAATTCTATGAAGACAACAAATTTTTTCATTAATAGTGCTTTTTAACTGGTCTGATGGACTTACAGTTCCAGAGAAGAGTAAAACAATATCCAAGAAGGGGCAAAGTGGTACCGGACTCAAAATTCAAGGAGGGGCAGCTGACCCCTTTGGCTGTGCGTGGGACCCCCTGATCGTCTGATCGTCTGAACGTAAAATTTAAATGAATAATTTCATAGCAGTCCATATCCTCTGAGGTAACAAAATATTTTTGTTTAAATCTGGACCGATCAGAATACAGATTAATCCGAAACGTGGTTGAATAGAAGGAGTTCCGTTAATATTGATGTACATTCTGATCTAAAGAGAAATATTTTACGTGATATGAATTCTAATTATGTTGGAGGGAAAAATGTTCCGTGGCTTCCCTGGA